>CM056380.1:18859773-19373909 GCA_029718625.1 Synaphobranchus kaupii | reverse complement strand
ACTTACACTACTCACAAAAAGTTAGGGATATTCGGCTTTCGGGTGAAATTTCAGGATGAACCTAAAATGCACTATAACCTTTACAGGTGAAATTAATTTGACCTTCTCTAAACTTTTGAATGCACATGTCCAACTATTCAATGTTTCAGTACTTTTTGCACAACTTGCTGTTCTCTAACAAGGAGCTGAACGGCAAAATTCACAACAGGTGTTTGATCCATGAATCGACCAATAAATTTCCTGGTTCAATTAGAATTGGTATTTAAACAGTCCTCTTCATCATGCTGTTCACATTTTGACATCATGAGACCAAGACGACACCTAACAATTGATCAACAGTACCTCGCCATTGCGAGGCTTCAAACAGGATGTTCTCAGAGGGAAGTGGCCACTGAGCTTAGAGTGTCACAGAGTGTCATCAGCAGGTTGCAACAGAGATACAGAGAGACTGGAAGAGTCACAGAAAGGCATAGAAGTGGACGTCCTTTGGCCACATCCCACACTGATGACCGCTTCATTGTGAACAGTGCCCTGCGGAACCGGATGATGAATGCCACTCAACTCCAGGCACATTTAAGGGAGGTGAGAGGCACCCAAGTGTCACGTCAGACCATTCGAAACCGTTTACATCAGCGTGGTCTGCGTGCTAGACGACCTGCAAGGGTACCTGACCACACCACCAGGCACAGGCGTCATCGTCTTGCATGGGCCAGGGAGCATTTACGCTGGACGAGGGACCAGTGGGCCTCAGTGCTGTTCTCTGATGAAAGTCGATTCACGTTGAGCAGAAATGATGGCCGCCACCGATGTTGGGGGACGTCAAGGAGAGCGCTATGCATCAGCCACTGTTGTCACCAGACGACCCTTTGGTGGTGGCGGTGTTACAGTGTGGGCAGGTGTGTCTAGTCAATACAGAACTGCCCTACACTTTGTGAATGGTACAGTGACAAGCCCATACTACCTGAATAACATCATTAATCCAGTCATTGTGCCCCTGCATGAACAACACAGGCCTAATTTCATCTTCATGGACGACAATGCTCCAGCTCATCGAGGTTGCATCATTAGGGAAAGGCTGCTGGAGACTGGGGTACCTCAAATGGAGTGGCCTGCACTTTCTCCAGACCTGAATCCCATAGAAAACCTATGGGATCAGCTGACTCACCGTGTAGAGGCTCGTAACTCTGTACCCCAGAACCTCAATGACCTGAGGGCCGCCCTTCAAGAAGAGTGGGATGCCATGCCTCAGCAGACAATAAGTCGACTTGTGAACAGCATGAGACGTCGTTGTCAAGCTGTAATTGATGCTCAAGGGCACATGACAAGTTATTGAGACATTGACATTTTTGTTGTGGTATACCCACCACTGTTGTTGGCTTTTGTTTCAATAAATTGTTTGAGATGAGGAAATCACCATTGCATGCTTCTACTTAAATGCCCTACTTTCATGATACGTATAATATCACTGTAGCGTGAACTTACATTTTCCATAAATTTCACCCGAAAGCCAAATATCCCTAACTTTTTGTGAGTAGTGTATATGCACCATTAAAATAACATGTAAACAACTGCGACATGACTTTAGACCAGGTTTGTGGTGGTTCTAGCGCAAGCGCTTTCTGCTGGCTCAAGATAGCAATACGCCAAAAATAATCCTGGCCATTCCTCATTTTAAGACCAACACGCCCAGTTCACTTGCAACCGGCGCAAGAATACATGGTAGCGTTATAATGAACCCAGCGCCGGATGTAAGATAGCAAAGACACTTGCGTTTGGGTTAGCGTCGCTTTGCGCCGGGTGTAAGATAGGGCCCATTATCTACCTGGACATTTAGAGCTTCAATTGATTATTTCAATTAAACGTCACAGAAGGGCATTCAAAATTTAAATAAAAAAAGGAAACCATGAACCTTAAGCCATGCTGGGCCCTAAATAGTTTTCTGTTCTATGTCTCCTCAGAGGTAATAAAACTCTCACAGAATGGTCAACTTAGTCAACATGTAATATTGTATGGACCATGAACAAGCTTGCCCTTTCCAATTACATTGTCGCTCTCTGAAAGGCCATAATGTAAATACTAGATATCCTACACTGTCTTAATGATATCTGGAGTTAGATGATCAGCTAGCATATCAACTCAATCTTGCCACTGAGGTGCTTACCCACCTGCTGCATCCCCCGCAGGATCTGTCATCCTTGATAACACAACAGCATTGGCATCCCAGACTGCCAAAATATCTTCATTGTTTTAGCTTAAACTTAGCTTTAAACCTGACCGAATCTGACACGTACCACCGCTGGCCGATAATGGCACTCATAGGACTGTGTGTCAAAGCCACAAATGGACGGTTCTTACTCTGATGCCACTCAGGGCAAGCTTAGCTGTGGTCTGCAATGCGAAAAGAAGCAGCAGATGTTTCGGAGGAAAACCGTGGATGTCTCAAAGCTGGCAGGGTGGTTCACGCATTGGAATGCTGCTGCAGTTGCAGACGCTTGGACATTCCAGATTGAGGTGGGAATTGGATATACGTATACAGCCCTGTGTGTTTTGGCAAGTTGACTATTTTCAATTAGCAACAACATCAAAGCATGTTACATTCCACTGTATATGACAAATTGCAAATTGGAACTATAACTACGAGACAAATAACTATTTTCTTGACAGCGGAATTGACACAACGGAAGGGAGAGTCACCGGCAGAGACAGGGATTTGTCCTCATTTATCATTCATGCAGCTCTCGACTTTGTGTACATGTTTGCATGGCGAGTCAGCGACATTGCATGCAATGAACGGTGAGGGCACAATAGTTAGTATACCTTTAACTCACTAACAGTGAGGGCTATGTAGTTTCATTGTAAACAACTCGTTCTTTGTTTACATTCAGATTTTCTCCCCAAAAAAACATTGTATGTGTCCTTGTGGTCTAATAAACATGTTGAATGTATTTCCTACCTCATAAGACGTTTGCAAAGTGTTTTTTTGTTAATGTTTTGAATGTTACACTGTTACGTCATGAATGGGCGGTTCCTGCTCATTTGATTGACATGGCCAGGCCATGTGCGGCAGTGTAGTATAATGGTTAAGGAACAGGACTTGTAACCGAAAGGTTGCAGGTTCGATTCCCAGGTAGGACACTGCCGTTGTACCCTTGAGCAAGGTACTTAAACCTGAATTGCTTCAGTATATATCCAGCTGTATAAATGGATAAATGTAATAAGAAGTTGTGTAAGTCGCTCTGGATAAATGCTAATGTAATGTCTGCTAAATGCTAATGTAATGTAATGTGGGTAGGCTTCCAGGTAAACTCTTATTTTGGCTTAGGACCGAAACATTCCTCACGCAAATATGCGAACGTGGACACTTGGAACTACGTGAACTATTTTCCTAATATGTATATTAAATATTTATTAGGGGTGTAACGGTACACAAAAGTCACGGTTCGGTACGTACTTCGGTTTTGAAGTCACACTTCGGTAACAGAGTGCATAATTGCTGCATCGTGGATCGGTTAGGCTACACTCGGACTCAGATAAGCGTATCTTTTTTCATTGCTTCAGCTGTTTAGTTAATTGAACAGACTGGAGTCACACGGTAGCTTCATTTATTTTGAATTGTTTGCAGTTAGTCCGTAGCTTGCTCGCTGTAATTGGGCCAGCTACCTGTCTTTTGTGTTGCTAATTAGAACTAGTTGAATTAGAAGTCACTCTGAAGTGATGACCTGCAAACACGCTTAATATACACACAGGTGAAACTGGTTCCAACTAAATTAGCAACACAAAAGACGGGTAGCTGGCCCAACTACAGCAAGCAAGCTACGGACTAACTGCAAACAATTCTAAATAAACTAAGCTACCGAGTGACTCCAATCTGTTCAATTAACTAACAGCTGAAAGCAATGAAAAAAGATACGCTTATCTGAGTCCGAGGCTGTGTCCGAATCAGAGCCCTGTTCCCTGTACACTGTCCCCTGCCCACTCAGACCCCTGTCTACTATGAGCCCTGTCCCCTCACATTGCAAGCAGTGTGCGAAAGAAATCCCGCAAAATAGTATTTCGAGTATTTCGCAATATGACTCACTCTTGTACCATAGATAAGCATATACGCTCTACGTCTTTTACGTTTTTACTTCCGAGTTACTTACTGAAATTGTGCACAGTTCTGCAGATGTGTGCTCCTGAATTCAGGAGCAGAGATCATTATAAACCTGAACAGAGATTGGTTACTGTTCATTCTTTGCTGTTTTGTATTGTTCAGAGTTAGATGTATGTCTTCGACTGTTTTCATGCAGTATGCTTTGACAATACAGATTCAATGTCTTGTCATGCCAATAAAGCAAATTGAATTGAGTCCACGGTCAGAGAAAATATGTGTGAAACGTCACCACAATGCTCGTGTGTCGTCGTGCGCATCTGAGAAGAACACGTGATAAGCAATTTTCGGGGAGCCTTTTTCTCCTACGTGCTCAATATCGCCATCTAGTGTTCTGAAACTACATAGTATGCCTTTAAATATAATGAAAAAAATAACTTTTTTTTTTTTCAACAAGTAAAAAACAAAAAGGTTCTCTTTGGAAAACTTAAGTTATGTGAGATTAAAAATCAGATTTCGCTTTAAAGGAGCTAAATGTAACATTGACACCAATCGTTTAAAATGGGTACTGCAATCCAAATTCACAATATTGGAGAGTCGAGACACTGAACGAACACGAGCGCAAGACGAGCCGAGCACAACATTATATTTTGAGACGAGCTTATTCTATTTTGACAATGACAAGCGACGACGAGTCCTACACTGTAAGTTGATCAGCTAATGTATACGTTTGCAATTTGTTTATTATTTATTGTTTGCAAATTATAAATCAGCTCATGTGGATTTTTTATAACTGTGTCAATGTTAGCTACATGCAGGGCTGGCTATGTTTACGGTCACACAGATATAAGCTAACGTTAGTGGTAGGTTTTAGCGAGTAACTATATACATATATATATTTAAATCTTTAGCTAGCTAGCTAAATGGAAACGATGTTGAACTTAGCTTAGGCATTCGTAAATCGGCTGTCGGAGTGCCGGAGTACATCTGGTTGTTCGTAATGGGCAGTGGACTCGGAGTCAACTCGGACAATAGTGAATCACACAGGCCAAAACAAATAGACGTTATGACCCGGAATGGAAATTTCAAAGGAGAACATACTGGCTGTAGCATTGTTGTCGGAGAAGCCAGTATTTCGACTTAGCATGTTTCCTTAATCTCTGATGACATATCATGGTCATTTTATGATTTAGTACAGTAAATTTGTTACATATAGCTCCTTTAAATGAGTAGCTGATCGTAAATACATTTATGCTCAAATCAGTGGTTTACGCAAGTTTGATGAATCACACATGGAGATTTTCGTTCGTAAGTTGGTACAATCAAATATACGCCCATTTTCCCGACCATAATGAGCCCCAGAAATCTAAAAGCTATCTCGCGCCTGCCCAGACTCTCACTGACAAATCTGAAACATATTGAGAAACAAAGTTCTAAATGTCATTACACCTCATCAAACAAGACAAGTTACATTTTTCTTCTGAGTCATGTGACCAAACTGCAGTTACCCCCTCTTACCATTAAGGTCCTTTAATCTCATTATTTTTGATGATGCTGACATTGCTCTAATGGCTTATTGATGCTGTACACTGCCTTCTCTTGCTAGTGAATCACACAAGCCGCTTTGAGTTTTATTTTGTTGTTAACCTCCCACAGATGCTGTGCAGATCCAAATAATGAAAGGTGTCCAGAACATTCTATCAGGGTACCACACAAGCAGCTTGAAAGGCTTCTTCGTCTTAGATTTGGAAATTACATAAATTTTCATCACAGGGAAAATACAAGAGTTGTGTGGAGCGAGATGGCATGGGCCCCAGTTTGAAGTCTCCTCTGAATGATTTATTTCCTCTCATCAAGTTCCAAACATTTCATCATCTCCCTGTCAGTAAAGTGTTGTTTCATTCTACATTCAAAAAAGGGCCTCGCTTTCCGTTTTTCAGGGGTACGGTGGCATTATTAAAGGTGACAGATATTTCTTGTTAAACTGTGAGTTGCAATGTTTTTCATTTCATTATGAACCCTCAACTCTGTAGCGATCCTTCAAGGAGGGGTGACAAAAACAGAAGAAGTTGAATTAGGACATTCTGGGCTTGGATAGTTGTCATTTTTCCACACTCATCATGCAGTTAATTTAATAGAGACATTGGACTATCCATCTGGGCAGTCCTTGTTCATCTGTGCACAATTTATTACACAGCGGCAAAAATATAAAAGGAAAAAATAATTTACACAAGCTGTACAGCACAATAGGTGGAAAACAATTGTCTGAATGCCGAAAGCAAGCAGCATTCTCCAGCGTAACCAGAGGAATTAAAAATTTTGCCATCTTCTTTGTCATACATGCTCTTTCTTCTACGGCCTCTGATGAATACATGGCAATCCTCTCTCTCTCTCTCTGCACGTTCACGTGTCTCTCACAACACTGGGGTACATTTCAGTACTTTATCCAATCAAAAAATAGGAAATTTCAAGAGTGGCACTGGCACACTTTATTCACTAAACCCACCTTACTCAGACAACAAAAGTCACAATATATACATTACAGGCAGGGGGGCACGTTTTACAAGAAATCTTAAAATAATACTCTCAGCATATTGGAGCTATCCTTAGAGACGTGTTGACAAGGGCCAGAGGATCAGTGAGCATTCTTAATAAAAGCTGCCAAGTTTAAAAGCGGGACGACGGTCCATAAAACTCCACAGGGCTTGTTCTGTCTTTCTGCTGCAGTCATACATCTCCATCAAACGTCCTCTCTTCTGGAAGATTACAAATATGGATTCATGAAATAGGCTGAGTGCTTGGTTCCTATTCTTTTTTGTAATTTTGTAAAACCAAGTACATCAGTCGGACCACATAAATGTTCTCGAATTTCGAGCAGTTTCTCTTGCACTGAGGCACTTCTTGCCCGTGCTCTGGGGAAAATGTGATGGTGAGGTCGGACAACACCTCAACAGTTTATCGCATAAACCACCAAAGTGGAGTAAGGTGCCGCCAGTCTTTGAGAGCGACTAAGAATTTCTTGAATTGGGCGTTTCCCAGCTTAGCCTTTCTTCATGCTCACCTCCTGGGTGTCCGAAACGATACAGCAGACTTCTTATCTCGCCAGCAGATTCATCCTGGCGAATGGCGTCTCCACCCTGATGTGGTGGAGTTGGTATGGAGACGGTTGGTCATGCTCAGTCAGACCTGTTCGCCTCTCAGGAGTCCACTCACTGCTCCAGTGGTTCTCGGTAGCCAAGGATTCGAGCCCCCCGGGGTTAGACGCGTTAGCACACAAATGGCCGACCGGCCTACTGTACCTCAAGTGGCCGATTGGACCGTGGTTTCTGATGCTCCTCGGCCTTCTTTGCGGATCGCCCTGGGAACTTCCGATCCGGACAGACCTGCTGTCTCAAAAGAGCGGCACTGTTTGGCTCCCTCGGCAGAGCAGGATGAAGCTCTGTGTTTGGGAACTGGGGGTGGTTCCCCTGTCCTGCGGATGTTTCTTAACTCTAGAGCCCCCTCCACGAGGAGGGCCTAGGGGTATATGTGGCAGTTATTCTACACATGGTGCTCACAGCAATGCGAAGACCATGCATTGTCCGATTTCTGTCGTACTGGATTTCTTACAGTCCATGCTTGATCGCGGCAAGGCAGCCAGCACTCTAAAGGTTTACGCTGCTGTCATGTCCAGCAGGCATGTGTGGGTGGACAACAGGCCTGCAGGTAGCCATCACTTTGTCAGCCGGTTCCTGAGGGGTGCCCGACGGCTGAGACCTGCGAGGTCCCTGGTGGCTCCCTCCTGGGATTCCCCTTTTGGTTTTGCGAGCGCTTACGAGTCAGCCCTACGAGCCTCTCGATATGACCAGCCTTAAAGGGATAGTTCGGAATTTTGGACATAATGGGCTCTATCTTGGCGATATTGGCGCTTGGTCTAAGCGCATGGCGTAAAGTCCATTTTGGGCGTGTCCAAGTCCACTTTTGCTATTTTAACAGCGTGTTTTTTGGGCGCTAAGCACGGCGCAAGGTGCAAATGGGCTGAACCTAGTCGCTTCATTAATTATAGGTGTGTCTTGGGCGTGACATGCAATAAACCAATCAAAATGTCACATCCCATTCCCTTTAAAACCCTCCTTTTCCACCTTGGTGGATTGCTTATGATGGCGAAACAGACATGCTCGTGCGTGTTTAGTGCGATCAAGGAATAGGCTATATGGATCAATAGTAGCCTATGATCAATATTATTCGGACTAACCATTATGAGTTCCCGGGAATTCCTGACAGTGCTGTTTACAAAATATATGCAGTTAAATTTCGTTAAAAGCACCTGCAACAGCTGAGAATAAGCGACCAATGGCTACCGTCACACGTTAGAAAACGTCAAATTAGCCTGCTTGTTTAACAAATTTCGGTTGATAATACAATTAACTCATGTTCAAGGTTCATCCGAAGTTCATTAGGCTACCTGCATTCTGATTTTGATTAATAACATAAATAACGTAATTTTGCTTTAATGATGACACTAAATACAATAAAGCTGTCAGGTTGGCAACCCATAGGTTCAGCATATTTTCCCTTGTTTTATAATGTCCTGCTTATGGAAATGTGACCAACCTGTTTTACTGGTAGAGTAATGCTTTAGAACGATCCACTTTCCCAGGAAGACCGTGAAAAGTGTGATTTACAGCAGGGGAAACAGACCTGCTCCTGTAAAGCGCACATGCAGATAATGGCATTAAAATTAATTGTAAATTAATTATGTACCGTGCTGAAATTTGTTTTTGTTTCTAATTAGACGCTTAGTTCTCTTTAAAATCTTGTGTTCCCTTATGGAATAACAGGTGAAATCAGCGGGGTTTTAATAAGCTGAGAGTATGGAAACCTTGTCACTGTAATTTAAAAAATATGAAGGACGAAGAATAGCTAAGGTTACAATTCAGTTAACATGGTGACATTTATCTCCGTTTTTTTAACCATAGGCTATCGAAAAAAACCTTATGCACAGCGAATCCGCTGTAGCCTAGGCTATTTGAAAAACAATAAATGTAATATTCACTGGACAAGGTTTTGAACTTTTTTCAGTCCCAAACATTCTATTTACTTACAGGCTGTATTCCTAATTTAGATAAACAGAGCTGTCTTGTAGGCTAATGACATCTGAAGCGCATTTTCAGAACTCAAATGTCTGTCTATTGCAGTGCGTGAGTTTTCCATTGAAAGACAATTCACGCATTAGGTGTAAATGACAATTTGCGCATTAGGCTTAATATAGGTGTTAACAGCTCCTTTTTAATGGATAGCCATTGTCCCGTACCATCGCACATCACCTGGATGTTGATGGAGTGAGCTGAGGGACAGGTATGTGGTCTTTTACCTATGGACCCTTTTATTATTATGTATTTTTTGATATAGCCTACACAATAATAATATTTCACATTGTAATCTAGATATTTCAGTCATGCTTGTGTGCGCCCCTGTGTGTAACAGACAGGAGGGTACGCGCGTTGTGCACACGCCTATGTAGACGCACTTATATGCGCCGTTAAAATAACATGTACAGTAAACAACTGCGACATGACTTTAGACCAGGTTTGTTGTGGTTCTAGCGCAAGCACTTTCCGCTGGCTCAAGATAGCAATACGCCAAAAAGAATCCTGGCCACTCCTCATCTTAAGACCAACACGCCCAGTTCGCATGTAATGGGCGCAAGAATACATTCTAGTTAAAGGACATGAGCGCTAGGCGTTATAATTACCCTAGCGCTGTAAGATAGCAAAGACACTTGCGTTTGGGTTAGTGCCGCTTTGTGCCGGGTGTAAGATAGGGCCCCTTATGTCCAAAATTCCAAAATTCCAAACTATCCCTTTAAGTGGTTTTCTTTTAGGATGGCATTTCTACTAGCAATGGCGTCAGCAAGGAGTGTTGCTCTGCGCTCTCTCCATCACCGCGGAGTCTGGTGTCACTTTGCGGCCCAACCCATCTTTTTTTTTTACCCAAAATGGTTTCGGCGTTTCAAACTACCAGCCCATTGAGCTTGCTGTGCTTCGCCCCCCACCAGGCGGGGACCTGCGGGAGGCACATTTTGTATGCCCAGTACGTGTGCTGTGCCGCTACATTGAGGCTACCGCTTCCATAAAACGTACAGGACAGCTCTTTGTCTGCTACGGCAAGTCTAAGGGAAAAGCGCTCTCGGCTCAGAGCTTTTCCAGCCAGGTAGTGTGGGTGATCGCTGCGGCCTAGGAGGCTAGTGCTAGTCCTTTACCTACAACTGTCCAGTATAGGCCAACTAGGAGTGTGGCTATGTCATAGGCAGCACTGAAAAGTGTACCATTTCATGATATCTGTGCGGCGGTGACTTGGGCGTCCCCCTGCACATGTTCAAGATTTTATCAAGTCAACGTGGCGCCTGTGTCAACGGTCTGCCATCCTGCCAGCGGCCTTGGCATCTACTTAACGGTATGTCTGTCCCTGGTGACGCAGTGATAAAGTGGCTTTATGAGTTCCGGATGACCATTAGGGGTCCTGGTCACTCGGGACCCTTTCGGGGCGAGAAGAGTTTTGAGGACTTCCGCATTGATGCGCCTCCATTTATAGGGAGGAATTACGCAGAGGTCATGTCCATGACAAATGGTTGGTATAAGAGTCTCAATGCATCCGGCAACAGGAAGGTAATTTGTAAGTTGAGGACCCTAATGGTCATCCGGAACTCATAAAACAGTGGTTACAGTCATAACCTCCGTTTAATATAGTCCCATCCCCCAATTCTCATAGAGATCCATTCAAATGCAGAGAGGTTATAGTGTCGCTTGTAAGAGTACCTGAAAATAAGATAGAGACTTTTGATATCCTTTTATACCCAGTCATGATAGCATTACCTGTTAACCTGTGGAATGTTCCAAAAAGGTGTTTTTTGAACTTCCCAGTCTTTTTTTTGCCCCTGACTCAAATGTTTTGGAATGTGTTACAGGCATAAAATTCATAATTAGCATATATTTACAAAAATCAATAAAGTTGATAAGGTAAAACATTGAATATCTTTTATTTGTACTGTTTTCAATTAAACATATGTAAAAGGGAATTTACAAATCACTGTTTTCTGCTTTTATGTGCATTTTACATACTGTCCCAACTTTTTTGGAATTGTGGTTTGTAAAATGAGATCACAGATTCTCATAGATTACAGATACTGCATCATTAAATTGTTCCCTAACATGCATAGTGAGAAAGTGCATACAAATAGCTAAGAAAAACACGCATCAACAGGGAGGGAGAATAACATTGACTTTCTTTTATGATGGTTTAAACATCTGACTGTGACGCTGTCATAACAAAACCGAATATCTCAAAGATTAGCCTGCAAGAGAAACTGCTCGAAGCGTCCGTCGTCACTACCACACGCCGTGATGGTATAGTGCCCATCCAGACCCCCTTGTCAGAAAGCTGACTCGTCGCCCTGGATGGAGTAGCTGGCAAAACTATGAAATAATATTCTTTTTTTATATATTATTGCAATTATTACTGAAAGCAAACAATATGGTGTCTATATGTGCATAATTAACCATTTTCATAACAATATAATATAACCCATTCAAACATTCCATTCATTAGAAACGTGATTGCTAGCTCATATTCTTAGCACACAAATAACGTCACCAATGTTTAGACACCTGAACTAGTTTTGAAAACCTTATTACAACCTAGATATTAATGCAGTCTAAAAGCCAGACGAATGGAAAACCATAGCAGGCTAATCTTTGAGATATTCGGTTTTGTTATGACAGCGTCACAGACAGATGTTTAAAGCATCATAAAAAAGAGTCAATGTTATTCTCCTGACAGCATCAGCACTTGCAATGAGGGCTTTCACTGAGAATGTTACAGGAAGGTGTTCTACAGTCTTCTTACAGAGCAAGGTCACTTAAGGAAAAATAACATGTTGAGCATGTTTGTGTGTGTGTGTGTGTGTGTGTGTGTGTGTGTGTGTGTGTGTGTGTCTGTGTGTGTGTGTGTTTGTGTGTGTGTGTGCGTATGTGTGTGTGAGCATTACATTACATTTTTAGGCATATGATAGATGCATTTAGCAGGGCATATGTGTGAATGAGAGTGAAAATGTATTTGTGCATGTGTGTGTGCTTAATCATGTATGTAAAAGAGTAAAACAAGAGTGAAAGAGTATATGTGTTATTTTGCAAACATAAGTGAGAGGGAGAATGTGTGAATCTGTTTGTGTACACGTGTGTGTAATTGTATATGTGTGAATAAGCATGTGTGTGAATGATAATGAGAGAATGTGCATGTATGTGTGTGTGAGAGTGTGCTTGCATTTTTGAGGACTCTGGCTTTCTGTAAGAGCTCAGGGTCCAGCCCCTCAGTGTCTCTGCTCTTCAGATCCATCCCCGCTTTGATGATCCCCCAGCAGGCTCTGCTCTTCCACACCGATCGTGGTTCATACGCGCCGCGCTTGAGACGAGACACACTTATACTACTGAGAAGGAGCAGGGCCTCCCTTAGGGATGTTAACGAGGCCGTGTGCAAAGGCATGCAGGCCCCGCCCCTTAGGGAGAGTAATGAGGCCGTGTGCAAAGGCATGCAGGCCCCGCCCCTTAGGGAGAGTAACGAGGCCATGTTCAAAGGCATGCAGGCCCCGCCCCTTTGGGAGAGTAATGAGGCCATGTTCAAAGGCATGCAGGCCCCGCCCCTTTGGGAGAGTAATGAGGCCGTGTGCAAAGGCATGCAGGCCCCGCCCCTTTGGGAGAGTAATGAGGCCGTGTGCAAAGGCATGCAGGCCCCGCCCCTTTGGGAGAGTAATGAGGCCGTGTGCAAAGGGAGGCTGGCCCCGCCCCTTTGGGAGAGTAATGAGGCCGTGTGCAAAGGCATGCAGGCCCCGCCCCTTTGGGAGAGTAATGAGGCCGTGTGCAAAGGCATGCAGGCCCCGCCCCTTTGGGAGAGTAATGAGGCCGTGTGCAAAGGGAGGCTGGCCCCGCCCCTTTGGGAGAGTAATGAGGCCGTGTGCAAAGGCATGCAGGCCCCGCCCCTTTGGGAGAGTAATGAGGCCGTGTGCAAAGGCATGCAGGCCCCGCCCCTTTGGGAGAGTAATGAGGCCGCATGCAGGCCCCGCCCCTTTGGGAGAGTAATGAGGCCGTGTGCAAAGACATGCAGGCCCTGCCCCTTTGGGAGAGTAATGAGGCCGTGTGCAAAGGGAAGCTGGCTTAGAAAGTATCTAAGGCCTCTCTGGCTTCAGTGCAATCCACAGAATCTGGGCCAATATAAAGTTTGCCTCCAAACTTCTTGTGTGCACTTGGCATCATGTTCTGATGAATCTCCAGCTGTGCTGATATGATCTTGCAAAGTTCTGCGAATCTTCAAAAAAAAATATTGCACTGTAACAAATTCATACAAACCTTTTTTTAAATGGAGTGACACGTTTCCTTCTCCATGTGGAAGTTATTTTTCTCCCCTTGGATAACATTAAAATAAGAAAAGCCCTGTGGCCTTTGTCATGTATTCACGCAAGTCAGTATTTGTTGTAACTGTGGAAAAGCGAAGATTTACACTAGCAAACACAAACCGATGCTATAAGGGCAATAAATACTGTCTGAAAGGTGCACAGTAGGCTACTGTATGCACCATTACAAAAGACACACCCTCACAAGACTTATTTAGCCATGCTTCAGCCCAAGTGAAGACTTATAAGATCCACTTGCATGATAAAAAGAATCCAAACACAGTATGAATCATGTCCTACATCAGAGTATATGCTCTTGCCGAACTTGCTATTGATCTGAGTCAACAAGGAAAATAAATCTTCCGCTAGCAACATGGAAAGTTGCATTTTTTGTCACGGACATTCCTCACAAACGCCCCCCGTGGCTCAGTGTCCACCCAATAAATCTGTGAGGATCTAACGATCACACAGTACAGATCAACAACAAATTTATGATACGTACACCACTGACTGTTGAGCTGCCACAACAACTCAAGCTCGATGTATTTTCTAAACGTTTGCCAAGGAGCTATGTTCAATATTTTTCGGACGTGCATTATATATTACGAATCCAGGCTATGGTTGCTCATATTTTAAGGGGTGCTAAGGAAAGGACAGAGGTTTGGGGGTGTCCTGGAGGTGGAGGGTGGGGGAGAAGGCCTGCTTGTGCTTATTGGCTTATCGCCAAGTCCCACCCCTCTTAGTTACTGTTGCTAACTCGGACAAACAAATGAGTTAAGGTCTACCGCTAGAGAAACCGCACCAGCTTGTTATTATTATTATCAATGTTGCTGATAACACCACCATCGAGGGACAGTGTTGTGTGTGCACTGCAGGATAAGATTAATGATCTAACCTAGTTATCATTTACCATTACATTATGAATATAAACCCCCCAAAGCCAGTGACCCGAAGCTGTCATGTTAAGACGCCAGGATGAGCTACTGAATAGCTAGGTAGCTAACGTGAGTGTGTTTTTTGTTTGGGAATTTATAAGTCCCGCCTGGACAGATATTTTCGGTCCCAAAGGAAGAAATGTCCAGGAAAAACAATGTCCGGTCAGCCTTGCTAACGTAGCTAACATTAACGCCAGATTTAACTATTGTTGAAATCACATCAGATATAGGGGGGGGATCATCATAGATATAGAGATATTGGCGTTTTGAGTGCAATTATAGATAGCAGAGTATTGCAGAGACATTATATCCGGTGCTGACGTTAAGAGCCAAAAGCTGGCCCCTTGCCTTAGAGAGAGATATACAGTGCCTTGAATAAGTATTCACCCCCTTGGACTTTTGCTGATTTTGGAGTGTTACAACCTGGAATAAAAGTTTATTTATTTGGGATTTTTACCATTTTAGTTTCACAAAATACTTACGCCTTGAAGGTGCAAAATATGTTTTATTGTGACACAAATTTTAATTTAAAAAAAAACAGACTACAATTTCGGTTTAGTAGACAGCTAATTTTCCCCCTACAAAATCAGTGATATAAACACGTTAGGAACCAAATATCCTGTCTGGCACTACAAGTGTTTTCTTATTAGGCTAACCCTCAAGAGTTCATTTTAGGCTATTACAGTTCGCCAATTTCCAGCAAAGTTGACATTTCCACAGCGTTCCACCACCTATCGCACTTTCATACATTTCTGTTGTTGTAAAACATAGGCCTACCTTTAAACGTAGGCCTTTTTTAGCCTACGCAGCTATATACAAACATTAGGCTACACATTTTTATGGGTAGCCTATATTATGCAGCCTATATCTAGACAACTGTATGTGACGATTCTGACATGGCCTACATTTATTCTGTTGTTAATTTCTGAATGGTACAGCCTTTTCTTCAATTCGAACTTTAAAATATGGATGTGCAATGAATAGTTTTTGAGATATAACATAACTAGTAGGGCCTAGATGAAAATTGCTTCGAGTAATTTAATAGGGTTAACTGATTTCAAAGTCCTTTGCTTGAATCGAACAACTGCCTTGTGGATACTGCAGACTCCAACTGCAAATGAGACAAGTTAAGTCAAAAATAATAAAATAAATAAATAAATAATCGCCAATCCAGTGGGTTGCCAGGCTAGGTAGCCTACGTGAGTTAACAGCTAGTCACCAGCCAATTCAGTTGCGAATCCACTGGGTTGTAATGGTGGTGTGACGTGTGAGGTAGGAGGGGCCAAACGCAGCAAGGGGGATTCATTAAGCACTAGGCCACTAGGACAGGAAACCCCGTAATTAAGGGAAGGAGACAAGACAGGGAACACACGTACCAAAGCTACTAACCAGCTCACTGTCACACACCAATGAGTAGAAGCGCAAACGCCAGGTTTCTCAGTAAGAAATCCAAACAAGGCTCATGGAACAAAGAACTGCTACCCTATACTTCTACGAGCTAAGTAAATCAGTAAAAGCGTGAACGCCCTATCTCCCAGGAGAGAGAAACATTTTACAGGTGAATAGAGCAGAGATCTGCGGTCCCATACCTCTACGAGCTAAGTAACTAAAGAGCCAGCAATAATAAACGCCCTGCCTCGGTAACGAGACGCATAAAAACAGGCGAGTAGTATAAATGGTACAAATAAAACACACAGCCAACAAACCCTGCAAAATAATACGAGATAGTATACGAGGAGGCAAAAGGAACAGAGATCTAATGTTCCAAGGCTACTCTGAGACTCGCAGTCACACACAAACATGTCCACAACATCGCCCAGTCTTCCCTATAGGAAGACATGTACCGAAGGTCGAAACAGAACTACAGTTCCGAACAAAATCGCCAAAAAGCTCCATGTACGGAGACAGGTACCGAAAGGAACGAACAGGACAGGCTGCACCGGACATTTACCGGCTAAAAGACTTACGCGAGATTAATAGAAAATAAACGCCCTGCCTCTCCGTAAAGAGGAATGTAACAAGGCGACTAGCCAGAGATCCAACGTTCCACGGCTACTTCCATAAGCTCGTAGTCACACGCAGAAAACCTAAAGGGGGTAAACGCCCGATCTCCCAGGAGAGAGAAACATTTTACAGGCGAGCTGCCGGTAAACCGCCGTCCCATACCTTTACTAGCAAAATGACTAACACAAGCTTAGTAGAAAATACACGCCCTAGCCTCTCAGTAAAGGGGAATGTAACGAGGCGAAAGGTACAGAGAGCTAACGTTCCAAGGCTACTTTCAGAGACTCGCAGTCACACACAAACATGGCCACAACATCGCCCAGTCTTCCCTATAGGAAGACATGTACCGAAGGACGAAACAGAACTACAGTTCCGAACAAAATCGGCAAAAGCTCCATGTACAGAGACAGGTACCGAAAGGACGAACAGGACAGGTGCACCGGACATTTACCGGCTAAAAGACTAACGCGAGCTTAATAGAAAATACGCGCCCTGCCTCTCAGAATAAATAAAGCCCTACCTGTCAGTACAATAAAAACGCCCGGTCTCTTAGTAAGAAATGACTATACAAATACACCCACAAACAAAGAAAGACTCCTCTCGCTTACACGGAAGAAAGCAGACAGAGAGAGGAGGAAGAGACAGAGAAGGCAAAAGGTCTAGGCAACGGAAGAAAGGAAAGACCAGGAAGCGGAGACAGAAAAGAGCCAGGGGGGAAGAGTCCTAATATATCCACAAAGGCAAGTCCCGCATTACTCCAACATAACCCACTGGAGTGAAAAGGGTCTCCTTAAAAAAACCTAGGCCTAATCATACTGGCTAAGCAATCAAAGGGCAAAATAATACCACACACAAAACAGAGCAAATAATGCCAGACAATACAAATTAATATCAAAGCCCAGAACGGAGGAAAACATGGGCTTAAATAGCTCCAGGGTAACCACGCACAGGTGTGATGCTGAGAGAAGCCCCGCAACCAAGACGGGGCGGAGCAAACATCCACTAAAAGGGCAGCGCCCTCGCGTGGCTACCAAGGAAACCGACCGTAAGGGAAAAAGGGTCACAAACCATGACATGGGTAGCTATGCTAGGCATGTGAGTTACCAGCCTAGGAATGCTAGTAACCAACCAAGACAGTTGCAAATCCAGTTGGATGCTAGGCACAGTTACCAGCCTCGGTGAATCAAGCTGGCTTCTCATTTACATTAGTTTTAATAGGATACCTCATAAAATAAAAAATAAAAAACCTTATAGGCCTACAGCATGAATCTCAAGTAATCGATTCACTTGCAAGATAGCTTCGGTTACCCACACACACTGAACTGAGGATGATGGACTTCTCCGCAGTTTCGTCCCCACGCCCCACCCCGCCCTGCCCCACAGACTATGATTGGACAGTTGATTGCATTTATCGAAGTGCTCCGCCTTGTCAGTGACAAAATTAAATGCAATCACAGACCGCTCTGCAGGTCAAATAAATACAATCACAATTATTGCTTTGAATTTTGTCACATCCCGGGCAGGACGCAGTGTCCGCAGGCTCCCGTTTACATTTCAATTTTGGCACAGAAAACGCACAGCTGGTGTTGAAATGCAATGACAGACCGCTCTGCAGGTCAATAAATACAATCACGAGGATTGCTTTGAATTGTGTCACGTTCTGTACATCACGCTATGCTGACAAAGTTAAATGCAATGGGCTCGTTTACATTTCAATTTTGGCACGAAAATCGTGCAGCTGCCGTTGAAAAGTAATACACCCCATATTGTACAGTATTTCAATATGAGTGTTTTTAGAGAACACACAATGAAATGCAATGCAATATGAGTTTTGTTTTTTATTATGGCATGATAAATGCGCATCCTTGTAAAGTAAACACAGATATGTATTACATTTCACGATGTGTCGCTAAAGCGATTGCATTTAATTAAGTCACTAAAAATCTTCCATATACCTCTACATACAATACAGACACATGTTTCTTTTACAAATGTTTATTTACAGGCTAATTATACAAACAAATTGAAAATTATCAACCCACTCGTAGATCGCTGGCTAGCATAGAGCATATAAACTATACAGTTCCGTACTAGATGCTAGTAGCTAGCGAGACAATCAATCAACGGACCCGGAAGTGGCCGGGAAAAATTATACGATGGGAAGAATTATACGCTACACTGGAATTTTACAGCAGTGCGGTTTCAATAACTGAAGCGCTAACGTTACTTTGTGAGCACTGGGATATTTACATAGCTAGCACTAATGCATTTCTTGCTGGTTTTGGGCTTCAGAAAAGGTTTTGGACTTTGGGTGGGGTGGGTGGGGGTATGTCCATTTTCCATTTTATTTCTTCCTTAACATTGTATAATGTTACTTTCCTTATGTAAAATTTTTTCCCATTCTGTGTGTACAGTGTACAGAGTAGCCTTTCTGCTATGCCTCTTTTCACTGCCTACTTGTTTTGCCAGCACAAGTGACAGGGCATCCCTACAACAGTCAGAATTGTATTATGTAAATAAATAAAAAATTGCATTATTAATGTCATTTAGCTTCATCAATATGAGTGCTTCAAAATATGCATCAAAGAAAACAAGAGACCGGAAAATAATGAATGAGTACAGGATAAAAATCAGTTTAACGTTATGTTAAAAAAGCCGGCTAAAATAGCATTGTTTAAATGCTGCTCTGTAATAGGAATATTTAGGAATTTAATTATCTAATGAAAATTGCAAATTTTAGTTATGAATTAGTTACTCTCCTTGACTTGTTTCATTGAATCATAAAGCCGTGGTTTGTAACGACGGTCCTGATGTCAGGCCAGGTTCCACACAAACTCTGCTGCACCTGTATCGCTCACGTTGGCTTCTGTATTATCAGAACGGCTCCCACTGTCACCATTCTCCCCGATCTCACATTTACATGGAAGAAAAATTTGATCTTTGCCTTTTTTTGGTGAAAAAGACATTACCATTAGCTAGGTTAGTTATTCACTTTCCTGAGGTAATGTAACCTAAACAAACCTACTCGTATGTGTGTGGCCATGCAGCCAATCGTAGTGAGATTACCTCTAATCAGAACACTAATTTCATACTTGAGGGGAGTCCACACTCTCTGCAAATCTATTGAATTCTTGGTTACAAAATGGTGCAATTACACGGACACATTTTCAATTGATGTTTAAATGATGGTAGCCTAAATTAGGTTTCAAACAATCACAATGCCATTTTATATTTTAGGCGGGGTGGCAAACTCTGTAGGCAGGGCGGGCCGTTCCACCTAATTGAAGGGTAAAAAGTCTAAAAAGTGCTAATTAGTAGAAAATCCAATATGGCTGACATGATGATTCCTTGAGGCAAATTTGTTCATCATGAGGAGAGGGACCTGTATACCACATTTTGTGACTCTAGGTCAAACGGGGGGTCGGCAATGGGTGTGTAAATGTCAAAATATTTTCACGTGCACTACAGCGCCACCAACTGGCCTATCGCCACCAAATTTGGTGAGGGCTTCAAAGGTGACAACTTCATAACACAGAGAAGTAATAGATGATTACATTTAAACCAAAATGGTGGCAAATTCAAGATGGCGCCCACCCAATTAGTAAAGATTTATGATCCAAATCCGCGCCTTTGTCACTGTAGCAAGTTTTAAATCTCTGCAAAGGAACAGTGATTTTTAGTGATTTTTTAAATATTTTGATCTCTATAGTGCCATCACGGGGCTCAATTTGGCTACAACTGGAGTGGTCAAGTCCTGATAGTTCTCTTAACAGACCTACCAAGTTTCATAACCTTCTGTCAGATGGTTTTGGAATTATTAGCATTTTTGTGATAAGCCACGCCCACTGAAAAGCCATGCCCCATTGGCTCGTCATTTGGCCATTTCTTGTGAAAAGTCTTAGAAAAGTAATGCATTAAACAAGGCCCGTGAGGCAAATCCTTGAGGCAAATTTGTTCGGCATGAGCAAAAAGACCTGTATACCCAATTTTGTGACTATGTGAAACGGGGCATCGGTAGTGGGCGTGTCAATGTCAAAATTTTGTCACGTGCACTACAGCGCCACCAGGTGTTCAATCCGCATCATAATATAGAGGATCCAAAAGTTTGGCAATCCCAACAAGGCTGCCAAGTTTGGTGATTCTAGGCCAAACCAGCTCACGGGAATTTTAGGTGAAAGGGGAGAAAAAAAACATTTATAAAAAAGAATCAGAACAAAAACAATAGGGTACCAGCAGCTACGCTGATTGGTCCCCTAATAATTATTTACACAGGTCTGGTCCATTCCCCACTTGAATGCCAACTGGTATATATACTTGACGTAAATGTGCACAGAGCACTTCGTAACTGCAATGTAAGGACAAATGCAGGCCTCGAGCCTAACACAGTAAAACAGAAAACTGAGTTAATCTCTGAGATAAATCTTAAGATACCGCTCACTGCAAAACAGGAACACAAGCTTCCAAGCTTTTATTCACCTTCTGAAGGAAATAACACTATCAGAGTAGTAAGATCTAAAGTGGCTTGGAAATTGTTCTGTGTGTGTGTGTGTTCCGTCTTGTCTTTTCACCAAAGCCGTCTTGGCGCAGCCAGCTTCTGGAGCAAATACAACAGGAACAGAAAAGAACGACACAAACAGAAAAAGCCAGACACCGTCGACAGCCAGACAGGCAATTCTCCATCTGTTCGCTGTTCTTCCACTCACTCACCTACTTCAATGAAGCTCCATTTTGTTAACCCCACTAGCTGAGCTGAAGTGTACACTACATTGTAGGTGTGGAGAGTACCACAGCTGGGTTCATAGCAATGGTACAGAGGCAAATGCATGGACCAAAAATGTACTGCAATCGCAAAACAAATAGGAAAAACGTTTGTGGCTAATGTGTATTCTGTTTTTATTTTCACCTACTTTCTTGAGGAAGAGACCTTCTGAAAGTCTCTCCATGATGATTGGGCTGAACAGCTGATTTTGACAGAGATACAAAGTGATTAGTCTGTTACCTTTAACATCTTATAGAACCCCATGAGTGGAGCACATGGTCTTAACCTTTAATATTCTGTGCAGTCACCACCACATACCACTGCAATTTCAGGGATAAGATTTTCCTTATTTATCTTATTCATTAGTAAATACTTATTTTTAGACCCTAAATGTCTCAACCATAGGCACAGGATATGATAAGCACACACATCAAGAGGTGTTGCATAATTTGACAGCTCATCGAAGGAGAGATATTCTTGTATTTACTGATTTATCAGGAAATACAGTTTACTCCAAAAGTGTTAGGACAGTGACACATTTTTTTGTTGTTTTGGCTCTGTACTCCAGCACATTGTATTTGAAATGGAACAATGACTATGAGGTGCAGACTTTCAGCTTTAATTTGAGGGTTTTTACATCCATATCGGGTGAACCATGTAGCAATTGTAGCCATTTTTACACAGAAGCCGCCGCCCCCCCCCCCCCCCCCCCACCTCCCATTTTAGGGCACCAAACGTAGTTGGACAAATTAACATGAACTTAAATAAAGTCATCATATTTAATATTTACATGCCATGACTTCCTGTTGTCTGTGACCCAACAACATCAAAAGCATTATTTCCAGGTACTCTTACAAGCGATACTATATCCTCTGCATTTCTGTAAGTCACCAAAAGTCTGAGGTATCAAACGAGCCTCAAACCATCACTCTGCTGTCAGATATGCAGTAGATATGGATGGATCACATTAAGGGTGGTTTCTCCTTTCCCTTTTGAACTCTGAAAAAATAAGTCAGGACAGGAGAAACAACACTCACATCACATTTTGGACATGAGTGAAACAAACAGAGGAAAGTGGCCTCAGCATAACGACAAACCCAGAGAGGGGAGAGGGAGAGAAGTAATCTGTATTTTTTGGAGGGTATCTTTGTCAGAGCTGCTGTGGTCAAATGCGTTTTTTTTTGCAGCAGGCTAATGGGGGAACGCCGCAGGAGTGCCACATTTCTGGCTCCCACGCGGTGTTCGGGACGATGAGCCCAGCTGTGCCAGCCCCAATAGTGCAGAGGGAAGGGGCAGGAGACAGGCGAGCACAGGGCCAAGGAAGAATTAATTACTCCTGCGAGACGAGGTAATACACTGTCTCCTTTCAGACATTTCACCATTCTTTTAAAAAAAGGCGTCATTCTTTGAATATTTAAGTTAATGGAAGGGGGAGGCTTCTCTCCATGTGTTTCCCTGTATATTAAAGCAATAGATGTAGCCTAATTACAGTCTTATGTTCTGTAAGTATACATCACCCCCTTGTGGCCACCTTGGGGAAAGCAGTGTACCCCAATCATAGTGAGCTGTCTTAAGATGATTTACTTATCAATCCTGCAGGGGTTTCTTGAGAATGTCCTGATGTTGAAAAAGCAAGTTCTTACTCCTGTTGCAGACAAGCAAATAATCTGCATAACAACATCTCATCAGGAACGTTAATTTCCCAGAAACAATCTAACACGGAAATAAGTCTTTACCATACGTGAACAATGTGTCACATGACCCTAAGGAAACATTTGTCAGTATGACTGTACCCTAAAAAGACCTATGAGCTGTCCTGTTTGCTGATGTGCCAGCCCCCCCTCAGGTAGCTCACCTGCCGGTGTGCCAGAGCAACAGACATGTGGAAGGAGGCTGGAACCAGGCTGTGTGAGAGAGATGGAGTGTGTGTGGAGACAGAGGGGGTCCCCGGGGCACAAGCAGGGGCCACTGGAGTGGAAAGAAGCAGCAAACCTCCACCTGTGGCCCAGAGCAGATGCAGCCCTGCTTCTTATACCCAGGGCTCAGCACACACACACACACACAAACACATAGAGACTCACACACACACACACACACACACACACACACACACACATAGAGACTCACACACACACATACACACATACACACACACACATGTAGAAACTCACACAGATACACACACATACAAAGATTCAAATGCACACACACACACACATACAGAAATATAAAGACACACATTCATAAAGGAAGTCAGTAATTTTCAGGGTATGTATGCTCATGCCACTACACATACCTCATAATCAAACAGATCTAGCACAAACACACAGATTCAATATTTCATATAAAACATGCCGATAATATTTTTATCAATGATATGTCCTATTGGATGAAATCAGTCAATATCAGAGCAGTGTTTTACCCAAATGAATTTTTTCTGTTCAAACTATGTAAATGTCTTTGATTACACTTTCTATTCACATTCCAGATTACTGGTGTACCAGAGGCAGGAGTACACAGTCATGTCGCCAATTATACCTATGGGCAAGTTAGAGTCTCCAATTAGCCTACCCTGCATGCCTTTGGACTGTGGAGGAAACTGGAGTACCCCGAGGAAACCCACGCAGACACAGGGAGAACATGCAAACTCCACACAGAAAGGCCCTCGGCCGGGATTCTGTGAGGCGACAGTGCTATCCACTGCACCACCGTGCCACCCGTAACTGAACCATGCTCTGTAATTCTCAAACTGAATTGGCACTGTAAGCTTTCTAACAACCAATAATAATCAGCGATACAATATTCTATCAGTGGCTCACTGGTTTCAACCAATCATTGTGCGTTGCTGTGGAGAGCCAGGCCTTTTGATTTGTTCAAACAATTAAGTGATTGACAGCTCACAGGGTTAATGAAACCTGGCTCTCCTATCACTAGTAAAATGACCTACAATAGTCCAGACCATACACTCCAACTAGCCCTGAACTACAGCATACAGCCTAAATCCAATTGGAAGTGGGGTTGGGCCAATGTCTGGTGATAGAGTGGGATATACCACAGTAAAAATACAGAAGGTGTTATTTTAATACCTCCAATACCATTTTTAGAGTGAAAGCATTCATAACCATTCCTTTAAACAGCATCTGTCACTTATTACAAATAGGACATCGTGATACGCACAGCTCAAGGATAAAATTACTATACATTTTATACAAGTGATCATATCTGGCTGGCAGATTAGGCATGAATAAAGATTGAGACAAGATAAAGGCTCAAGATTTGGTTGCCAAAAAAAAAATGCAACCACCTTCCAGTATGTTCGCACATTGTAAAGGGAAGCCTGATCTCACAACAGCATCCAACCCCCGCCCCCCCCCCCCCCCCCACGCACAAACGGTGTCAACTCACCGTGACCAGATAACCCAGCAGCTCCATCTGCTTGATTTCTCTACCATCATCATCATCATCATCATGACCGTCCCTGCCATCACTCTCATCATTACCAATCTTCACCACAGCCATCATCATCATTATCAACATCATCATGAAAATGAATCATCATCATCACCGAACTTCCACACATCATTATTACTAGTGTGTCCGATATGGATGAAAATACCCTCAAATTAAAGCCGACAGTCTGCACTTCAACCTAATTGTCTTTGTATCATTTGATCCCCTCTATGTAGTACAGTGGAATGTGATAAGTGAAAAACTTAACTGAAAAGGAATAATTAACAATTGGGCCATATTTGTGACTCATGTTATGTGCAAGTGTTGGATTCTAGACCAGTTTCAATGATCTTCTATTTTATTCAGCTGTTCACTGCACTTTGAGCAGAGGTGTTCACTCCTCTGAATGCTAGTCATAAAAGAGTGTAGAAAATATAGGTAAGAGAAATGGAAGCAAACATATAGCAGCTGTTTTATGTAAAACAGTTTTTTCAGTTTCTGGTGTTTCTGATATTTTGTCCACCCCATGTAGTTCTTTTATACAGCTGAATATTTTATAAAGCCATTTGGGTTAAGTACCTTATCTGGAACTTGAACCTGCAAGCCATTCATTACAATCCAGGGTCCTTAAAGTATTTTCTTATGAATCATTGTTACCATTCTGTGTAATTATGCTGTGTTGCACTAAACCACGTTTTATGCTGGAAAAAAACTATGAATAAAAAACTTGCTACATTATCTGAAGTGAAATGTAAAAAAAAGCTTATCCAAGCAGACCTGCAGTACCTGCATTGATTGTACTGCACTGTACATCACATCTGTCCAGTGAAAGATCTTGTTCAAGAATATAGGTCATGTGACCAAAGCCCATAGCTCTCATTTGGCCAGTGATATAACCCGACCTGTTGTCATACCGACCGATCCCAGCATGAGATGGGGGGTGGGGGTTTCATAGGAGAGTTTGTTTGGGAGCGGGAGAGGTTTGTTGTTCGACGAATTAAAGTGCGATTTACTGCTTCCTTTACACTGTGCACACTCTGAAATCGTAGGTGCAAATGTGCAATAGCTCACCAGTGCCACACATGATATAATATATGTCAGGGTGGTGGGCCCTTGGTGTGCAATCGCTGGAGTGTACAGAGAGAGTGGGAGATTTATGACCTTAGTACTGATAGAGCGCCAGCGTCGTTCTTCTCTTAGTCAACTTGCTGAGCGAGGCCAACTTGATATATAATCTGCTGGTATGAGCGCTGGTAGGTGATGTACACCTCTCTTGCTCTAATGGTAAAGTTATAAACACTTAAGTGGCTCACAGAGTTTGGATTTTGCAATGAAGAATTTACATATGAAAGAAAAAGCTGTATTTCTCCCCACAGACAGAGCCACACAGGTTAAACTGAGGCTTGCCATGTTGGTTTTTACAACCAGCAAGTTATGGCCGCTATACCCTTATGCAACACAATTATATTTTTTCCATGTTTGAAAAATATTTCTCTGCTGCAATTCTTTGTCATTTTTGAAGATTACGGAGGTTCTGATAATATATTCAGCATGTAATTACACATACCAATGATATCAAGATGTAACACCAACTTATTTGTAAAAAAAGAAACTTGCTTGAAATATACAATTCCATCTATTGTAGTGTGAACAAAAACTTTTTCAATGTTAAAAAAATGCCAAGTTACTCTTGCATACAAAGCACTGTCAAAAAGTAAGTAAACTTGCAAAATCTGGGCCTGCCATTAAAAGTATTGATATCAACATGAGGTCAAGTTATAACAAACAATATTGGCCACCTTAGCTCCTCTTAACTCCTTTGCGCAGATGCCTAGTGACCATGCCGTCAGCGGCAAGATTTTGCTCAACTGAGACATTCATTGCTCCTGCAGCCAAACTATTAGTAGAAATCACAAACTCAGTGTTTTAACTTCACTGTTAGACGATTTGTGACGATTTCTGCTGAATACGGAGTTTCTAAGTGTCACTATTTTCCTGTAGCAAGTCCATTAAACAAGCAACCCCCCACCCAGTCTATACCTACCCATGCGGACATAGTGGACAATAGCGTCTATGTGTGAGTTCATAAATATATTTATTCATCATATAAAATTTGTCATAGCAACAAGATGAACCCAACAATAGCCTGATCGCCAAAAAAGCTGTCAAAATCCCTGCTCACTCAAATGCAAAATAAATATGTGAAATTATTGTCGCATTATACCATGTATTCTACCATGAATATCTGCTACTACAACCCCTTGTAAGGGGGCGTGATGTTTGAGGTTCGAAGAGGCCACACGCAGCGAAGGGATTCTATAAGCTCTTATGAGCCACTGAGATGGAGAGACCCCGTAAAAAGGGGCGTAACAGAAATCGACCCATATAACCGGGCGAACGGAACACGAGAGCACAGAATCTCGAGCTCGGTAACCACAATGAGCTGACAATGAGATGCTAACGTGAAGAGAGAAGGAGCTGCCTCGGAGGTAACATAAACAAAGGAACATAAATTAGAGCTATGCA
Source organism: Synaphobranchus kaupii (assembly GCA_029718625.1). Taxonomy (NCBI): domain Eukaryota; kingdom Metazoa; phylum Chordata; class Actinopteri; order Anguilliformes; family Synaphobranchidae; genus Synaphobranchus; species Synaphobranchus kaupii. Next base: position 19,346,721 of record CM056380.1, on the reverse strand, counting down.
AAGGGAGAAGGCGACGAGCGAAAAAATAACTCTTTAGCTCTAATCAGAGTGTACTGCTTGCTGCAGGAATAGAAGGGAAGCAGTCTCCATGTCCTGACCTCTACCAGCAGTGTGCCAAACGCAAGACATGCGAAAAATAAAGGCTCTACATCTCAATAAGGGGGAATGTACGAGAAGGCAAAAGGAACAGAGATCTAATATTCCATGGCTACTTTCATAGGCTCGCAGTCACATGCAAACGTGTCAACAAAATTGCCCGGTCTCCCTGTAAGGAGAAACGTACCAGAAGGTGAACAGAACCGCAGTTCCGAACAAAATCGCCCGGTCTCCCTGTAAGGAGAAACGTACCGAACAGAACAGCTGTTCTGGACATTTGCCGGCTCAATGACTAACGTAAGCCTTGTAAAAAAACACGCTCTGCCTCTCAGTATGGATAAACGCCCTGCCTCTCAGTAAGAAATATGACTATATAAATATAACCACAAACAAACAAAGACTCCTCTCGCTTTCAAGGAAGAAAGCAGACAGAGAGAGGATCGAGAGACAGAAAAGGCAACAGGTCTAGGCAAAGAAAGAGAAGGAAAAGCCAGGAAGCGCGACAGAAAAGAGCCAAGGAAGAAGAGTCCTAATAGCTACATGCACAAAGGCAAGTCCTGCATTACTCCAATAAAACCCATTGGAGCAAAGAGGTCTCCTACAGAGCCTAGACCTAACCATACCGGCTCTGCAAACAAAGGCAAAAATAATACAAAACAATACAGAAGCCCCGGAAGAAGGAAACGGAGGCTTATGTAGCTCTCAGGCAACCACACACAGGTGTGGACGCTGATGGCAAAACTCCACTAAAAGAGCAGCACCCTCGCGTGGCGACCGAGGGAAACAACCGCAAGGGAAGAAAACGTCAAAAGCCATGACACCCCTGGCAAAAATTGTGGAATCACCACACTTAGAGGATGTTCACCCAGCTTTTTTACTTCGTAGCAAATAAACAAATCACAGATATGACACAAAACTATTTTTGTTTAATCGCTGAAAATTCTGGCTGTGAAACATACCTCAAACAAATTAAATGAAATTATTTTAATTAATGGCATATTTTTTTCCAGATCAAGTAGAGGAAAAAATTATGGAATCATCAACAAAAAAAATCACAATTCGTACTTTGTTGCTCCTCGGCCTGAATTATTTGAGGCATGGACTTCACTAATGAAAAACAATATTCTCCATCAAGCTGGTTCCAACTTTCTCGAATAGTGGTTGACAGATAGCTTTGCATGATGGAGCCTTGTCATGGACCAATTTTTGAAAATTTCCACCACATCGGATTGAGATCTGGACTGTTTGCTGGCCATGTCATTAAATTGATATGCCTTTCCTGAAGAAAAGCTTTAAAACTCTTTGCTCTGTGACAAGATGCATTATCATCCTGAAAAATGACTTCATCATCACCAAACCTATTTTCTATCGATGGAATGAGAAAAGTGTTCAAAATTTCAATGTACACCTGTGCATTGAATGTTGAGGTAATGATTAATAATTTAATTTAATTTGTTTGAGGTATGTTTCACGAAGCCAGAATGTTCAGCTATTAAACAAAAATTGTTTTGTGTCATATCTGTGATTTGTTTATTTGCTACCAAGTAAAAAAGCTGGGTGAACATCCTCTAAGTGTGGTGATTCCATAATTTTGACAGGGGTTGTAAATATAAAAAATATAATCCTACTATCGGTTTTACAGATAGATATGTTCCTTTCAAAATTCAGTGGTAATTTATGGTCTGGTACAATCCGTTTGAGAAATATACAACACTTTATACTACACTATCTGAAATGTCGACTTGTAATACCCCCATGCCTTGCAAGCCTGTCTCATTCATTACAGTTCATTCTGGTTTAATTGTTGGCTCTTTTATCCAATAGACTACATTATAACCTTAGCAGCTGTATATGCAATGTCTTATTGGTGCTTTGAAAAATTAATTACACCCCAGCGTAATAGCAGTTTTTGTTTTAACAGTCTAGTATTATGCAAGCTCTATAGAAAACGCATTAGGGAGGGGAGTATTCCGTTTTTTCCACTCGAGCACTGTCTTTCCAATATGATTGATAGGCCTATTGTTATTTTTGCATTTTGAGTGCATTTCACATACTGTAGTGCAATCGTTAATTAAATTTTTGATGTAAGCTACCGATTTTCATTGCAGATAGAATATTTGCCAGCATTTTTCAGATGGTAGAATACTATTTTATTTTCATGTTATCGTACATAATATAGGCTTTGGCATATATACTTGTCACTTAGGGCACGAAAAATGCTAATTTCCAATGTACTGTGCTCTGATATGTGGTAGATTAATGTGAAATTTTACTTGGAGTCATTATGAATGGGAACATAAAAAAATACAGAAAAATGCAATCCTGGGGCAAAAGTATACATACTGTAGAGTACAGGTAAAAGTGATGTTTTATTGAGGTACAAGAGTGAATGATTAGGCTACATATTTTGGTGTATGTAACACTGTGATATCAATGTTTTTTTTTCTTAAACCATCAGATGGGGCATATATATATATGCTTTATAAAGGCCAAAAAAATTTTATTCATTTTATGACATGTTTTGGATTGTGCTTTGGACCCATAGCTATTGGTCTACCCCCCTATACCGATGAACATATAGTAATTCCCACTTGAAAATGATGCAAAAATGAGTTTTATGAGCTAAAACTATTGATTTGTAGTTAAATATATCTTTTTATTATTTTATTTAGAGCAGTGCACAATTTAGCCATTTGGATACATTTGGAGACACTATGGACAACAGGGTACACTGCCTATATTTTGCATCATATATCTTTAGTAGTTCTGAAAATCATCCTCAGATTCTGCACACTTGTGGACGTGGAGTTTATGATCCAGGAAATGTATAGATTTACCTGTTTCACTTATGTAGCTCTCAGTATATTGTTGCAAAAGAAAAACTTCTTTTGCATTTTTCCAGTTTCTTTGAATTTGTGGAATTTGTTTACTTTAATAAACAAATCTAAGTTTGTATTGTAAATGGTACACCTGTCTTGTTTCAATTAAGCCATTTACCAAGTTTCTGTGATTGAACAATTGTCTGCATCCAGCAGTGCTTTGGGTGTATGAAAAGTAAATAAAATATATACAGTTGTGTTAAAAAAAATAGCAGTACAACATCAGTAATCTGATGAACCACTGTTATTAGTAGTAGTGATATTTCTGCATTGAAAATAATTTACTTGTAGATGTAGTAGTGTAATAGAAAAACAACAGACCCAACTGTCATGACATGCACTGCTTGTTCTGAGTAATTGACTCATTCATTGAAAGGGGCATGTTCAAAATAATAGCAGTGTGGAGTTTAATTAGAGAATTCATTCATTCTGTGAAAAAACAGGTGTCATTAATTGTCCTTTATTAAGGAAGAAGGGAAGCAAATGTTTCACACATTGTTATAAAATATATTTCCTTCTGAATTGCTAAGTAAAATGGGCCGTTCCAAACATCCAAGCAAATGTTTCACACATTGTTATAAAATATATTTCCTTCTGAATTGCTAAGTAAAATGGGCCGTTCCAAACATTGTTCGGCGGAACAACGTAATTTCATTAAAAAGTTGATTGGAGAGGGGAAAACGTATAAAGAAGTGCAGCAAATTATAGGATGCTCAGCTAAAATTATCTCAAATGCTTTAAAATGGCAACAAAAACCCGAAACACGCGGAAGAAAATGAGCAACTACTGTTGCAAAAAAAAAAAAAACGGATCGAAGAATAGTCAGAATGGCAAAGATTCAGCCAATCATCACCTCCAGAAAGATCAAAGATGATCTAAAATTACCTGTAAGTGCTGTTACAGTCAGAAGACATTTGATCGAAGCTAAGCTATCAGCAAGAAGCCCCTGTAAAGCACCATTGTTGAAGAAACGGCATGTGCAGAATCGGTTAAAATTTGCCAAGGAACACATCGATTGGCCCAAAGACAAATGGCGTAACATTCTGTGGACTGATGAGGGTAAAATTGTTCTTTTCGGGTGTAGTGGTCGTCGACAGTACGTCAGACGACCCCCGGGTACTGAATTCAAGCCACAGTACACTGTGAAGACAGTGAAGCATGGTGGCGCAAAAATCATGGTATGGGGATGTTTTTCATACTACGCCTATTTATCATATACCAGGGATCATGGATCAGTTTGAATACATCAAAATACTTGAAGAGATTATGTTGCCGTATGCCGAAGAGGAAATGCCCCTGAAATGGGTGTTTCAACAAGACAACGACCCCAAACACACGAGTAAGCGAGCAATATCTTGGTTCCAGACAAAAAGGATTGAGATAATGGAGTGGCCAGCTCAATCCCCCGACCTCAACCCCATTTAATGCCTCCGTCAAATAACAAAAAACTATTTGACTCATACAATCACGGCATTCAACTGCAACAGCTCAAGCATTAGGCTAATCCGTAAGCTGCCTTACGTTCAAAAGCTTTTTTTCCTCATTCTCGTAAGCTATGACTGAAAAATAATACCGTCATTTCAATCTATTTGTGCATTTGCTGTCTTTTACCGAAGCAATTTAGGCTATTACTATTTTGCATCATTTACCGTATTTCATGTATAAAAAGTAACCATTAACCAAATGGTCTCAGGTTATTTTTTCTGAGCTACATATTGCCTTCTCAAAATGATCGCATAGCTGTGTATGTGGAGGGAAAGCGAAACGAGGTGCCATCTCCAAATTATGCGTGCAACAAGTGAAGGGCCATCTGTATGGGAATGCGCTCCACCACTGCATAGACGCACTGTCGGATAAGGTGAGAAACGTACCCTATAGTCTGTCATTTTACTGCCGCAGTAATCAAACGAAGCATTGACGTTATTGCTCATCTTTACTGGTCCGAGCGCATCGTGGTGAGATGCAGGGCTTTTTTACCGAGTAAAGATGTAGGTGTAGCTTAATCAACCATACAAATCATAAAAAATCATAAAAGTTGTGCTTTAATTCAGAAGGACATGAAAGTTTATTCATGAAGTTCATGAAAACATTTGAATAGTCAATGATAAATTACTAAATTAAACAGGCAGGCTACAAATAATTGGCAATGCTTTTCTGAACTAATTATATTGCAATAGCCTAATAAAAAAATGCACCCCCTCGCAAGCAGCCGATGACATCGGACATCGGCGATGTTTGATTGGCCGATGTGACGATGTGAAATTTGTTGACATCGAACAACACTATGTGAAATGTTCAAAAAACACCTGTTTGGAACATTCCGCAGGTAAATAGGTAACAGTTCATGCTATCATGACTGAATATAAAAGGAGCATCCACGAAGCATCCATGGGTCGAGGTTCGCCACTTTGCGAAAAACTGCTGAGCGAATAGTCCAACAGTTTAAGAACTCACGTTTCACGTTAGGAATTTAGGGATTTCACCATCTACAGTCCATAATATTATTACAAGATTCAGAGAATCCGGAGAAATCTCTGTGCGTAAAGGGCAAGGCTGAAAACCAATATTGAATGCCCATGACCTTCGATCCCTGAGACGGCACTGAAACCGACATGCTTCTGTAATGAATATAACCACATGGGCTCGGGAATACTTCGGAAAACTGTTGTCAGTAAACACAGTTTGTCGCTGCATCTACAAATGCAAGTTAAGACTCTACTACGCAAAGCGTAAGCCATATATCAACAACATCCAGAAATCGACTTCTCTGGGTTCAAGCTCATCTGAGATGGACTGACGCAAAGTGGAAATGTGTGCTGTGGTCTGACGAGTCCACCTTTCAAATTGTTTTTTGGAAATAATTGATGTTGTGTTCTCCGGGCCAAAGAGGAAAAGGACCATCCCAATTGTTAACAACGCAAGGTTCAAAAGCCAGCGTCTGTCATGGTATGGGGGTGTGTTAGTGCCCATGGCATGGGTAACTTGCACATCTGTACGCATTTTGGAGCAACATATGCCGCCATCTTGACGATGTATTTTTCAGGGACGTCCCTGCTTATTTCAGCAAGACAATGCCAAGCCACATTCTGCACATTACAACAGCGTGGCTTCGTAGTCAGAGATTGCAGGTGCTAGACTGACCTGCCTGCAGTCCAGATCTGTCTCCCATTGAAAACGTGTGCCAAATTATGAAGCGCAAAATACAACAACGGAGACCCCGGACTGTTGAGCAGCTGAAGTCTTACATCAAGAATGGAAAAAATTCAAAACTACAATAATTAGTTTCCTCAGTTCCCAAAAGATAAGTGTTGTTAAAAGGAAAGGTGATGTAACACAGTGGTAAACATGCCCTGCCAACTTTTTTGGGACGTGTTGCAGGCATCAAATTTAGAATGAGCGTATATTTACAAAAGACAAGTTGATTAGTTAAATCATTAAAGGGGAACTCCGGGTTATTTCTTAAACTTCTATATTGATTCTATAGGTTTAATGTGAGTCTTGAAGCTTACAGCACTAGAACTGCGCCTCCTGGTTCTTTTGTTTCCAGCTTGTTTCCAGACGCACTGCGTCACGCTAATCTACATCAAGTAAAGATTTTAGATATGACAAGATATGCAACTGGCTCTTTCATACAATTTCGGAAACTTTTGACTGCAATATTATATACACTGTTTTCGTAGCTAAATTATACATCGCTGAAACCAAAAGAACCTGAAGTTAATGAGGATGGCATCCCTTTATTCATATCAGACTTTTATCTATCAGCGAATCTGAAGCGAATTTCAAACCTTCCATTATACAGTATAGACCTGCAGCTGGAATTATGCTGTTGCCTTCAAGTGCTGTCGGAATTATCGGAAATATGAGTTTCCGACATGGAAGTTGCACCTGAACGAACCTCCAAGTCGTAATTACAAGTGGGAAAGTCGGAGATCGTGTTGTTATTAGACAGGTGCTCATTGAATGACTGGAGGTCAATGGAGTTTTTACAAAACAATTAGCTAAACGGGTCATTATCAGACAGACAAAATTAAAAATCTCCCTTTTCTTTTTAGATTATATATGCCTAGGTTGTCTATACCAAGTACTACTACTTACAACCCGTTATGATTTTGATTATCCAACTAAAACCAGCTTTAAATCCGGCTAGCGCCGGTCAGATGTGTATTTTGTCATATCTAAAATCTTTGCTTGAAGGCAGCAGCGCTGCACCAGTGATCAGTGCGACGCAGTGTGTCTGGAAACAAGCTGTAAACAAAAGAACCAGGAGGTGCAGTTCTAGTGCGGTAAGCTTCAAGACTCACATTAAACATATAGAATCGATAAAGAAGTATAAGAAATAACCCAGAGTTCCCCTTTAAATATCTTGGCTTTGTACTGTTTTCAATTGAAAGGATTTGCAAATCATTGCTTTCTGCATTTTGTGCCAAGGGAAATTGGCATGTTGCAGTAAATAGACGCAGATTTTTTTTTCATTATTTATTCAAACTCTTCAACTTATTATTTCTTGGATATGATGGCAAAGAAATATAAATCCCTCACAGAGATAGAGGAAGAGATTTTAAGGAGTCAGACAGAGACTGGCTGTGCACTGAACCACCAACTCCAGAAAAGATTCCGTTGTTTTACCTGAACTTTTAGATTACTTTTTTACTGTAATGTTAGCTATACTTTTTAATGTAATGTTAGTTCTATTCTAGACCGTGTCTCTGTGATGGCGACATGTAGTCCTGAGGTGCGTTCAAATTCAGCGAACAGAGCCGAACGTGCGTGGCAAACATGTTTTCTTTGAACAGTGAAATTTGAACGGCTTTTTAAGAACGTTCCAAATTGTTTGCATTACCGGTATCTTCAATTGAAATCTCCAGTCGGGCTAATTTTGTTTATGGTCGTCATCATGGAGACGCATTCATAACATATACTCAGGAATGTCTGTTAGATCTGAGGCAACAAAGTTACCATTGCTCTTCACCGGAGTTTGAGTTTTATATCAAGACTGATCCAGGACTGCAGGCCTAAAAAGGCCACCAGGGAAAAGAAGGAAAAGAGGATGCAGGGGAGGAGGGAGGCAACAACTGAAATGGCTGAGTCGTAAAAAGGCATGTCCACCGCTTCCCTCGATATTTATTTATACACTTTAAAATTTCAGGGACAGTGCACATTAATCAACATTTCTGTAAATGTGCCAGTTTTAGCCAGCTTGGCTAATTTTCAACAGTAGTCCCTGGGCAGGTGTAATGAGCTACAAAAGACGCATAAAACAAATTAAAATAGGAACAGCAATACAGTACAGCAGAGCACATTTGATAAGAACACATAAAATACTTTAGCGAACATCAGAGCCCTTAGAAATAAACTTCAAATTCCAATGGACATACAAAGATGCAAACATCATCTGCCTAGATGATAAGATTGCTGACTCTGAGCTTTCTTTGAAAGGGTTTGGTGCTCCATTCTGACTAGAGAGAGACCCCAGGTAAAGAGGAACGTTTGGGATCTTTAAAGAATGTTCTCTATACAGCCCTGTAATGTCATTGCAGAACATTGCATTGGGAACATTCTGGGGTGTATAGGGGAATGTTTCTCCAAGATAACAAAATAACATTCCAGGAACATCCCATAAATGTCACAGACGTTGCAATGCGTTCCCTGGACGTCATAATGTTGAGTTCCCTTCAAGTCTTCAGAACATTCCTACTAAAACTTGATTGTGGAACTTCCCCTTCACATTCCACGAACATTACAGGAACATTCTATGTAACGTAAGTGGAATATTCTAGGAATGTTAGTCGAAATGTTCCCTTTGGGTTTCTCTAATGTTTAGATTTAGCGTTCCCTTACTGTGAGATATTCCCAATACATTCTTGCCGCGTCATTACAAAATGTTATTTTGGGAACATTCTGGGGTGTATATATAGGGAAATGTTACTCCAAGATAACAAAAGAACATTCCAGGAACATCCCATAAATGTCACAAACATTGCAATGCGTTGCCTGGATGTCATAATGTTGTGTTCCTCTCAAATCCTCCTTCCTTCAACTTGTTTGTGGAACTTCCCCATCACATTAGAGGAACATTCTATGTAACATTAGGGGAATATTCTAGGAATGTTAGTAGAAACATTCCCTTTGGGTTTCTCTAATGCTTGGATTTAACTTTCTCTTACTGTGAGACTGGAGTACATTGATAAAATTCCCCATACATTATTGCCACGTCATTACAAAATGTTAGTTTGGAAACATTCTGGGGTGTATAGGGGAATGTTACTCCAAAATAACATAATAACATTCCAGGAACATCCCATAAAAGTCACAAACATTGCAATGTGTTACTTGGATGTCATAATGTTGAGTTCCTCTCAAGTCCTCAGAACATTCCTAAAACTTGATTGTGGAACTATTATCGATCTTAGGCCTGTTCTTCAGCTGCCAAGTAGATGGTGATATGTAGTCCCATTTAAATATATTTTTGTGGCATTTTGGCTTTATTGGACAGTAATCAATGAGAGACTAGAAAATCAGAGGGAGAGAGAGAATGGACTTTGAGGTTTATCTTGAGCCAGATTTGAACCCATGTCGTGGAAAACAGGAATCGCTGAGGACATGCGATTTACCTGGTTGAGCTACTAGGGCACCACGTCCCTCCCAGTGAGCAATTTTCAGGCTTTTTTTTTTTATATCTGTTTGTAGACCTCTTTCAAGAGTTCTTGTTGAGACCATGTTTCAACCAAATTTCTTCATATAAAAAACACCACAGCAAGCAGGAATCAAACTCACAATCCTCAAATCTGAGGACTAGTGCTTTTCCAGAGAGCCATTGAGGCCATGTGTTTACTCGTGTGTTGTAGTGTTTAATGAATGATATCACAAACGAGCATGGACATGCGCATAGCAGAAATTCGTGCAACATTATTTTTGGGTAAAAACTTTGTCTGCCTAGGATAGAAACTTGTGCCATTTTGTTTGCCAAAGCTTCTTGTGGCAACAAACTGGCTAAATGTTCTGACATTTTAAGTGATACACTTCATGCGGTGAAATTGCATCTACGTGTAGGCCAGATTTCGCTTGCCAAAGCAATGATATTTTGAGAAATGCATCCACATTAATCCATATTGTTTGTCTTTGAGACTAGATTCAGCTGTAAATTACACTGGTACAGTATGGAACACATGGCTGGCTAAATGGCTATAAGTTATCAAGGGTCTGAGCTATCAAACGAGCCCCAAACCATCACTCTGTTGCCAGATATGGAGTAGATGTGGATGGATCACTGCAAGGGTTATTTCTCCGGACTCATTTTCCTATAGAACTCTATGGGGAAAAAAGTCAGGAGAAACAACCCTTAAAGTGATCCATCCACATCTAGTCCATATCTGGCAACAGAGTGATGGTTTGGGGCTCGTTTGATAGCTCAGACCCTTGATAACTTACAGCCATTTAGCCAGCCATGTGTTCCATACTGTACCAGTGTAATTTACAGCTGAATCTAGTCTCACCCCCCAATTTCCATAGAGATCCATTCAAATGCAGAGAGGTTATAGTATCGCTTGTAACAGTACCTGAAAATAAGATATCGACAGTTTTTTGATGTTGATGGTCACAGACTTCAGGAAGTAACAGCATGTAAAGGATATGCGACCAAATATGAAATATGATACTTTAAAAATACGTTAAAGTAAAGGGTATGAATACTTATGTAAATGAGAAATTTTTGTTTTTTATTTTTAATAAATTTGCTAAAATCTCAAAAAAACTTTTTTCACATTGTCATTATGGGGTGTTGTGTGTAGATGTTTGAGGCAAAAAATGAACTCAATCTATTGTAGTATAAGTCTGTAACGTAATAAAACGTGGAGAAGGTGAAAGGGTGGGGAGACTTTCCGGCTTGACTGTATATTGTAGATTTTAGGCAATCTAAAAAGGGCCAAATGAGAGCTTGGATGGTATTCCATATTTTAAAGTTTATATATGGGTTTGTGCTCAGTGGGTATATGCAGATGACACCACCATTGTAGGACTGATATCAAGGGACAACGAGGCAGCCTAGCGGCAAGAGGTGGAGAGAAATTGACCTGGTCTTGAATGCAAAAAAGACAAGCAAGATCATCATCAATTTCAGAACAAAAAGTCAAGAAATACACCTATTCTCATCGAATGAACCAATCCCCATAACCAACTCCAAGTTCTTTGGAACACACATCAGTAGCAACCTAAACTCCAACCACCTAACAAAGAAAGCCCAAGAAAGACTACTTCCTCCGCCAACTGAAAAAGCTTTAAGAAAGGTCTTCTCGTTCAATTCTACAAAGCCATCATCCAAAGCATCCTAACTAACATCCTATCAATCACCGTCTGGTATGGAAATACACCACAGCACACAATAAAGTGCATGGAGAGAATAATCTCCAGAGCAGCAAAGATCAGACTGCCCCACACTGGACTCCATACATACATAATGTATCATCAAACGTACGACCAAAATCATCAAGCACCCTCTCCACTATGCCTTCTGGGAGACTGGTTGGTGGGAGACAGGACAGATTACTTCAACCTACGCTCCTTTCCCCAGGTCATCCAAATCATAAATACAAAAACATTTAGAGGTGTGCATTAATGTATACTGTGAATTTTTCTCTTTTATGTTGAATGCGGTGTAGTGATAGCAGTTCCTTTCCCCTGTACTGGAATTAATTCCACCAGCCTAGCTGTGTGGCAATAAAGCACAATATCACTTAGAAATGGTTTGGCATTTCATGTTGTGTAACTGGCACTCTAAGAGGATGATGAGTGGACCTAAACCATGCCAATAAATGTACCCCAAACCATAACAGAGCTGCAAGAACCCTATGTATAACATACTATGCATTCCTCATTTACCCCGTTTACTTTAATTTGTCACCCGTCTGTATGTGAGTGTAATGTTGCTTTAACAAATTTAAAAAATGTTGCATTGAATGCAACTCTTTCAATAGGGTCACTGGTGTTGAAATGTGTTTCCATTGTATATTAAAAGATTTTAATATGATTGAAGACATGTGGTTTTAGCTAAGGGCCAGAAATATAGTTTTAGCTAATTGAGCATAATTAAACCCAATTCAAGTGAAAGCTAAATATTCTCAAGATAAAAAAACCTAATTTTGAAATTTCTTCTAAAAGGGAGAGCTACAGAATCCTTTAAAAAGTCACATAAGAAACTTGCAATATTTATTTTGCACAGATAGATGTCATTATGATTTGAACATTTTGTACCCTATATGTGTTAAGGTAACCCACTAGCTACAAAAAATGACAGTCACAAACGTTTGATATTTCATTCCTCATTAGTTCTATTTGGTAATGTAATATTTATGAATACAATTGAAAATACAAGTATTCTTTGGCACAGGTCCGGTACAACCAAAGTCCTACGTTATAGGTTGGTTGTGTGTTTTCGGGGTTGAGCTCTATCATCACAAGTCCGTGGTGTAATGGGCAGAGGCGCAAGCTCTTGATGAAAGGATCAGAAGTTTGAGTCCCGGCATTGGCAGGATCTAAATTGAGTAAGTGTAACTGTTGTATGGAAGTTGTTGTAGAACTCCCCCTGGAGTGTCCTTAAACCCTCATTGCGTTGCATTGTGGACTATAACCTGAAAGCTGTGGACTTACATTCAGCCTATATCTCTCCTCTGCTATGATTCTCAAGGGGTTCATTCTAATTGCTTATTTTCACTCCTTGCATCCTTTCCTCGCTCCTTAGCTCCACCCAATGGAGGATGCAAGGATGCAAGGATCAGATATGAGGACAGAGGAATTGAGGCAACATGCATTAAGCAAATGGAACATCCTTGCTCAATCAAGCGTTAGCGTCATATTATGCGTACGTGCTTAACTATAATTTTTTAAGCTTATTTTTTCATGCATAAACGTAGCTTTTATTAGTTATAAAGAATGAGTCTCATTATAGATTAGTGCTTTTTAATTAATGGAATGGAACGGTAAAATAGCATTTTGCGGTTTGGAATGTCCTTAAAGATGTCGAACCTCGATCGATTTCTGGGTCAGGCGAGGACAGAGGGAGAAGAGGACGGATAAAATAAGCGATTGGAATCCACCCAATGATTCCCAACCTTGCTTTCCTGTCAGTCATCACTAAATACTGTATAATAAAGCCAAAATGCAAAAAAAACACTCTCCCAAATACTGATGGTGAGTTAGGCACTCCCCCTAATGTTATATAGAATGTTCTTGGCACGTTCCTGGAACGTCATATTGAATGTTTGAAGAACACAAGTTTCCCAGAACATTCCCCCTATGTTACATGGAATGCACCTAGAATGTTGCCCTGATGTTATATACAATGTTTGTAGAGTGCAAGAGGAAGGTTTCCAGAACGTTACCCTCATGATATATCAAACCTTGCCCTGATGTTTTATGGAATGCCCAGAGAATGTTCCCCCTGATGTTATATAAACTGTTCGTTCAGCACATGAGGAAAGTTCCCAGAACGATACCCTCATGTTACATAGAACGTTCCTATGATGTTTCATGAAATGCTCCGAGAATGTTCCCCTGATATTATAGAAAATTTTGTGGAGCACAAGAGGAAGGTTCCCAGAACGATACCTCATGTTACATAGAACGTTGCCCTGATGTTTTATGGACTGCCCAGAGAATGTTCCCTTCTGATGTTACATGGAATGCTCCTAGAATGTTCCCCTGATGTAATATAAACTGTTCGTGGAGCGCAAGAGGAAGGTTCCCAGAATGATACCCTCATGTTACATAGAATGTGCCTAGAAGGAATGCTCCTAGAATGTTTCTGGGGAAACGTTCCTCAGAAACGTTGTGTGAAAGTTCTTAGAACCTGAAAAAAACACAACATTGCATCAACCAGGGAACGTTTAGAGCAACCTTAATAACATACAGGGAACATCCCTAGCATGTGATTTCGTTAGCTGGGACTACAGCCATGTCCGAATCAGCATTCTTCCACACTATTGCATAGCCTTGGTGAGTAGATAGGAGGAGAAAGTCATTGAGTAGCCGAAAATATTTCAAATTGCAGTATACACTTTTACATTGTTAGCTTTGCTCAACTGTTTTTGCATAGCAACGGGAATCACCAGTGGTAGACTATCGCTCATTTCACCCTTTGCGCTTCTGTTTTCTTCTCTGCCTAGGCTAGCTACTTGTATTAGGAATATTAAATAGAAAATAGAAGAGATCAGCTATTTATGCATGTAAACTGATTGGGAATAATGTTAACGTTGTCTTTTTGAGTGTAGAAAATTGTCCAACGGTCTTTCTGCCAACACAAGTGACGCCTATGGAAACCATGTAGCTGGTCAGAAACAGCTGGACGCGTCGCTAATGAGAACACAACGCTGATCTTTGGATGGCTACTTTGTAGCTTCACTGTAACGTCAGCTGGCTAGCTAGCTTGCCGATAACGTTAGCTCAACTCTGACTTCTGCAACATAGCCAGATCTCCGGGCACATCAGATTTTTTACATTTCTTTTTGAAAAAGGCCCGAAGGTCAAGCTGCGCTGGTCTTTTCAAAGCCATCATCACCAACTGCCAACTGTTTGCTAAATTCCGCAATGCTCCAAGCCGACGCGCGGAGCCAGCCAATGAAAAGTTGCATAGCACTCTGACCCCCCTCCCTCCATGTTCAGACTCGTTTTGTGAAAGTGAATCAAAACACAGCAGCGATACAATAAAACAGTACAAGAAGCCTCTGGGAAAGTAGTCAATATTGTCAGTGTTCGCAAGATAAAGAAGTTGCATCAGAATTAAAGGGATGGAAAGGGGAGATTGTACGTTAACAAGGGGGATGCTTTTTTAAATTTTGCCATCAAAGGGGATGCCACCCCTCCAATCCTCCCTCAAATCACCCCCTGGCTAAATGGCTGTAAGTCATCAAGGGTCTGAGGTATCAAACGAGCCTCAAACCATCACTCTGCTGCCAGATATGCAGTAGATATGGATGGATCACTTTAAGGGTGGTTTCTCCTGACTTGTTTTCCTATTGAACTCTCTGGAAAAATAAATCAGGAGAAACCAGCCGTCAAGTGATCCATCCATATCTACTGCATATCTGGCAGCAGTGATGGTTTGAGGCTCGTTTGATACTGCAGACCCTTGATAGCATTGATTAATATCATTTTTTTGGAAAGGCCTACCATTCTTGTATTTCTACTGAATAATTCAAGGTAGAAGATGATACTCATAAAGGACTTAATAAGATGCTTCATATGGATAAACAAAGCATTGTATTCATTTTTGGATAGGTTGTTGGATCTCAACCCATAGTTTTTTAAAATTCCCTCATGTATTGAATACAAACTTGTTTTCTGTGTCAGAACACTTTGGGCCTGATTTACTAAAACTAATAACACAACCAATGTGGACCAGGACATCTAGAGTATGACTTGCCTTTCAGAGGTGCACTGTAAATTAAGAACTTCTGTTACATATTTTGCAAGGGTTTTGTGCATGTACAGCCCATAATGTATCTAAAGATTATGAATATGAATAATTTTAAGCAATGAAATTAATTGGTACAGGGGGCTTCTTCAAGTGTGTGTGTGATGTGCAAATCTGGGGTTATAAAGCTTTAAACAGAATAGTGCAACACATTTGGGCGGCAGTGTAGTATAATGGTTAAGGAACTGGCCTTGTAACCAAAAGGTTGCAGGTTCGATTCCCAGGTAGGACACTGCCGTTGTACCCTTGAGCAAGGTACTTAACCTGAATCGCTTCAGTATATATCCAGCTGTATAAATGGATAATATGCTAAAAAGTTGTGTAAGTCGCTCTGGATAAGAGCATCTGCTAAATGCCTGTAATGTAATGTAATGGTGCATCAAGCCTGTCTTGGCCATTTGGCCATAAAATATCATCCATGTCTATATATAGTAGAAAAGCTGTTTAAAATCTAAATTGGAATGAGTATTTTCCATACCTTAAAGGGATAGTTCGGAATTTTGGACATAATGTCTCAATTACGACTTACCCATGATGTAGTTGATTGATGGAAACCATTTTCAGCTAATTCCATGCTGTCCCTTCTTTTGGACATACACACGTTGCTAATGCTAGCGCAACTACCATCGTTGAATCCTTTGGATTCTATATTCTCTGTGGAAGTACGGCGGTGGAGCGAACGTGGCCATTGCAACTTGTTGTTCTTCTTTGTTCGAGCGCACATATGTCGCCAGCGAGAAAACCCGCGAATTACAAGCAGTACTTTTTTCATATTGTGGAAGAAAAACTCCCGTCAGCGAATGCGTTTTCTGTAGCTGTTTGCATCATAGTACCTTGACTAGATTAAAAAATCTGTTACGCTGGGCTGCAAATTATTGTTCAAAGCATCCCAGAAAAAATTACAAATACCGTTGACGTTCGATGTGTAATAACAAGCTGGTGTGTATTTCTCAAAGAGATTGTCCAAGACAATAAATGGCCGCTGAATTTTGAAAGGGACATCTCTATGTGAGGTGGCTGGGTCAGAGGACCAGATGCGACCGTGAGGGGATCACAAAGTACTCCCAGGAGTGGAGCACCACTAGTAGGGAAAAGGAATTAGAACGGAAATAAACAAAAAGGGAGAATAACTCCCGCCATACAGCCAAGGTATAGCGACCAAGAAAGGTGGGCGAAAAGCTCGCAGACTCGAGCAGAAAATAGGAGAAAAGAAAAAGAATGCCTCTAGCTCAATAGCTACCAAAGAGCTAAAACAAAAGGCAAACGGAAACAAGGCGAAACCGAGGTACTATCTCAACAGAGATAGGGGAAAGAAAACTAATGAAGGAACTGAGTGAGAAAGGAAAACTAAATATCTTAAAAGAAAGAGAACTCCTAACTCACTAAGGCAAACCCCACGTATTCTTTTAGTAATACGCCAAAGAACAGGTGGTCGGCACCGAAAAGAAACGTCCGCAGAAGAGAACAGGCGAGCTGCAAAACCATGAGACTATGCTTAAAACCAATGGTAGGATTGTATATTTATTTCATATTTAGTAGCAAATATTTATAGTAGAATGACGGTGTTTTATATGACACAATAATTTCACGTTTATTTTGCAATTGAGTGAGTAGGGCTTTTCACAGAGTTTGAGGTTTCCATTCAGTTTGGCTGCAGGAGCAACAAATGTCTCAACTTGAGCAAAATCTTGGTGCCGGCGTCCTGGCCACTAGGCATCTGCGCAAATGGGTTAATAGCAACAATTATTAATTCTTGGGTATGATACTGTAACGTTATGAAATTTGCACTTTAATATCTGACCACTTGTTTTTAATTTCCAAAATGGTTCAGCTGCTGTGACATGCTGCCACTCCACAAATTTTCTTTTTTGTGTTATGCCTGTACAGAAATATTTCCACCAAACAATATAGCCCATCTGACCTCTACCTCCATAACGAGCATCTCAATTTCATACTCTGTGAAGTTTCTCTTCTTTGTTTTGCGGTATGACTTCTCCATTTTCTCTGACGATGAATTGAAAGCTAATTTATATACATATCATACTCGTATTGGGCGTTCCATGAACCATTACTGGTTATTTGTGGGAGTTAATGGGGCGGGATACTAGGCTTGTGCACGTATGCAAAATTTCAAATTGATTGTGAAAAAATTGTGTGCAGTTGAGTATATGGATGTTTTTATAAATCAGGATATTTTGAGCATACGCAGGTTTCTCCTTTTGGGCGTACATAACCTTTTAGTGTAGAACCTGCGCAAAGTTTTATAAATGAGGCTCCTGGATTCACCCAGGTTCTCGAAACGCCATGCCTCATCCTTAAGGCTAATTCATAGTATGCTTACGGATGTCCACAAGGTCTTCACGCACCTAAATTACATCGTAGCATACCCAAGATGGACGTCCACCTTGGTATTCCACGTAGCAGTTTTCTTTGTGTCCGCGCAGACCTTTCCGCAGCATAACGCTTCCACAAAGTACGCCATTGTTGTTTGCAATTTGCACTCAAAAATTATGTGAAATGTTGTCTACAAAGGGGGGCTGGTTCGCTCTATGGAATCATGGTCAGAAATCCAAAGATACTGACAACGGATTATGGGTGTGAAGCCACTATTGTCATAATTTCTACAAAAAGTTTAGGTCAAATGTTTGTTTTTTTTCACAAGTGTTTCTTACTTGTGGATATCTGGACTCAGTATACCAAAGGAAATGAACCTGCTATCACCAGAACCTATGAATCCATGGGTATTTTCACAAGAAAAGAAAATTACTAGTCCATTGTGACTAACAACTGAAAATAGTATGATACAGAAATGGCTGTACCAGCAAAACTACAATAAGTTATATCACATGATCGGTATCATTGGACCATATGTGAGGATTAATTAGATTAATTAGATCTGAGTGAGGGTTTTAAAATCCAAATTAGATCTGAGTGATGCTTTTAAAATAATAATAATAATAATAATGCATGGCATTTATATAGCGCCTTTCTCACCAACCGGTGACTCAAAGCGCTTTACAATGATGAGGGGGAAACTCGCCTCTACCACCACCAATGTCAAAATCACCAAAATCACATTACAAACCGAGCCGAAGCCAGATGCAATGACAAACCCGAACGATGACACAATCCGCGACTAGATGGTGAATGGACGGTTTAACATTTGAATGACATGTAATTCCAGCCTTCTGATTGGCCGTACTGGAAAGTGAGTGGCAGTAACTCCGCCCACTCGAAGTCTCCGGCCTGCAGACACACAAACTTGCCAAAATAGGTTACCCTTTTCACCGAGGGCATTTCCATCACAATTTCTGACTATACCTTATGACGTGCAGAGCAAAGCTAGTCCACAGAAATCCTGAGACAGGCGGTCAGGACAGGACGCAGCCTAGCCTACCAAAGACGGGGGATTGTTTTGTATAATGTAAAATTCAATAAAAATATAATTTTAATACATTCTGTAGAATAGATGATTGTTTTAATCTGTATGTTGCCTAATGCTACATGTTCAGATAAGGAAACATTTTAACTACACATTGTTGTTGATTTAGGCGGCTTGTTATTGATCCCCCCACCCCCGAAATTTGCACAAATTTTCAAAAGTTAAACATCAGTAAGATTTATCCACTGAGGTTTAAGCAGGCTGAAGCAGTTTGAACATCAGTTTGAATGTTGAAAATAAAATTCAACATGTCATGACCACTGTCTTTTGACCCATTATTATTAGTGTTGTTGTTATTAAATATGTCTCAATTACGACTTACCCATGATGTAGTTGATTGATGGAAACCATTTTTAGCTAATTCCATGCTGTCCTTCTTTTGGACATACACACGTTGCTAATGCTAGAGCAACTTTATGGTAACCGGCAGCATCCACTACCAAACACACTTAAACACTCCACAGTGCACCCAAAGCAAATAAAATACGACGACAGTCTATCGGGGTTAATTTGAGTGTTTATGCCATCATTTTTGAAGTCAAACTATCGTTGAATCCTTTATTTTGTGCTGACCTGTAGTAAAAAAAACTTCTCCATATTCTCTGTGGAAGTACGGCGGCGGAGCGAACGTGGCCATTGCAACTTGTTGCTCTTCTTTGTTGTAGTCGACCAGTGCCGGCACTACATTCATAGGTAACGTAAAGTATCGCTCTGCAAAACACTGCAAATCAATACAAAGTTATTCTGAGTAATCACCTTTATCCTATGATGGAACATTTCTATCCTAATGGGAGTGGTCCAGGATAACAATGCCCCCATCCAGAGGGCACGAGGGGTCACTGAATGGTTTGAGTATAAAAATGATGTGAATCATATGCTATGGGCATCACGGTCACCAGATCTCAACCCAATTGAACACCTATGGGAGATTTTGGACCGACCGTGTAAGACAGCGCTCTCCACCACCATAATCAAAACACCAAATGAGGGAACATCTTTTGGAAGAATGGTGTTCCATCCCTCCATTAGAGTTCCAGACTAGAATCTATGCTAGACTAGAGGTAGAATCTATGCCAAGGCGCATTGAAGCTGTTCTGGCACCTTACTAAGACACTTTATGTTGGTTTTTCCTTTAAGTTGTCATCCGTCTGTATATATGCAATCCATTATCATTGCTGTTATTAAGATCAGTGGAGATTGCAGCAATGTGTCTGAAGCCTGGGATATCAAACCTGACAGAATACTGGTGGTAAGCTATTCCTTGTTGCTTTAACTTGTCAATAGAGAAATAGAAGCGGTGTAGGTCATTAAACTATGTTAAACTTCACACCACATTATGCAATCATCTAAAAGCATTACTCCAACCAGAACATGCAGTATTCATGAGAAACAGCAGGGCTGTATGCTAACATTTTTTCCCAAGGAGCACATGTGATCCAAAGTTGAAAACTTTAGGACACTAATGCATTCCAATTAGTAGCTCCTAAATAATTTTTCAAGTTAGCACATCAATTTTCAGGAGCAAATGCTCATAAAATGGGAGCACTGTAGAGCTCTGAACAAGGCGTGAAGCTTCCCCTCACATTTTGCCATTATCCATCTTTTACTTTTGAATACATTTGTTTATCCTCAGAGGAAAAAGCCCTGAGATTAACCTTACTGGTGCTCTGTGTCAGGGCTGGTGGGGGAAGGACCCAAACACGGACAGGACTGTATAAACCGAAGTTTATTAAAAGGGGCAAAACAGCAAACCAAAGTAAAACAGGCAGGGTCGAGATCCGGGAAGGCACAGCAGAAGTACAAAAACAGAATCCAAAAAAAAATCTGGGTCGCGAGAACACAGGTAGAAGTCCAAAACCAGGGAAGCGTAAAGAAACGAAAAAAAACAAAACGAAGACAGAATACAAAAATAAACTAAAGACGGGAGAAGGACTAGGGATAACAAAAACTGACAGATACTAAGAAAACAGAACAGACGACTCGGGAAGCAACAGGCACTCGAAAAAAGGCTTGTAGCAACACAGAGACAAAACAACATTGAAGAACTCACGAAGAAAAGACTTAAATCACAGGGTTATATACACTGAGGAAGACAGACAAAATGAAAAACAGGTGTGCAGAGGTGGGGAGGGGAGATTGCTATAAGGGAAACGATAAGGGAAGCTGATAATACAATTAAGAGGGAACACATAAGACGCGGACCGGACTAGCACATAACATAGACTATACATGACCTGGGTCGAAGAAGACCCGTGCACACAACGAGGTAGAGGAATGCGGAAATCAGATGCAGGTGAAGCGAGTAGGGAATCACAGAAAGATATTCAGAGATGGACAGAAGAAACGAAAGACAGGTGCAGATGGAAACTGAGATTGCATTAGTAAATTAGTAGGTTAGTAGAAACTCTAATTCTCTGTCGTTAGTAAATTAGTTGATTAGTATTGTTTACAAGTTAGTCGTTAGTGTATTAGTAAGAAACCTAATTCTAAGCAGTTAGTAGTGATTAGTAGATTAGTATTATAAACAAGGATAATTAGCAAAGAAGGAAGTAAACGAGAGTGGAAATACAGCGAAACCCGAAATCACCAAAGGCTCCTGAATAGTGTGACGACGACAGGGAGTGACAGTAATACAAAAAATGGAACAGTGAAACCACAAAATAATCAGAATAAATAAACATGGTAAAAATCAGAAACATAAATGAAACAAACTAACAGGCAAAAATCAGTCCTGACACTCTGTCTCACCCCTAAAGAGAAAGAAGCAGCCAGCAGGACTGTGCACAGTGGTAGTCATCAGCAGTATTTCACTGACATAAAGCTGCAGACCAAGATCCATCTAGACACAGGAATGCATGCAGGATGGATAAATAAATGCTATGATGGAAATGGTGCACTACACCGACAGTAAACAGAGTAGATGGGCTGTAAATATATATAATGGCAAGTGCACAGACATTAGGGGCTTTTTTCACATTCCCAAGGAATGTTCTTCAGATGAACACCAATCAGCCTTTGATATCCTGTTGGGTCGGGTTACTGTATATCACTAACAGGTACATAACTGCCTTTTGCAGTTAGTCAGGAGTCAGTTTTATTTCTGTTTGCTCTATTTTATCCATGCTCTTTCCTAAATTAAATATGTCTCTGATTTCAGAGAATAGATGTAACCATATTCAATTTGTCAGGAAAACACAAACTGAGTGAGATTCACACTGTTGGTCCTAGTTTTATTCTGAATCAGTGAGGACGTTTACATGCACACTAATACTCCGATCTGAACCCGGTTATGGCAATACTCTGGTTACTGAAATGGTCATGTAAACACCTTTATCCGATAATGTAAGGTCATAATCCGTATTTTTGAAACCCGATTAACACCCCTGGTTTTTTGGCCAAACTTTCGATTTTTTGGAGCATGTAAACACCTTTCTCCGGTTTCTTTCGGCTTTTCAAAACTACGCATGTCAGGCAGAAGAGGCGGTGTAACGTCAAAATGATTCCACCCGTCAACATTTGCTATGCCTGGGGTTCCTTCAGCATCTCACTTCCAGAATTTTATTATTAAATTAGCATTTCACCGGTGAAAATATATTGTTCAGTGTTACGTGCTTGTGTTTGTACTAGCTAGTTTGTGGCCAGCACATTAAATAACTGAAATTTTCGGGAAATTCGCCAGATTTAGAGATCGGTAAAGCTAGCTAGTACAATAATATAAATCAACCACTACTAGCAATTAGCTATAAATAAGTAGCTATAATAATTACTAGCTAGCTATAATAATAATAATAGCCTACTAACGTAAATTTTTGACGGGCGGATCATTTTTGTCCTTACAACGGGAAGCAGTTAGTAGCTACGTTTTCCACAGAGCTGATTATGGAGAGAATCATGTAAACGTGGCTTTTGGAGTAATCACATTTCTTATGTCCATGTGAACGCAATAAGTTAAATACTGGCGTAAGCTGATCGTTTCCAGTAATCGGATATTGCTGTGCATGTAAACGTACCCAGAGTTGTAGCACATCTTCTGACAACACACAATTCTGTTTACACATAAATGCTGGTAGAGGAACATTCTCTTGGTAGCTGTAAGTAAAGATAAAAATCATTCATTGATCAGTAATGGTTCAAAGCAATCTTGACATCGATACATATTTTCTGTTTTCAATAGGTCAGCTCATTACAAGTCACTGAATGATTTTGTAGGCTTAGAGACTTTATGCAAAAATACATTATACAGGGCTGCTGACTGGCTGATCCTAGTAAGGTATTGTTCCAGTGTGTGGACTGGCCCCACAGTCTGGTATTGAATCTGGGCTGTGCCAGAGCTGAATATGTCTGGGCGGTAGCATAGCTGGTTATAACCTTCTGCCCACAGAGGAGCCTACAGCAAGCAGGCTACAAACGGAATTATAATTAGGCTACTTTAGTTCCCAGGAGTGAGAATGAAAACAGACCTGCCCAGGAGTAACAGTGATCTACATCTCAACCTTCTTTCAAAAATCTTTCAAGTGCCCTCCCAAAAAGTGTTACATGTTACAGTTCACAGCTCTGAAACAGCTTAATTCATAAATAAATCAAAAGTTATTGATGACCAACTATTTCTATTAAAAAAAAAAACACACTCCCTGACATTCCCTCTGTGTTTCTACCAATCACTGACAGCAGCTTTGTATTTGAACTCTAACAAATCCCACATTATCACCCACAGCAGATTATAACCCGATTAATAAGGTAAGAACCGTAAAATCAAAATAGAGTGTGTGCTTTTTGTTTTGTGCTTTCTTTTCCCTGACCTTAACGTCACGCATCATTAGGCTACGGTACAGTCACAGCTGATTTAAGGCTATTGCCGCGGTTGTGATGTGAAATTAAATCTGCTGTCAGGACAGTTTGAAGGAGGGGGCTGCAGGCAGCGGACAATGGTCAGGCCCACACGTTTCCAACTCACCAGTCTATACTACCATGTTTAGCTCCTGGACATTTCGGGGATAAATATGGTTTGACTGCAACGGCAGTTCCCAGGTAGTCTACTGTTAACCTGCACGTCTTTCCCCAAGGCCAACGTAAGATCGAAGATATTTGTTCAAGTAATTGTCCCATCATAATGGTATACATTTTAAAGGAACGACCATACTCTTGTCTCTACCTCATATGGCAACATTCCTCGATCATTCACGCAACTTTGTCAAGTGGCTACCAGCAGCGACCTTGGGTGTGCCTCTCTGCTGCCCATTAAAATCTCAAATAAGCATTTTATGAATGAGCATCAGGAATGCAGAAAACATGTAATGATTTGATGCACAGCATATTTTGCTAAATCTTATTATAATTTGGTTAATTTGAAAACCTGCGGAGAGAGAAAGGAAATGTAATTAGGATTTGGTTTTCAATTAACCCCATTCTAAACCCCTACTGATTTTATTTGAACACTTCTGGTATGATGGCCCAGCAAATGGAAAGCTTTTTATCGGCTCCTCTTCCTTCCTTTCCCTATTGTGGCTGAAACCCACATTCATGTGTTGATTAGTCACGTCTGAATTATGTGTTTTAGGAGACTGCACAAACGATAAACTCTTAATTAATTCATAAAAAAACTGCTTCAAGTCAATATTAGTAGTTGTTCCCTGCTTGCATTGGAATCAGTAAGGAAAGAAACAAAGTTCAGCTCAATCTTTTCTTAGCTCATTCCTGTGCCCTGAGCAGAAGCTGCTCACGTCACATCAGGCTCAAAGTGCTTGATTTTTGCCATACCGCAGGTACACCATGTCCCGGCCAAGTCTTCATACAGAGAGGAGTGGACAGAAGCAACATCTGTCCTTAACATTGATCAAAGCCATTCAGGGAGGTTACTGTCTGTATTTCTTGTAGGTTTGCTGCTGACTTAGTCTGATTATGGAGAGGCAGGACTCAAAGGCTATAGCTAAATGCCTTGCTCAACAGCATCACCACAGATCAGAATAAATTCTACAATCTTAAAGCCCAATTCCCAAACCATTATGCTACACTGCTGCCAAACAGTCCCTATGGTACTGTCAATACTGCTAAAGTGGCAAGTATGCACATTAACATATTCATATAATGAGCTGGTGGGGAAAAATGTTTTAATGTAGATCTCCTGGTTAATGGTGTATAAAACATGGTCTTAAATGACTAATACCAAATCCTTCACCAGTGGGCAGCAAAACCACTTTTTTTGTTTCATGAAAAAAAAACAACACAAATTCAAAATATCAACAGAATGGAGCTGCTGTGTGGCTCATCCTGTTACGGCACTGTTGTAGTGCATGGATGGGGCCCACAGTCTGGTATCTGTTACGGCACTGTTGTAGTGCATGGACGGGCCCCACAGTCTGGTATCTGTTACGGCACTATTGTAGTGCATGGATGGGCCCCACAATCTAGCATCTGTTTCGGCACTGTTGTAGTGCATGGATGGGCCCCACAGTCTGGTATCTGTTACGGAACTATTGTAGTGCATGGATGGGCCCCACAATCTAGTATCTGTTTCGGCACTGTTGTAGTGCATGGATGGGCCCCACAGTCTGGTATCTGTTACGGCACTATTGTAGTGCATGGATGGGCCCCACAATCTAGTATCTGTTACGGCACTATTGTAGTGGATGGATGGGCCCCACAGTCTAGTATCTGTTATAGCACTGTTGTCGTGCATGGATGGGCCCCACAGTCTGGTATCCAATCGGACAGTGTCAGGCCAGCAGACTCAAAGGGCAACATACACTTGGCTGTAGTGTTACTCGAGGATTGGCCAAAGATTACAGCATCTCATTGGGCACCAACAACCCCCACGGGTTCCCATCAGGCATTGGTCCACTTGTTAAGCTGCACATGAAATGCCTCTGAATATATGCGAGACTGACTCGCCAACTGTGCCCTGATAAGAAGCTGGGATTACATAATTTGCTTCGGAGGAAAGCGTGTGCTTGGCTGCACTCTCTGGTGGGAAGAAAAATGTGCTTAATATCACAGAATTGTATTGTCTTTGGATCTCCATTCATGATGTAACTGTTAAAGAATGATGACTCTCCCGAATCGATAGCACGGAAGTACAATCGGGTATTCCAAACTGGGGGAAAAACATGGTTTTAAAAATTCTTTGATAACAAGTGCTTTATATGTATTTTCTTCGGATCGCTATTCATAATACATGATGATAAAAAAAGTGATGATTTTGATTGCACAGCGTCTGTAATCAGACAGCATTTCCACCTGTGCATCAGAGTAAGAACACAATGTAATGTGGCTGAGTCATTGAAAGATGTCATAGACCCCATTCAGTCTTTGTGTCTT
The DNA here is from genome assembly GCA_029718625.1 of Synaphobranchus kaupii. Classification (NCBI taxonomy): domain Eukaryota; kingdom Metazoa; phylum Chordata; class Actinopteri; order Anguilliformes; family Synaphobranchidae; genus Synaphobranchus; species Synaphobranchus kaupii. The sequence goes on along the minus strand of CM056380.1, from coordinate 19,320,524 downwards.
CAGAAATGTGTGGTTTACTCACTTGTGGTGGTGTCTCTGGAATAACACATACCTGAGGACCGATGACCTTACTATACTTGACCTACCAGCGACTAATAATGATAATAATCAGAATCTGTGTTTATATCCACCCAAGTAAATCTAAATTAAATGGATAATTCAATATCATCCTCACCATACTGAGCTGGGTGTGGGAGGGGGGGGGGGGGGGTAAAGGAGCATGCAGATTGGTTCCAGGGCTCAGGAAGCAGAAATGAGGCAGTGAGTTGAGACAGTGCTCCTGAACACATTGGAACTTAATTGGGCCTGACAGGATCCTGAGCAGATTTGGCATCACTGTCCTTCGTGCTGTCGTTAGCATGTTTTCTGTTATGTCTAAAGACTGAGGAATGCTCTTTGTGATACTCGTCAGTCTTTCGCTGATGTCAGCTTCCAGGAAAAAGGAGTCACTCAGATAAACCGGCTTAAATAATGTGTATCACAGCAGCTTTTTTAAAATTTTTTATAAATTAATTTGCTAATAAATTGTATAGGCTATTAGCTTCTTTAAAAGTAGACAAGGGCGTATGTGTTCCTGTATTGTACAACTCCATTTGAATATTGTGGGGAAAAACATATTGTTAATCATTAACAACCACTCGTGATACATTGTTTGTAGATACCGAGGGAAAGAATAGGCAATTAATTTAATTATGTATGACTACAGAGATCAATAATGAATTGGGTGCAATAGTGGCTAAAAGGTACTGCATAATATGTTGCAAGGGGCAATTTAATCCTAAAACATGGATTTTTATTCATTATTTCAGAGTGAGTGTTTCTTTACACATATTGATGGCTATTTATTTGAGCTTATCTACAATACATTGAGGACCTTCTTTATTAATCACCACAGTAATAATACAGTATACAGGTATTTCAAGTTAGTTCTAGATCCAAGTTAGAGCCAAATTAGTTGTAGTCCAATAAATAATAACAGATAATATGTTTGAAACAATCTGCATTATGAAAGTCCCTGCACTAAATACAATTAGATTTTTTTTCCATTAAGCTGATGGTTATTTATTTTTGGCTGATGCCAAGAAAAACTTTGAGGGCATTGGGATGGCAGGTATATGGCTTGGCGGGGCATGCCCCATACCTCTACAGCACAAAGAGTTTGCCACTTTTCAGAAATAACCACAATTACCACAGACTCTCAGCCCTTAAAAACATTAGCTTCTGTACATTCTGACTCCATGTAACCACACAGAATTCAGGTACAACTTCACACAATAAAGCCCAAAACTTGGGTTATTTTAGCAATTTTTCTTCTGGGCTATGTCCGAATCAGAGCCCTATCTACTGCGCCCTGTCTCCTGCGTACAGTGCACTGGCAGAAGTGTGCTGTTTAATGTGCACTGTTCAGTAGTCCGCGAAAAATATCCGCCATACTATTTTCCAACCTTACTGTGTCGTAAGCAGGTTATAAAACGTCCCATCTGTGTTGCCATGTCCGCGGTTTTGCAGCTAAATTGGGATACTTTCAACATGTAGTCACGGGTAAAAATGAAAAGTCGCAAATCACGCACTTATTTTAAAAAGTAAAAATATGATGATCTCTATTTAAAGGAAGACGTAAGCGAGGCTGCGCCTCATTCTTTAAAAACGAAACTTCACGTATTATGTGACCAAAATGTTTGTGTACTTCTTGAAGTGTGCTCCTGAATGTACTCAACGAAACCCCGGAAGTAAGTGTCATCCGGGTGTTTCAAGTATACTGAAATTAGAAAAAATTTCACCTACTCAACGACTTTCTCGTCCTATCTACTCACCAAGGCTACTCACATGGCCCTGCTTCTTTTTCCTGTTGGTTTAATCATCAAACATGCTCTTTACCCTCAAAGAAAATGCTTCCCCATTGGATAACATCTGATCTACCAATGATAACGTCTGATCAAAGTACTCTCATCTCAAAGTACACAGCTTAAGAGGCAACCTAACTGTCCCACAAAAGCACCATTAGCTTGGTGCCTCCAGCAATGGACTAGCACGCTGGACATTGGGGTTTGAGGCTCGGCCAGTGCACTACAGTTGAGTTCATTTTCAACAAAAACAATGTGCGCATGTTATGCTTTTCAAAATATAAGAAAAGTCTTTTCACATTACCTCTTCGTACCAAATGTGTTACGGAACTTATTATATTATACATTTCATTAATTTAATAATATATAATAAACTGCTCACCTCAATATTTTGATTAAATATCCTTAAGATGCATCCATTCCTTCTGGAAAAGTGGTTTTTAAGCCAAAGATGTTGAGTTAAAACTTTGTAAATAATCTAACAAACTACCAAACATTTATTGCCATCATTGTGAGGGGAAGTGTAAGGTTCGGAGAATCAAACGCGACCAATAAGGATTTCTAAAAGCGTATCTAGAGAAAGATACGCCACAAAACGCAGAATAATCCGCACCAGGACTGGGTTAACACAGGATAGGGAGCAAAACTTCCTTAGCACAAAGCAAAACAAAACAACCTCCAAAAACTGAGGCGATCTCGATAAACAGCAAGAATAACTAACATAAGAACCTCACGCACTAAAATAATTAGGCGTAACAAGAGGTAGCCTAATGAAACAAAACCAAACTCAAAACAAAAACGAGTGAAGGGAAGGAATAGAAAAGAAAACCTGTTAGCCAAAGCTCTTGTGGAAAAAGAGCTGAACACAACTGGCAACAGGTAAAAAGAATAAATAATAAAGATTGGAAAGGAACGACAAAACCAATGTAATCCTAAATCTTTATAACCGGACTTGCTGCGTTTCCTATTAGTAACAACCAGAAATGCAGCGACCGAAATTTCTATACCTTTACCGATTTCGTATGTCAACATAGCAAAGACAATCTCGAAGTGCGGAAATGCGGAAGTCCTGAGGTATTTATAGCCCGCAGGAAATGCGAAACAGGTGAAGGGAATAATTGTCGGGCAAGACGCGAAAACCGGAATGGAGGCGGAAAAAATCCGATAGTGTCTTGACGACGCCAAACAGGAAACCAAAAATGTCGAAAAGCAAAGGCTGCAAATAACCATGAGTCATGCCATAAACAATGTGCTGGTAAACTGTTCTGCTTGATTGTATTTCACAAAACGTTGGTTTGAAAAATCATTATGCCTTTAGGCTTTAAGAAAAAACACGTCAAAACCTTGTACATGATTTTTTCAAGTTACTAAACAGACTTGTGCTTTTCAGCGCTTTGTCGCAAGTAGTTTGGCTGTGTTCAGTTTGGCATTGTGCAAATCAACCAGTTGAGGGAGTACCAATCCCTTGGCTTAGTACAATGAATTAAATTAATATAGCTAACGTTACCGGACAGTGGCAAGCTAGCCAGCAAAATTACAAGCAGCCTAACAATCATGTAGCAGTTAGCTATCTATTTGCGTCTGTTTATGAGCTGTTCCAAGTTTTTTTATTTTTATAAAATTGTGTCTGGAAGTGTTTGTTAATAGAGTAAATTGTTTTGTATACAGTACAGAAGGCTGTGCAGGAAAACAAATGAGAAATTTATGCATGACATAACATGAGGGAGAGATACCATGATATCATGAGGGAGAGCTTGTTGTTGGAGAAGGGGGAAGAATGGTTAAGAGGTATATCAGCATGGTGGACAGTTCAGTAGCGTGCTTGCTTCCATGGTCGGGGTTGGTGGGGTTTGTCTGCCTGATCCTGGACTGGAACTGCTTTCAAGCATGGCACATAAACAGGGCACAGAGGTTGTGGCAACTTCAAGCATTTTTTCAAGCATTTTTGGACCCTGCCATTTTGTGCTTGTTTTGTGTAAATACTGTAATTTGGGCACGTATAGGGCAAGGATCTTTTAATTTGTTACAGCAGGGGTGTTTTTATTTTATCTAGGAAACTGGTTGACATATGATTTTATATCCTGTTTACATGGACTCATTTCTGTGAAATACACAAAAAACTGTGGGTTTGGAGAGCTTTTTGGGAACCTCGGGTAGTTAGTTGTGTAATATGAAACACACCAAAAACACCTAAAAATTTACTTTTATTGTCAATATTGACACATTATCTAATTTTATTGTAAAACTTATAATAAATCATATTGAGACTTTTCTGGAACGTTGCCATTTTTGGAACAATTTGCACAATTTGGCGCCATTCAGCACAGCTCTGTGGAATTTGTAAATTCACTTATTGTATGTCGCTTTGGATAAAAGCGTCTGCTAAATGAATGTAATGTAATTTGAATGTTTTGGAATATTGACACCAAGGGCCCTATCTTACACCCGGCACTAAGCGGCGCTAACCCAAACACAAGTGTCTTTGCCATCTTACACCCGGCGCAGGGTTCATTATAGCCCCTAGCGCTCACGTCGGGTGAAATACCAAGTGATGTTGCGCCCATAGCAAGTGAACTGGGCATGTTGGTCTTAAGATGAGGTGTGGCCAGGATTATTTTTGGCGTATTGCTATCTTGAGCCAGCAGAAAAAAGCTTGCGCTAAAACCACCAAAAAACTGGTCTAAAGTCATGTCGCAGTTGTTTACATGTTATTTTAACGGCATCTATAAGTGCGTCTACATAAGCGTGCACAACGCGCGTACATCCTCCTGTCTGTTACACACAGGGGCGCACACAAGCATGACTAAAAATATCAAGATTACAATGTGAAATATTATTATTGTGTAGGCTATATCAAAAAATGCATAATAATAAAAGGGTCCATAGGTCAAAGACACTGTAATGGGGCATGACGTGTGAGGTAGGAGGAGCCAAACGCAGCAAGGGGATTCTTTAAGCCCACTAAGGCCACTAAGGCGGGAAACCCTGCAGTTAAGGGAGGAGACAAGACAGGGAAAACACATACCAACGCTACTGACCGGCTCACTGTCACACACCAATGAGTAGAAGCGGAAACGCCAGGTTTCAGCAAGAAAACCAAACAAGGCTAATGGACAAAGCACAGGACTCCCATACTTCTACGATCAAAGTGACAGAAGAAAGAGCCAGAAATAATAAGCGCCCTGTCTCGGCAACGAGACGCATAAGAACAGGCGAGTAGCATAATGGCAGAATCAACACACACCAAACGTACCGAAGCTACGAACCGGCACACTGTAACACGTAAATGAGTAGAAGCACAAACGCCTGGTCTCACAGCAAGAAAGTCAGGAATTACCGGGAACTCATAATGCTTAGTCCGAATAATATTTATCATAGGCTACTATTGATCCATATAGCCTATTCCTTGATCGCACTAAACACGCACGAGCATGTCTGTTTCGCGATCATATAAGCAATCCGTCAAGGTGGAAAAGAAGGCTTTTAAAGGGAATGGGATATGACATTTTGATTGGTTTATTGCATGTCACACCCAAGACACACCTATAATTAATGAAGAGACTAGGTTCAGCCCATTTGCACATTGTTCCGTGTTTAGCGCTCAAACAACACACCGTCAAATTAGCAAAAGTGGACTTGGACACGCCCTAAATGCACTTTATGTCATGCGTTTAGACAAAACACTAAGATCGCCAAGATAGAGCCCCAAATATTTAGCAGAGTTAACAGCTGTGTTTGTCACTAGTGAAAACAGGCAAGAATTGGCCTATTTTGCCCTTGGTAGGAAGAGAAGTAGTTAAAGAACGTCTTTTTTCTTGCAATGTTTAAGAAATTCAACAATACGAACTGTTAACTGTTTAAATTAAACTAAAACAGGATCGTTTAGGAGTAGTCATGAAGGGTAGCCATGTGGATTTCATGAGGACAGATTTATTTATTTTTCTTAAAGTGACAATGACCGCTGCGTTTCTGCTGTTAACTAGCTGTTACTTTAAAGGGTAACAAAGCACTAAAGCCACTTATTTTAGGTGAGAACTGATATTTTTGTTTTTTTCTAAGTATTACTGATTGATCCTGGTCCAAATCTTGACAAATTACTGCAGTCAGCGCAAAAAAGCATAAACTTTAAGAATCTGGCTCAAAAGTGTCTCTAGTGGTAAAACGTGAGGTACTGCACGTTCAATCTGTGATTGGCCAGAAATGTCATCACTTACGTATTCCTCCTGCGGTGACGAAATAGAAACCTGTACAGCTACGCCCACAGTTTGTTAGCTATGCCCTGAAGTTTTGGAACGAGGGCGTGGAGAGGAGATAGAGAGAGCGAACGAGCGATATAGCTAGCTTACAGTTTAGCTTTTTTGAATATTCTAGTAACAGTCGCCTATTTATTTTTGGAATATATATTTTTTTATAGTTAGCTTGATAGTCCCTTGTTTTTTGATAGTTCGTTTTTCAGTCTAGCTTAACCTCTTGCTGCCAAACACCCCTAGCGGTAATGCGGGCGTGACAGAAATGATTAAATTATACATTTCATTAATTTAATAATATATAATAAACTGCTCACCTCAATATTTTGATTAAACATCCTTAAGATATATCCATTCCTTCTGGGAAAGTGGTTTTTAAGCCCAAAACGTTGAGTTAAAACTTCGTAAATTACATTGGAAACAACTACCTAATTCGCAAACATGTATTGCAGCTTGATGTCACACCATAAACAATGTGCTGGTAAACTGTTCTGCTTAATTGTATTTCACAAAACTTTGGTTTGAAAAATCGTTATACCTTTAGACTTCAAGAAAAAATATAAAAATAAATACTCACATTTTAAACCGACTTGTGCTTTTCTGCACTTCATTATGAGTAGTTTGGCTGTGTTCAGTTTGGCGTTGTGAAACTCCAGTTTCTGGAGTACCAATCCCGTGGCTTAGTATATTTTAGCCAAAGTGGTTTTGTACTTTATTGCAGTTATATGCAAAACCATCGTCAATTGGGTGTATTTCTTTGACTGATAGCACAATAGGCCTATCTGAAGTGGGAAAATCTCGCATCGATCCACCTCCACTGCAAGTGTTATTTGCTTTCCATTGGGTTTTTAAACTGTCTGTCAAATATTCCAGCCAATAGCAAATATTCTTATCTTTCAGACAAGCCCTCATTCAACACAATGGGTTAGGTTGTCACATAGGTACAATTGTGCGTAAGTGGAGGAGGCGTCTAAGCGTAAAGTTCATACCAAGATGGCGCAGAGTGTTTTTAGCTTGTAGCAGCTAGCTACATTCCGTTTAGAAAAGTATAATTCATTAGGTAACGGCGGCTGTTCATCTTTTTACTTTACAGTCTCTTTCATAGTTTTTGGTTAGTTATGTCTAGGTTATTCAGGCGTTTCTCCGTGCAGCAGGTCCTAGCCCGAAGATGTTTTTGCGATGTTGTCTCAGTGACGCTGAGTGGTAAGGCAACATATTTTTTTGCCGGTATACCAGTGCGAATTCACTGTTATGTATAAAATGAATCCCTCTGAATTAAATGAATATAGCTAACATTACTATATTGTAACAATGGAAAGCTAGCTATCTATTTGTGTCTGAGACGAGCTGTTCCGAGTTTCTTTTGAATGACGTGGCGTCTGAAGTGTTTGTTTAGAAGTTATTGTTCCACATTATTAAATTCTGTATGCAGTACAGCAGGCTGTGCAGGTAAACGAATGAGCAATTTATGCATGACGTAACATGAGGGAGAGATAACATGAGGATGAGTTTGTTGTTGATTATTATGCAGGGGTTTATTTTATGTAGGAAAGTGGTACAGATTTGATCCCGTTTAAATATAGTTGGACTCATTTCTGGCTAATGGGGCTCTGGTGGAATACGAGATTCACTGTGCTGCTACATGGATAGCTTTTTGGGGACCACTGGTAGACTAGTTAGTTGTGTAATATGAAACACACCAAAAACACATCTAAAAAAGAATTTTTATTGCCAATTATCAAATTTTATTGTAAAACTTAAAAAAATAAATCATATTGAGACTTTTCTGGAACCTCGCCATTTTGCACAATTTGGCACAATTTGTGCCAACTTTGGTAACCGAAATGGTTCACCTGAAAAAAAGCTCAGTAGAATTTGAATGGTTTGAGATATTGCCACCATATTTTTAGCAGAATCACAAAGAGGAGTTATGTCCTCCATAGCTCTTGTAGCTCATCAGGTAAAAAATCTGAAATTTGAATGTAGGTACCCGTTTTTTAGTTTTTTCACAATTTCTGTACATAAATTGTTGTAATTAAGTAGCAAAAAGTGTATGTATATGAATTATGACTGCTTAGTCATAATAGTGCAGTTCTCTGATTTAATAAAAGCTATGAACCATATTTGTAGCCTTTATAGTTTTTGAGATAAACAGCTTTGTTGGTCACTAGTAAAAACAGGCGAGAATTGGTATATTTTGCCCTTGGTATTAAGAGGTCAACAAGTAGCTAGCTAGTTTATAAAAAATTAATATATAGTACAAAGCATATGAAAACTGCGTATCTGACAGGGACATGGAGAGCTACTCTCTGCATTGCATGCATGGTGTGGATATTACCTGTATTTTTATGTTAAAACAAAACATAAAACAAAATTTTACATTCTGACGAGGTAAGTAAAGTATCAATTGTTTACTTCGTTCACACTGTGCCCTTGCTACCCTGTTTATATCGAATATTTTTTGTAAACAAACTTACTCGCGCTGCAGGACACCGTTCAGTGTGAGCTGCAGTGCTGTCTGTGGACGAGAGCAGTTATTTACATTTTGTTGGTTAATGAAGTCACTTTTAAAAAATATTGTTGAATTTATGTTTTAGGGTATATTATTGCTATATGTGGTATTTCCTGCAGAAAGGGGGGGATTTTGGTCAAATAGTTGAGCCAGGAGTTGTAGTATATGCATGCTACACATTTAGCTTTGCAAAGTACGTCCCTAACAGAGTGGAATAAAGCAGCCGCTGTGAGTGCTGTTTAAAGTATAAATGGTGGGGCGTGGTAGCTCCAGATCTCTCATGTTTACAGATGCTCAGCTGTTTACCCTTGACCTTTGACACATTTTTCGTCACCTCAGTCATCTCGGGGACCTCAGGAGGTGCCCGAGTTGAATGTCGGATTTCTGAGATCGTTGTCATTAAGTCGTCACCATCTCATCACCGGGATGTCATGTTCAAATCCTTTTTTCTTCTCGTAAGTCGGAAATCTTCCGACTTCCGAGATCATTTGTGTAAGGGGGGACGTGACTTGTGAGGTTCGAGGAACCAAATGCAGCAAGGGGATTCTAAAAGCTCTTGGAAAGATCCACTGAGACGGGGAAACCGTGTAATTAAGGGAAGGAAAAGGAAGCGTGCGAGAACGAATGCCTTGGCGGTAAAATAACAAAGGGACAGAAATTAGAGCGGATAAAAGGAGGAAACAATACACAAAATGACTCCCTCGCTCTAAACGGAGCGAACTGCTCGCCAAAAGGTGGAAATAAAGCAGTCTCCAAGTCCTTACTTCTACCGGCACCAGTGCAACACGCAACACATGAAAACAGAATAAACGCCCTGACTCTCAATAAGGAGGGAACGTAGCCCACGAGAAGGAGAGAAGAAAATAGGGAACTAAGGTACCGAAGCTACTAACTGGCTCACTGTCACACGCAAATAAGTAGAAGCAGGAACGCCAGGTTTCTCAGTAAGAAAAAACCAAACAAAAGGCGAATAGAACAAAGAACTGCTGTCCTATACTTCTACGAGCTAAGTAACTAAGTAGAAACATGAACGCCCGGTCTCTCAGTATGGAGAACCCATCAGAAGGTGAATAGAACATAGAACTGCTATCCTATACTACTATGAGCTAAGTGACTAAAGAAGAGCCAGAAAAAATAAACGCCCTGCCTCAGTAAAGAGAAGCGTAATAAAAGGCGAGTAGCACAAATGGTACAAAAAACACACACCCAACAAACACTGAGTACCCGAACAGTACAAAATAGTAGAAAACAGTGCAAAATAATACAGAAGCCCCGAACGAAGGAAACGGGGACTTAAGTAGCTCCAAGGTAACCACGCACAGGTGTGGATGCTGAGAGAAGCTCCGCAAAAAAAGACGGGGTGGAGCAAACGTTCACTAAAAGGGCAGCGCCCTCGCGTGGCTACTGAGGGAAACGATCGCAAGGGAAGAAATAGTCAAAACGCGTCCCTAAAGCGACTGTCTATACAGCTTCCGTATTGCCCGCACATTCCGTATTGCCCGCGCATACCACTGTGGAGGGGTTAAAAATGAGTTTTAATGACTTCAACCTAACTGTAAGTAAACTTCCAACTTCAACTGTATGTGACCCAACATCAAAAGACTCTTGATATCTTATTTTCAGGTAACAATATTGGCTATCGTAGTTCACACTAATTAAACTAGCTCTATTCCAAAGCAATGCAACCCAAATCTTTCCTAAATTATTTCATGTAACTTGGCCCTGTGTTTTTTTCATCTTACCATCTGAAGAGAATTTGGTCATTTAAACTTTAAATGTCAAATAACAAAAGTAGCCTCATGGAAGAGCACACCATTTCAATGAATGTTTTAAACAGTTGACAAAAAATTACACCCCAGAAAGGATATGGGTCATTCCATGTAAAATCAATCAGTGCTTCCTACCTCACCCCCTCAGAATCACCTGATTTTGGTACATGGACTATAATCTATTTAATGAAGCTATGCAAAATCTTTACTTTGTACTATGAATATCTTGAGAGTTATGGCCCCTTGAATTACCTAGGGGTAGCTGAAATTCTGGCGCTTTTTATTTCACAATTAAATTTTCATTCATTTTTGAGCCCTTATATCTTCATAACTAAAGGGGCTAGCCACATTAAATATTCAGGGCTCAAAGATACATTCAAGTTCGAAACTGAAATCAGATCCATTTTACATGCATAATACTTCTCACAATCTCAAGCCAAAATCTCAATTTCGTTCAGCTCAATTATTTCTACAACCAACTTTAGCCTCCAATATCACGGCATATATCACAGTATCAATGTTCAAAATATAGAATTTTACAAACCTATCCAGACATGTTTGCCCCATTAATGTAGCCTACTGTATGTTTGTGGGTCAGCTGAAGCCAAATAAGTAAAATAGTACAAGTTGTCAAATAATAGAATAGAATAGGACTTTTATTAACTTTTATTTTCCCGTTAAGGAACTTCAGTTGTAGCCCCAGCAACAACAAAAAAGACAGACAGTGGGGCAGACCCACAACACACAAACAAACATATGAAATAAAGACATTCAATAGAATCATTGCATTAATCAAGTGAATTAAGAGAATTAAAGTGGAATACAGCCATGATTAAAAATAGCCCCCGCTGTCCAGTGTCATTAAAGGTATAGTTCGGAATTTTGGACATAATGGGCTCTATTTTAATAAACCAAACGCAATGGTGAACGCAAGAGTAATCGCTTGGCGGTATCGCTCTGAGGGTGTGTCGGCGAGAAATTTGGTAATTTCATGACGGCAATCTTGGCGCACCTTATGGCGGTATTGCTAAAAGGCTGGGTTTAAATGTCCAAGGTGTGTCTCTATGGTAGCCAATCAAATTGTTGTTCTCATGCTTTAAAAAAAAAGCCAGTTGGAACGCAATCGCTCCATGCAATTTCATAATGAGCAACCCAAACGCACTGGACCGTCAACGACAAGAGCGATTTTCCGCACAGGAATCAGACATACTTGCAACAGAAGTACAGGCTAGGACTGTATAATTTATGGATCACAATCCACACCACCTCGTCTCCCAGAAGTTCGGAAGGCACGGGAGGAGGTGGCGAATGCATTAATTAGCCTACATTAGGTGATGTAGGCATAATTATGATTCAAATGGTAGGCTTATGATTCAACTGTGTCAATGTGTAATTTATATATTATAGGCTATTGGCCTACATGATCGCAAGTTTCTTGTAAGCTGTCCTGTTTTATTCTAGTAGTTTAAATTAAAATTAATTAATTAATAATAATTATAGGCTATTTGTTCATTAAATGGAAGTGTAATGTTGGCATCACCTATAGACACTACATAGAACTACATGACTAATAAGTTGGCAAATTGCCAGAGTCTATTGCGTTGCCGCTAAGAGGTGGTTCTAGCTGATCATAACGCAATGGGTTTTCGTTGGTTCAAATTGTCACTGAGCCGAAAGTATTTTAGAACATGCCCCAGACAGCGCCACCCATCCCACTGCAGCGCAAGCGAAAGGATGTTATGTTGAGAATTTGTTGATCCTAGCGGTATTGCTGAGAAACGCCATAGCGCCAGTTTTAAGACGTTGATGCTGTCAACAAGCTTGCGTTTGACTATACCGTCCCCTTGCGCTGGTTTGAAAATAGAGCCCAATGTCTCAATTACGACTTACCCATGATGTAGTTGATTGATGGAAACCATTTTCAGCTAATTCCATGCTGTCCCTTCTTTTGGACATACACATGTTGCTAATGCTAGTGCAACTCTATGGCAACCGGTAGCATCCACTACCAAACGCACTTAAACACTCCACAGTGCACCCAAAGCAAATAAAATACGATGACAGTCTATCGGGGTTATTTTGAGTGTTTATACCATAATTTTTGAAGTCAAACTATCGTTGAATCCTTTACTTTGTGCTGACCTAATATTCTCTGTGGAAGTACGGCGGCGGAGCGATCGTGGCCATTGCAACTTGTTACTCTTCTTTGTTGTTATAGTCGACCAGTGCCGGCACTATATTCGTAGGTAACGTAAAGTATCGCTCCCCCGATAGACTGTCGTCGTATTTTATTTGCTTTGGGTGCACTGTGGAGTGTTTAAGTGCGTTTGGTAGTGGATGCTACCGGTTGCCATAGAGTTGTGCTAGCATTAGCAACATGTGTATGTACAAAAGAAGGGACAGCATGGAATTAGCTGAAAATGGTTAAGAAATAAATTCACATCGCAAATTAAAAGCTCAAAATTTAAATACTATCTCTCAGTTACTACTGAAAATCTTAACAATCCAAAGAAATTCTGGAAAGCTATCAAAGCTTTAGCTATTGGTGGAAACTATAATGAATGACCTCCTTGCATTGCCTCAGATTCTGGCATTATATCGGATAGAACTGCTATGTTGAATTGTTTTAATCTTTTTTTTTAATGTTTCCTCAGCAAATATGTCACTCTGTTTCTGAAACATTTGTACTTTGCATATGATTGTACACTCCTTTCCTTTATAAACTGTTTATATAAGCTGTTTTTTTTCCTGCAGGCGTTCTCGATGGTCTTGGTAAACCAAGGCCTTTTTTCTTTTGCTTTATTGTCTTTGCTCAAAGTTTTGACTACCGGGCAGTGCTTGTCATATAGTGTATTTATTGTGTTTAAGAAGGCCTCATACGCTTTGTTTGTGTCCCTTTCAGTCAATACATCATTCCACTTTTGTTTCATCATATCTTGTTCAAGATCTTTGAGTCTCTTTTCGTTTCTAATTCTTTTTAAGTTTTTTGGCACTGGTTTCTGATCCAAAGTGTGTTTCCAGTCACAGATAGCGAAGACTGGAAGGTGATCAGAGATATCATTTATCATAATACCACTTGTTATTACAGTGTCCAGTATATTTGTATAGATATTGTCAATTAGTGTGGCACTATGTTTAGTGATTCTGCTTGGCTGGGTGATTAGTGGTCGCATTCCGCACGCATACATTGTGTTAACAAAGTCCTCAATCAACTTGTTATCGTTAGGATTTAATATGTCTACGTTAAAGTCACCACATATGAAAACATTTCTCTGATTCATTTTTGCTAATATTTCTCCCAGGCAATTGCTGAATAAGTCTATTTTTGAACTGAGAGCTCTGTAAACGTTGCATATAACAGTTTTTTTACCTTTCGGCATTGAAAATTCAATTGTTACACTCCATTACATTTTCAACGACAATTGACATGCTTTCCAGTATCTCAAAATTTATGCTCTCATCAATAAACAGGGCAACCCCTCCACCAGATTTGTTAATTCTGCTCTTACACACAAAATTATACCCTTCCAGGTGGAAGTCCATGCATTTCTCAACGTTAATCCAAGTTTCCGACACTGCAATGATGTTGAATGGTTTAGCAAATGTACATAGATACTCCTGTATCTGTTCAAAGTTATAAGTTATAGGCGTATAGACTCCTGCTATTGAAGTGGATTATTGACAGCATTCCATCCATGCTAATGTTCTCGTTGAACTGGTCTTCCAAGTAATATCCACATTTGTTTAATCCATTATAATAAAAGTGTCTGTCTGGATCAACTTCTTCATTCGGGTCTTTTGATCTTAGGTTCTGGTTAGATGTCATACTCACGTTTTCATAATCAGCAATTATATCCATCAATTCATTCATTTTAATCCGTGAAGCTTTACTTTTTGGTTGAACTGAGTTCATGGCGTTTTCACGTTGTTATCACGTACCTTACTGTTCAAATTTCTCCAGCTCCTCCAACGCCCTGATCAGCACCGGTCTGGTATTTTCTGGAGATGACCCATTTGGTTTGATATAAACTTTACAATTTGCCGTCCAGGTGTTCTGTAATTTTTTCCCTTTCTTCAATTGACGAGCTTTCCAAGCGATGGTAGCGTTTACTTTGCTGAGATTTTCATTGATAAACACGTTAGATCCTTTCAGATTTTTACCCTGCTTCAGCAGAGCAACTTTGTATTTCCTACTTATGAATCTCAGCACCACGGCGCGGGTTTCGTTGTCACGACCTTCGTTAGTTTTTTTCTTGGGAAGCAGATAGCAAGAATCCACATTGGTGAGATCCATGTCAATGTTTTTGGAGTTTAGAAACTCCTCCACCTGCATTTCCACAGATTGGATGTCTGCCTCGTCTGTCTCCTCCTGGGCCCCCATCGCCCTGGCATAGTTCCTGGGTTTAATCCTGAGACCTGTGATGATCACATCATTAAGCTTCCCGTGCTGTTCAAGCTCCTCCACTCTGATGGTTAGATACTTTATCCGCTGGTCTTTCTTGACATTTTCCTCTTTGAGTTTTTGGAACTCCTTCATTAAGTCGTTCAGTTGGACCATGATACCATCAAGGCTTTCCAGTTGGACCAGTTGGACCTTGATACCTTCCAGGCTTTCCATAATTACTGACAAGTCCGGTGGATTGGACTGGCTCGTTTTAACTGTCTTGTCTGTCTTGCCCATTTTCTAGTTTTAGTGGTTTTTAAGGATTTGTTATATGGTTCTATTGTTTCGTTGAGCTTATCATTCAGTTCTCTCCCCCCCCCCCCCCACAGTTCCCGCTGCAGCTGCAGCTGTTGCCTTGAGCTGTTGCTCCTTCAGCAACCAGAAGAGAATGATGAGCACTTTGTGTCCTGCGGCTCACTGTTTAATTCTGTTTCCAACTCTGCATCGGTAAATTCCACTGTTGGTGATTCCGACCAAATTGATATAGATCACCCTTTCTGTTTTTCTCCTTTCTCTGTTGAGGATGTACATGAAGACCATTCCAAGTTAGATCCTAAGAAACCTGCTGGTCCAGACAACTTGGAAACATTCTTCTTAAAGATAGCTGCAGATTTTATTGCACCATCCCTTACTTATCTTTTTAACCTCACCCTAAGCACTAAGGTGATTCCAAAAATATGGAAGTCAGCCTATGTTCTACCTCTGTTAAAAGGGGGGGGAGGCCACTTTATTAAATAATTATAGGCCCATCTCTAAGTTGTCAGTATTGGTTAAGATACTTGAAAAACTTGTAAGTGAACAGTTAAAGGAGTTCTTATGTAAAAATGACATTCTAGCCAAACATCAGTCTGGGTTCAGAAAGCAACATAGCACCATTACTGCGACAATGAAGGTGGTGAACGATATTATGGGCATTGTGGATAAAAAGCTCTATTTATCGATCTGTCCAGGGCTTTTGATACCGTTGACCATCTAATTCTGAAACAGTGGTTGTCTAGTATTGGTATATCTGACCAGGCATTGGGGTGGTTTGTGAATTACCTCTTGGAAAGATCTCAATGTGTCCAATTTGATGGGCTCACTTCTAAGTGGCTAAACATTTGTAATGGTGTACCCTAAGGTTCTGTTTTAGGTCCACTGTTATTTTCCATTTATATTAATAGTTTAGGTCAAAATATGGATGGCGCCTACTTTCATTTTTATGCGGATGATACCGTGGTATATTGTGCTGGTCCCTCCATTATAGAGGCACTTGCCAATTTGCAGGTTGTCTTTAATATTATTCAGACTCAGCTCTCACAACTAAAGCTGCTTTTAAATGCTGATAAAACTAAGGTAATGCAGTTCTCAAATGTTAGGAGAACACCTTGGATATTATTACTGCTCTGGGAAAGAAATTAGAAGTTGTCTCCTGTTATAAATATCTTGGTATCTGGCTTGATGACTGCCTTTCTTTTAAACCACAGGTTAATAATCTTCTTAAAAAATTGAGATTGAAGTTAGGGTTTTATTTCAGAAACAAGTCCTGTTTCTCCTTTGAGGCCAGAAAAAGACTGGTCTCTGCAACCTTTTTACCGGTACAAAGACAAATGATTTGGTTAGTACTTGTCGCTGTCTGTAGGTATTTTAATTTAATTTAATAAGTTTTAACGGTTTTAATGCATATTTTCTATGTTTCCTTGTTGTTTGTGGTTGCATTGTCTGTAACTTTTTATGCTGCTATTTTTGGCCAGGTCTCCCTTGTAAATGAGATCATCGATCTCAATGGGACTAACCTGGTAAAATAAGGGATAAAAATTTTTTTTTTTAAAACTCCGTTGAAGAGCGATGGTAAACTTTGTTGCTGCAGATCCAACGGACATTCCCGACTCCGAGCATATGTTGTGAATGCGTGTCCATGGTGACGACCACAAACAAAATTATATCGACTGACAATTCGTCAATATTATGAAAACTAGCAGCAGGAGTGCACTGAAAAATCTCCAGCCCGCTTTCCCGTCCCACTACAGATACAGACACAGTGCATGAAAAAAACAAAAAAAAGACAAAAGCCTGACACAACAAAACACATTCAAATTAACAAACATGAACACAAGAGACAGCTGGACTACATGTCGCCATTACAGCGCCACGTGACGTCACATAACAAATGTTATTTGAGAACAAAAGAATGTGTAGGCTCTGCAGGACCACACAGGTTTCTATTCAAATTCAAATATTCCAAATAAATAAATAATAATAAAAATAATAATGCATTTTATTCATGCTGTGCTTTTCATAGACCCAAAGCACTGGATGTAGACAATTGTTCAAATATATAGTGTAGTAATTTTATTTACATGTGTAACACATCTGAATAGCAGATTATTTCCACTATAAATGATTGCCATTTGACAATTTGATGTGGCACATAAAGTTTGAATGACCACATTCTTCAGATGGTAAGATGAAAAAACACAGGGCTGTGAGCTACGATAGCCAATATTGTTTGTTGTAACTTGGCCTCATTTTGATATCATATCTGAGGTTTTATCCATAGCTGAGGTCCCCGGCTTATCTCCGCATATGTAGCATATTCTGCAATGCCACGCTACTGAAACCGAACAGAGGATTTCTCTCGCTTACTTCTCGTCTCTCTCTGCAGTGGTGTCCCCTGAAGTATGACAAAATCACACCCACTCATTTATGGGGACCAAAGCGATAACACGGTACACAACAAGCTGCTAGCTTTCTGGGGAAAACATGAACCTCAAATACATATCCTGATGTTATCTCATCACTTGCACTTTCCAAAATTTGAGAAAATTTCTAAATGTCACGTCCAGTATATATGACTTATGATAGTATAACTAATATGCCCAGAATGCTGTCTTCACAGGAGAGATCATTTCTGATTGAGCTAGTGAGCCATTATTGATTAGTACTCATCTGCAATACTTAATGTTGAATTCTGGCAAGGAGAAATTCTGCAGTTCACACTCGAGGAATGCAGAACATTAAATCCTCTTCAATAAGATATTATGTCACTGACCTAATGTAGCAGAGATTACATTGCAGTCATTTAATGGGCAGGTTCCATGATCATGCAGACAAGACGGGATTTCCAGCAGATCCCTTGATACAGCATTCAAAAACACTCACTCATGGCTGCTGACATTCAGTAGGCTACATTAACAGAGATTGGAGGAGCTGAAAACTATCAATGCCATTTAAGCATTTTCAGTCAGTTAAAACACATCTTAATTCCAGTCGGCTTGGAAACAGAATAATACATAATTACAGATGCTGTGTTATTGTGACTGTCATGCAAGAATTTTATGTTTATGTTATATGGGGGGGGGGATCCCAACTGCACTGACAAATATTAGAGGGGTATTTGGTCAGTAATAGTAAAACTGGGTCCACAGTGTTGTATTTGACTTTGTGAGCATTCACATGAAAAACCAGCCCGGAGCACTGGGTGCACAAATAGGCCATCTAGGGTTTCAATTGTAACCTTAGGATCAAGCAAATTGCATCACTCTTTGTGAACAGAAAGCTTTCTTTGTAAAGGTCAAGCATCCCCCTTGGTCAGCACATTGATGTTTTCAGCAGAAGCGGTTTCACCATGTCAGAGATACAGTGAGCACCATAATTCATTGGACAGTGACACATTTTTTGTTATTTTAGTTCTGTACTCTAGCACTTTGAGTTTGAAAGGATACAATGACAATGAGGTTGAAGTGCAGACTGTCAGCTTTAATTTGAGGGCATTTATATCCATATCAGATTAACCGTTTAGAAATTATAGAAACCTTTGTACATGCCCATTTTCTGGCATCAAAAACTATTGGGATAATTTAACATAATGTAGAATAAAGTAATCATTTTTAATATTTGGTTGCATATCCTTTGCATGCCATGACTTCCTGATGTCTGTGATCCAACAACATAAAAAAAAACTCTTGATATCTTATTTTCTGGTACTCTTACAAGCAATACTCTAACTTCTCTGCACTTGAATGGATCTCTATGGGAATTGGGGGGTGGGACTAGATTTAGCTGTGAATTATGCTGGAACAGTATGGAATGCATGGTTGGCGAAATGGCTGTAAATCATCAAGGGTCTGAGTTATCAAACGAGCCTCAAACCATCACTCTGCTGCCAGATATGCAGTAGATATGGATGGATCACTTTAAGGGTTGTTTCTCTTAAGTCTGGCACATTTTGGGTTCCATTTGTTCTGTATGTTTGGTTTTAGTGGTGGCAATGTAGCATAATGTTTAGGGAAATGGGCTTGTGAGATTCCATGTCAGATTCCCAGACTACCATTGTACCCTTGAGCAAGGAAGGTACTTTACCTGAATTGATTCAGTGAATGTCCAGGTGTATAACTGGATTGTATATAAAGAGACTGTAAGCTACGTGTGTTGCTCTGGTTAAGAGCATCTTCCACATGCTTAAAATGTAGACTGTAATAATGAGATTAAGGCTATGCAGGGAGGCTGTACTTTCCACACAAGTGCACAAACAGATGAAAAGTACAAATGCACCATTGCTGGAATTCAATTCAATTTCTGGACATGAAACACTCACACTGAACTCCAATCTATCTCCCTCTCTCATGAGAATGGAATAAGAATTTACATACAGTACCAGCCAAAAGTTTGGACACACCTACTCATAGAAGGTTTTTTTTCCGTTATTTTTACTGTTTTCCACATTTTGGAATAGTAAAGACATCAAAACTATGAGATAACACAAATTAAATTATGCAAAAAACAAAAAAGTGTTAAACAAATAGAAAAAAAGTCTTATATTTTAGATTCTTCAAAGTAGCCACCCTTTGCCTTGATAACGGCTTTGCACATTCTTGCCATTCTCTCAAACAACTTCTGTGGTAAACAGGTATTCCACAGGTAAACAGGTGATGCCATCATGATTCTGTATAAAAGGATATCAAAAGACTCCTGATATCTTATTTCCAGGTACTCTTAGAAGCAATACTATAACCTCTCTGCATTTGAATGGATCTCTATGGGAATTGGGGGGTGGGACTAGATTAAGCTGTAAATTACACGGGAATAGTATGGAACCCATGGTTGGCTAAATGGCTGTAAGTCAACAAGGGTCTGAGGTATCAAACGAGCCTCAAACCATCACTCTGCTGCCAGATATGCAGTAGGTATGGATGGATCACTTGAAGGGTTGTTTCTCCTGACAAATTTTCCTAATGAACTCTATGGAAAAATAAGTCAGGAGAAGAAACCCTTCAAGTTATCCATCCATATCTACTGTATTTCTGGCAGCAGAGTGATGATTTAAGGCTTGTTTGATAGCTCAGACCCTTGTTGACTTACAGCCATTTGGCCAGCCATTTAGCCACCTTCTATGAGTAGGTGTGTCCAAACTTTTGACTGGTACTGTACAGTATATATACATAATACATGCACACACCTGCCCACACACACACACACACACACACACACACAAACATTCGCCTACATACACACACCGCCCCCGCCCCCCCCAAGAAATATGACTACGTCATAAAGGATTAACTCATTAGAGTGCAAAGATCACCCTTTGTGCAGAATGACCAGCAGGTCTGAAGAGCATCTGCAGCCAGGCACTGTTCTCAGCCACTGTTGAGCCGCCAGAAAATGTAACATTCTGGCGAGCTTCACTGTACCCTGCCCGCAGCCTTTAGAGTACTGGAGCGCTACTGTTTTGTTGACGCAAGAGGGTTCAGTGTTTTTCATTCCGCATTCACAATAAAAATGCTAAGCCTGCAGCAGTTCTTTAAAAAAAAAAACATTGTTCTGAATCAATGGCGTTTAACAAATCAATGACAGTTTCAAACAGAATGGGGTGGAAATGATGACCTTGTCATCCACTTGTTGATGGATGGATGAATACAGAGGCATGCTGTCAGTTAAAGGTGATGTGCCCATTGTCAAGGCCACTGGAACAGGACTCAGGGCTGGCATACAGCCACTGCCATGGATGCCCTGCATTTTCACCTTAAAGGGATAGTTCGGAATTTTGGACATAATATCTCAATTATGACTTACCCATGATGTAGTTGATTGATGGAAACCATTTTCAGCTAATTCCATGCTGTCCCTTCTTTTGGACATACACACGTTGCTAATGCTAGCGCAACTCTAAGGTAACCGGTAGCATCCACTACCAAACGCACTTAAACACTCCACAGTGCACCCAAAGCAAATAAAATACGACGACGTGTTGCACTGGTGCCGGTAGAAGTAAGGACTCGGAGACTGCTTTATTTCCGCCTTGTAGCGAGCAGTTCGCTCCGTTTAGAGCGAGGGAGTCATTTTCACTTTTATCCGCTCTAATTTCTGTCCCTTTGTTATTTTACCGCCAAGGCATTCGTTCTCGCACGCTTCCTTTTCCTTCCCTTAATTACACGGTTTCCCCGTCTCAGTGGATCTTTCCAAGAGCTTTTAGAATCCCCTTGCTGCATTTGGTTCCTCGAACCTCACACGTCACGTCCCCCCTTACACAAATGATCTCGGAAGTCGGAAGATTTCCGACTTACGAGAAGAAAAAAGGATTTGAACATGACACCCCGGTGATGAGATGGTGACGACTTAATGACAACGATCTCGGAAATCCGACATTCAACTCGGGCACCTCCTGAGGTCCCCGAGATGACCGAGGTGACGAAAAATGTGTCAAAGGTCAAGGGTAAACAGCTGAGCATCTGTAAACATGAGAGATCTGGAGCTACCATGCCCCACCATTTATACTTTAAACAGCACTCACAGCGGCTGCTTTATTCCACTCTGTTAGGGACGTACTTTGCAAAGCTAAACGTGTAGCATGCATATACTACAACTCCTGGCTCAACTATTTGACCAAAATCCCCCCCTTTCTGCAGGAAATACCACATATAGCAATAATATACCCTAAAACATAAATTCAACAATATTTTTTAAAAGTGACTTCATTAACCAACAAAATGTAAATAACTGCTCTCGTAAAATTTTGTTTTATGTTTTGTTTTAACATAAAAATACAGGTAATATCCACACCATGCATGCAACGCAGAGAGTAGCTCTCCATGTCCCTGTCAGATACGCAGTTTTCATATGCTTTGTACTATATATTTATTTTTTATAAAGTAGCCTATATATTTAATTAAAAAAATAAACTAGCTAGCTACTTGTTGACCTCTTAATACCAAGGGCAAAACATACCAATTCTCGCCTGTTTTTACTAGTGACCAACAAAGCTGTTTATCTCAAAAACTGTAAAGGCTACAAATATGGTTCATAGTTTTTATTAAAACAGAGAACTGCACTATTATGACTAAGCAGTCATAATTCATATACATGCACTTTTTGCTACTTAATTACAATAATTTATGTACAGAAATTGTGAAAAAACTAGAAAACGGGTACCTACATTCAAATTTGATTTTTTACCTGATGAGCTACAAGAGCTATGGAGGAAATAACTCCTCTTTGTGATTCCTCAATATGCTGCCAATCTCTGCTAAAAATATGGTGGCAATATCTCAAACCATTCGATTTATTTTTTTAAGTTTTACAATAAAATTTGATAATTGGCAATAAAAATTCATTTTTAGATGTGTTTTTGGTGTGTTTCATATTACACAACTAACTAGCCTACCAGTGGCTACCTAGTATGGTTACACCACTACTGTTGGCCTAATATGATGAAGTCCAGTAATAAGTTTTTTGTACTGCAGCCGCACTATAAATTCAAAATGTATGTTGTATTTATGCCAGAAATATGCTTTGATTAAGGGAAAACCGCTGTAGTTTTGTTATATTTTATTGCTGCTACTTTGCCTGTCCTTGGTTTTAAATTTTGACAAAAAAAATGGATATTGGAATTTTTATTTATCTTTTGTATCAGCAGCAAAGTTCATTAAAAGACGTATTTTTGAATGAAGTATTCATCTTTATTGTCTTCGTTGTTAGTTAGCACATACCTAAAACAACCTCAAGCTAAATTTAAAAGCTGATAGCTAAATAAGAGCCATTGAGTAACTGCAATTCATAATCCGAATAGTCGATTATTCGTTTCAATAATCGATGGATTAATCGACTATCAAAATAGTCGTTAGTTGCAGCCCTAATGGTAAGCCTATATAACCTATTCTTATTTATTTTGTCAGAAACAAATGTGATGCTCATCCATACACACTGATGTGATAATAGATCTTTAATGTAGTGAACAGAACCGATGTTCATATCCCATCTCCTTTTAAAATTTATATCAGTGAAGCGAGTATTAATTAACAATAACAACAACAGCAATGACGACGAGAGTAAAGAGATGATAGGTTGGTGATCAATTATATATAAATCCAGATTTTTTATGACATGGTTATTAGCAAACTCCTCTTTGTATGGTTTATTTGTTTGGCCTAATAACTGGCCTAAAAATGTGAATATTCTCAATGTTATGTGGCGAACAGGGAAAGTAGCTAACTGAGTGACTGACTGACAGAGTGAGCCCCCTTTGTTGGAAGTCGCATGAGAAGTGGTGTAAATTGGCAGTAAAATGGTGGTAGTATACTGATCTTGTGGTGTTTGTGTGTAAGCTTGGTTACCTAATAACCGACGCCACTTTTTCATATCGCGCACAGCTGATCGGTTGGCTAAATAGACCGGTTTCTCAGTAACTAGGTGCACAGGCAAAGCTGGAGGAGAATATTCAATACTGCAAAAGAAATCAACATCAATTTGTAATTGCAGAAGCTAAAATGGATGATGAAGGACACTTGTTTGACTTTGAATATCTTAGTTACATCAACACTGAGCTTGCTAAGCAGTTTGGTGTAAATATGTGTAATATTTTTTTCAATTTAGGAAGTGTCCAGGACATATTTAGGCTGGCTCCATCCCATCTCATCATATAACTAACATTAGGCACTCAATTGAATGAAGACGGCTTCGACCGTATATTCATCATAGGTTTCTATCACAATAGGGACTTTTAGCAGCGACGGCTGCCGCAACGGCTACGGTGACTGGAAATAAATTTGTGAAATCAAAGTCACTAAGCAACAAGTGCCAGAGTTACTGTATGCTTTCAACTATGAATTAATTTCATGAGTTTTTATTGTTATATGACATGAACAAATCTGACAACTTCGATTTACCTGATGACATGAAGAATGATGAATTAACTAACAAACTGCATATAAATGAACAGAAAAGTCTACAGAATTATCAAAGTTGAGCGACTGTGAAGTGTGAACACTTGTTGGCGCCACCACTCTCGTCTCGAGGAGCTGACATCGGAGCAGATGACATTACTTCGGAAAAATTGGAAAATCGATTAAATTAGCAGGTCTTTGAAAAAAGTGTAAGTTTCATTATCTATTGTAAAAAAAGTTTTATTTCAAAACACAATAATAAGGGGAAATTCACTCGCCTAATCCACACATCGAAACTTGTGTTTTCGCCGTTGTACATCTACAGGCTATGTATGAGGCGCCGATTCATTCAAAAGTCTGTCGAGAACAACGTCAGGGGGTGCGTCCCGATATTCTTCACTCCCCACCTCCACTCCCCCACTACCACTCCTCTACTACCCGGACGTATGTGGAGGAAGGGAGGGGAGTAGGGGAGTGGAGGAGAGGAACCGTGAACAAAATTGGGACAGCGAATCTGCTTCACCGTTATCAAAATCGCCGTTGACTATTGATGAAGTTGCACCATCATAACTTTGACTGATGCCGAGCCCACAAATATTCCCAAAGCCAATCACAGATCTTCCACATGGTCAGCCCATTTAAAGCTGCAAAATGTATTTTAAGTTACAAGTGCAAGTAACCTATGTATAGTTTACATCAGTGTAAACAAGCCTGTATTGCGGTTTGCATCGAGACACTAATTAACTAATGAACTAATGTAGCTAATCAGCAACATTAGATCAAAGTAAACATGTAGTATAGGCTACGCAAACATAATAATTTACTGTAATTCCAGAATCCCAATGTCCCCGATGTCTCAACATACCGAGCACTAATTCACCTATAGGCATAGGCTACTGTCATTTCTGAAATCAAATTTATAAACGTCCTTTGGAATGGTTGAATGAATGAATTAATGCATATTCACATAGCTACTGAAATGGTAGCTGTCATGCTTAGGCTATATTTATGTAGGCCTACAGTCATGTTTGTTAATAAGCAACATTAATGAGCAACGTTAATGTGCAAGCAAATAAATAAAGCTGTTTCCCCGACTTAAATTGCCAAATTTTTATGTAGGATATGAACCACAAAAACGGACTGGCATTTTGTTATGCGTTGTAGCATGCTATGTCCTTTGTGTGCTAATAGCCTACTGAAGCACACACAATTTAGGCTAAATATCTTGCATTGAGGCATCATCATCTTGGGTAAATTCACATAAGGCATAGCGAAGCATCATCACTGTTGCCTCTGTGGGCGTGTGCATGATGATGTCACCCAGAAATGTGAAAAAACTTCCGCAGTAGCATACATCGATGTATGCTTCGCCGGAGGGGAGGAAAAGCCGAGTTGGAAGCCGCTTCGCTGGTCTTCTACACTATTGAGACAGTGGAGGGAGGAACGA
The DNA here is from genome assembly GCA_029718625.1 of Synaphobranchus kaupii. NCBI lineage: Eukaryota > Metazoa > Chordata > Actinopteri > Anguilliformes > Synaphobranchidae > Synaphobranchus > Synaphobranchus kaupii. Next base: position 19,295,121 of record CM056380.1, on the reverse strand, counting down.
AAGATCGGTTTCCGGGGCACGGAGTAGAGGAGTGGTAGTGGAGGAGGAAAGGTTGCATTTTTCGACTATTGGGACGCACCCAGGGATAACCCGCGCAAGGGATCGAGGATAACTGGCGCAGCCTGTCGAGTTAGTGGCGAGGGGTGTGTCGAGCATAACTGGCGCAGTGGATCGACGGCTGTCCTTAGCTGTTGCCCTCAAATTCGCAAATTTTGAATGAAGAAAACCCAGCAAAGCTGTTAGCGGGCTAACTATAAAATATTTTCAGTAAGGTGAAATTCACTTGGAGTTTTTTTACCCCCCAAAAACATTTATGAAACAGCCGGGGTGCGTCTCAATAGTTGAAAAATGCAACCTTTCCTCCTCCACTACCACTCCTCTACTCCGTGCCCCGGAAACGGATCTTTGTGTTTTAATCTAATGTCGCTGATTACATCTTAATTACGTATTAATGGTTACATATTAATTCATGTCTCGATGCAAACCGCAATGTCAGGTACATTGTATACTGTACATGCAAATACTTGTACTCAAAACGTTCAGACAGTTTTGCATATTTCCGGGTAGGAGAGGAGTGGTAGTGGGGGAGTGGCGGAAGGGAGGTGGGGAGGGAAGAATATTGGGACGCAGCCCCGGTGTGTCACTCCCCTGCTGATTTAAACCCCTCCCTCCCCCATGAACACGCTCTTCAAGCTATATTATGAACGCCCTGCGCTTTTTTGTTGCTTAATTTCTCCAATTAAAATTAAAACAATAATAGCCTACTGTGGGTTGTGGTACGAGCATAGCTATGAAGCATGAATTGTATATCTATTGATTGAGGTGGACATAGAATAATTTCAAAAGGTCACGATGTTGAATGTACCAGGTTCTCTGTAATCTTGCTTTTAAATTGATTATTAAGCTACTCTAAATATTTTTGTGTATATGCCAGATAGCCTAACAGTCAAACAATAATTGATTTGCTTAATAACCAAGACTGTCATGGTTTTTGACCCTTGCGGTCGTGTCCCTCGGTAGCCATGCGAGGGCGCTGCCCTTTTAGTGGATGTTTGCTCCGCCCCGTCTTTTTTTGCGGAGCTTCTCTCAGCATCCACACCTGTGCGTGGTTACCTCTAAGCTCCCGTGTCCTTCGTTCGGGGCTTCTGTATTGTTTTGTACTGTTTGGGTATTGCTCTTTGTTTGTTGGGTGTGTTCGCCCATTTCAGGGGTTCTCCTCGTTTCGCTACTGAGAGGCAGGGCTATTCTTTTTTTTCCTTTCTTGCGTTCGTCACGATGGCAGTAAAGGTATGGGACATTCCATTCGCCGGTACAGTTTTCTCTTTCCTGGGAGATCAGGCGTTTATTCCTTTACTTTTCTTTGCGCATATACTGTAATTGTGTTAGTAAAGGTATGGGACGGTTCACCGTTCCATTCGCCTGTAAAATGTTTGAACGTTCCTTTACAGTTTCGTGTGACAGCGAGCCAGTAATAGTAGCTCTTAGAACTTTAGTTCTCTGTTCAACTCGCCTTCTCGTACGTTGCCCCTTTGCCGGGAGTTGGAGCGTTTGTTTGTTATGCTCGATCCACTGCGGCAGTTACGCTCGACAGGCTGCGCGCGCCACTTGACAGGCTGTGCCAGTTATCCTCGATCCCTTGCGCGGGTTATCCTTGACACCCTCCAGCGCTGTTCACAACAGACTTTTGAATGAATCAGCGCCCCATAGCTATGGCGGCAGACGGGAGTGAGTCAAAAGAGCACAAAGTTATTTCCGGTCACCGTAGCTGTCGCTGCATAAAATCCCTAATGTGTATCTTGCGACGGTACTAATGTATAGGCGAGTAACTTGGGTTGAAGATATCCTTAATTCTATTTGTTTGTTAGGACCTTAAAACTGCTAAGTGTGTTGTGGTAAAGGTCAAAGAAGAATGCCAGGTTAAAATTAATGCAAGTTATTATACAGTATGCAGTGGTGCAAAATGAGAGTGTGGTGAGATGGTTATACGCGAATGGCGTGCAGGAGTCGTATTGACAAGTCTCTCAGAATCATTTTGTGGTACAGCTGGCTGCTGGTAATTTGCATTTCCTACAGTTCACTTTTGAATGGTGTTCCAAGATCTTTATTCAGTACCCACTGTACCACACCACCAATGACACCACCTTATTCCCCATGACATAACCTTTCCAACAACACCAAACATGAATGCACTGTATATGGACAAGCACAATGTGATTTAGCCAAGTAGGATATGCTCCTGGATAAACATCACTATTGTTGTTCCTGGAGCAACATTCATATTAACAAATCATTGCCCACTGATGTCATCAGTGTTTGCCTAACAGCCATTTTAAAAAATATTTTAGCTGCACCTGTTTTAGTCCTTTGTTTAAATGATCATCTTAGTAGTTTGTATTAGGGCAGTGCCAAGCTGAGCAAAGCTAGCTAGCTAGTTAGGCTAAATAATGAGCCTGTTAATAGTTAGGCTAGAGTCTTGTTAGCTTAATAATAATACTAACAGCTTAACAATTAGTGCATCGCCATGTTGATCCTGGATAGATTTGCTAATGTTGATCCAGGAACCAACTGGCAAATTGGGCGGCCCTTACAAATGATCCGTGGATTTTTTCCACACTTTCAAAGGGTTACCGCCTCCAGTTCAACCGGCAGACTCCAGAATCTTCCGCCGACTGGTGAATCACAAAAGCATCCTTTATGTGTGTGAGTCAAAAGTGATACACATCGCAGAGGAAGTGGGTCTGTAGGCTACTCCAATTACACTGTTCATGTATTGATTGGCAGCAGTACTATCCAAACAAAATGGAATTACAAATACCTTGCAATTTTACAATTCCTCTGATATTAATTTATTTCAGACTTCAGTCTGAAAATAACAGTCAGATGTAAGAAAACTGTCATAGTCAGAAAATTGTTGTCATAGATAGTCATCGCAAACACCCCTATGGACCATGCCTTGCTTTAAAATAATGACATATTTTCAATAACTGGTTAACAGGTTACAATAGGTCTGTCAATACAGTGTCCCTACCCTTTAGACTTTATCTTGAACGATAATGTATGTGCACAACCATCTCCCACACTGGTCCCACATATTGCAAACTCTTTGCCAACAATTTTTATGAGGTGAGATCCTTGATGGGAAATTATTATTGAACTGCAAGATCAGATGACCAGTTTCACCAAGCATGACACAGTTGCAAAAACAGCCCATTTAAAGGTAATGAAATGCAAGCAAGCTATATTTGGTATCACTACCACATCAAACAAGTGACAACATACACACTTAATCAAATGAGTGATTTTTTCCTTTTAAACCCAAACGTCTACTGGTGAGACAAAACAAACAGTGACCCTGCTGTGAACACTCATGTCATACTTGGTTGCTGGTGTAGGCCGAGTCTCGAATCCCAGATTATAAGGGCCTAAACATCTGACCTACAGTTTTTCAGTCATTTTCGCACATTGGTGGTGGCTGAGGTGAGCTCCCACCTTAAAACACTAGATGGATTATAAATGCCCAATTTAAAAAATATATTTACACCACCATTTAAGCAATAATAGCAATATTAAAAAGATAACCATTTATATTATTTCACAGGGTGAACAGCCATTTCTGATTATCAAAATTATATGCTGGAAAAGTATTACGGACATATGCTGAATATTGCTGAATGAAAAAAACTAAAACTGACGACCACTGCCTGAATCAACCTGCAATACCATGTAATTATTAATCATTTGACTAATTAAGAAACTTCAAGCAGCACACTAGGATGATTGTTAATTACTTTGACAGGTGGAGACTCTTGGACGGACCTATATCAGCATATTACAGCTGGAGAAAACTGTGCCCTAGTTATGAGTCAATATTCTGTACTGATAATATTCTGTCAATAATTTGTTCTTTTAAGATATGGGGTGGGTATACGTGCGTCCATTTTGTAAAATACATCGCTAGTCAGAGGAATCACTACTGCAAATATTTCTTGTAGGAAATTTCACTGAATATAAAATGGTATTTTTGATTATTTCAGAAATTCTAATTCAAAGCAGCATTATTTCACCCTTTTAACCCTGACTAGGTCATAAGTGAAACTCATTACGCCACTGTGTTCTACTCTCAGTTGCTGCAATTTAAGATTTACTTGTCACATTCCTTCCAGCCGGGTTCACTTAGTCCCTGGACCCTAAGACACCTCGGATTTAGAATTGTCTGTGAAAGTTACATAAGGGCCTTGCTTAGTTTCAGCAATTGGACACATGAAGGCTAGATTATGGTATGGCTACTGACTGACTAATTATTCTTCCAAGTTACAGGCAAGTCAAACTCATGTTCACTCATTGGGCTCTTTCCGAGAGCTGTATTTAAAGGAGACAGGACATAATTATGAAGGACGCTCGAAATGTCAGCCCTACATTTTTATACGGACAATATTTGACAATTAAATTGTTGTGAAGGTTGGGGTCAAATAAAGCCATCTTACAGTCAGCCTTATTCTGAATTTAACATGTTAAAATACTTAACCATTCAAATTGGGGTGAGATGTCAAGGCCCATGGCATCTATACAGAATACATTTAAAGTTGTAGATGTAACTGGCCTGTTTAACCTCCTCTCTCATACTGCAGCACATTTCCATGAAAAACAGTAGGAAACAAATATGTGTAGAAAATCGTCTTCCCACTGAAAGCAAGAGAAATCAACAAAATTTGAAATCATTCCCCTAGAGCTATATTTTTACCCTTATAGCTACAGATATTTCCACCAGCCGTCCCACAAAACATTCATTATAATCGCCCTTTCATTGTCTCCAAAATCAAGAACAGTTGGCCCCTGTCACGATTTATGCCATTATAGACATACATTATCACAGATATTTCATAGTCTGAATGAGGGCAGGAAAAAAAAGGTATGCTTGTAATTAGTGTGCTCGTCGTGTATTAATTGTATGATTTTATGTGTAGACCCCTGTGATGCCTCGCTTGGAAAAACCTATAAAAAAAGGGGGGGAGGGGTTAAGTAATGTAGTTATGTTTCACTTTTGCCTATAACACCCGGGGCATACAGTGTGTAGACCATTTTGCATGCAATCAGCTTAATTACTGCTGGAATTGTAGCAAAGAAATCCAAATACTAACTTTAAACTGTGATCGATTTAAAGATTATATTATATTTGAAAAGGACACAAACTCAGTTGACCTTGTCCTGGCTATGTTTTTAATGTCATTACCATTGTTTAATTGACATTAAATTACTGTTATGCTCCCTTCTTTTATTAAAAACATATTGAAGCAGTTAACTGTAAGCAACAGAAGAAGAAGTACAGATTCAGAAAGTGCCTTGTGCAAGTAGGCAAGTTTGAAAATATACAAGGCAAAAAGACTTCCCCCTTTTGCACTCCTCCTTCCTATCTCTCTCCTAAGCCCCTCCCACCAAATTATGCTCCAGTGCACGTGCGGAGACAGAGATGGGTGATCCTACAATACCGGAGCCAGGGTCAGTTTCAGGACCCCAGTCTCAGGACCGCATTTCTAGGACCCTGGGCCGGATTCACAAAACCTTCTTAACCCCTTGGCGCAGATGGCAAATTTCACCTATTTAGGGGGTGCTCTGTTTAAGGCTTTATAACTCCAGGTGTGAGCATCACATAAACTTGGTAAATGGCTTAAATGAAACAAGACAGGTGTACCATTTATAATACAAACTTATATTTGTTTATTTTCATAATTTAAGTCAAAATAAAGTGCCACAAATGCAAAGAAACTTCTGGAAAAAAAAAATTTTTCTTTAGTTTGCTGAGAGCTACATAAGTGAAATCGGTAATATATATACATTTCCTGGATCATAAACTCCATGTCCACAAGTTTTGCAAAATCTGAGGGTGATATGCAGAACTACTAAAGGTCTATGATGCAAAATATAGCAGTGTACCCTGTTGTCCATTAGTGTCTCCAAATCTATCCAAATGGCTAAATTGTGCACTGCTGTAAATAAAAAATAAAAAAGATATATTTAACTACAAATCAACAGTTTTGGCTCATAAAACTCACTTTTGCATAATTTCCAAGTGGGAATTACATATTTTCATCAGTATAGGGGGGTAGATACCTATGGGTCCAAAACCCCTAAGCAAACCATGTCATAAAATTAGTTTTGTCCATTAAACGCATATACATTTGCTCCTTCTGATGGCTTAAGATAAAAAACATTGATATCACAGTGTTACATACACCTAAATATGTTGCCTAATCATTCACTCTTGTACCTCAATAAAACATCACTTGTCCCTATACTCTACAGTATGTACCCTTATGGAAATGTAATATACTGCAGTATATTTTAAATATATTGTGAAGATAATTTTGATATATTTACAATATACTGCAGTATATGCTTTTTCCATAGGGGTATACTTTTGTCCTGGGATTGCATTTTTCTGTAGTTTTTTTTAAATTTTCCTATTCATAATGACTCCAAGGAAACTTTAATCTACCACATATCAGCGCACAGTAAATTGGAATGAGCATTTGTCATGCCCTAAGAGGCAAGTATATACGCCATAGCCTATATTATGTATGATAACATGAACATAAAATAGTATTCCACCATCTGCAAAATGCTGCCAAATGTTCTATCTTCAATGAACATCGGTAGCCTACATCAAAAATACATTTAACGACTGCACTACAGTATGTGAACTGCACTCAAAATACGAAAATAACAATAGGGCTATCAAACATATTGAAAAGACAGTGCTCGAGTGGAAACACAAACGTACATATGTAGCCAGCGAGACCAACGGCATTTTAGATGGAAAAATACTTACGTATCGGAAAAGGGAAACTCCCCTCCTTAAAGCGTATTCTATAGAGCTTGCGTAATACTAGACAGTTAAAACGAAAACTGCCGTTACGCTGAGCTGTAGTAAATTGCTCAAAGCACCAAAAAGACTTGGCATATGCCGTTGCTAAGGTTATAATGTACTCTATCGGATAAAAAAGCCGACAATTAGGGGTGGGAATCGAGAACCGGTTCCCATTAGGAACCGCTTCCAAGTTGTCCGATCCCTCGGAATCCTACGCCTTCGAGCTTATCGATTCTCTTATCAATTCCAGCATGTATTCCCAACAGCTACGCATAGCAAAACAACGTCACGTCATGCGCGCCGTCGTTTTTCATTCAGTCAGCGCATGATGGCAGGCAGAGTTTGGCGTCCCGTCTAAAAATATAAAATGTAAACGTCATTTTTTAAACTAACTGATAATTTATCCTCTCTTCTCGCATCCTTTTTCATTATTTTCCGATGTCTCTTATTTTCTTTGACGTCTGATATTTTTAAGCACTCGTATTGATCAAGCCAAATGACATTCATAATTCCGTTTCAATTTACAGAATTATACAATTCAGACTTTTATTGGATGCTCTGCCACTTGTGCAGGCATAAATATAGCAGATAAATATTTTCCATGATATGACTAAGAAATATCAATGAAAAACGAATGCTTTATACTTATACTAAATATTGTGTCATTGAATCCATTTTAGATGACCACCCAATAGTAATAGTTGGTCTTTTAATAGCCTGGGAGCAAATAATATTTAAGGAATCGATAAAGTAATCGATAAATAATCGGATCGATAAGCGAAATCGATAATGGCATTGGTATCAATAAAATCTAATGAGTCCCATCCCTACCGACAATTAAACCAGAATGAACTGTAATGAATGAGACAGGCTTACAGGGCATGGGGGTATTACGCGGCAACGTTTCAGATAGTGTAATAGCGGTATACAGTGTTGTATATTTCTCAAACCGATTGTACCAGACAATAAATGACCACTGAATTTTGAAAGGAACATCTCGATGTGTAAAACCAATGGTAGGATTGTATATTTATTTCATATTTAGTAGCATATATTGCTAGTAGAATACATGGTAGAATGTACTTTCACATTTTATTTTGCATTTGAGTGAGCAGGGCTTTTGTGGCATACGATCAGGCTATTGTTGGGTTTATCTCGTTGCTATGACGTTATTCTAATTTTATATGATGAATAAATATATTTATGAACTCAAACATAGACGCTATTGTCCACTATGTCACGCATGGGTAGGTATAGACTAGGTGGGGGGTTGCTTGTTAAATGGACTTGCTACGGGGAAATAGTGACACTAAGGCTGCCTTTACACTACCTGGTAAAAGTGACCCAATTCCGATTTTTTGCTCACATGTGGCACAGATCGGATATGTATTATGAACGTGTAAACAGGAAAAAAGCACATGGAATCGGATATTCTCAGATCCGTTTCAGGCCTCAATCATATGTGGAAATAAATCTGATATTAATCGGATATCTGCCAATGCGACTGCCATCTAAACGGACAGATCGGATATTCCCTGTCATTTTGATTCGCACGTCATTGAAAATGCGACGATCTTGTACTTTTTTGCATTTTAATGACGTATAACCGCTCGCACAACATGTCGAATGTTTCTCTCCACATTCGAAAGTTGTTGACCCATTGTTCCTGGTCAAAGGTTCCAACAACACGATCCTACCAATCTTGAGTCCTTTCCCGCATCCACACATCCCTCTGAACCGATGTAGCAGCGATCATTGCCGCATACGCCCAGGCTGCAATAAGGGCTCTCCTCTTTCTTCTCCACCTTAAAATCTGACCAATATTTTGCGGACCTCTAAAGATGCTTCGGAAAGCAATTGCTTGAATTATTATTTCGGTCTCGTTTGCGTCCATTGCGAGAAAGTGCCGGCTGGTTGTTTACTTTCGTTTTGGTAACCAAACCCTCTTGTACGCATGCGGGTTGTTTCAAGTGTTAAGCAAGTGTAAACACAGGTATCGGATATGGGTCACTTTCAAAAGTAGATGTAAACAGGCGGTCAAAAAAATCGGATATATGCTAAAAATCGGAACTGGGCATCAAGACCTGCAGTGTAAATGCGGCCTTAGAAACTCTATATTCGGCAGAAATCGTCACAACCCGTCTACCGATAAATTTAAAACACAGAGTTTGTGATTTCCAATAATAGTTTGGCTGCAGTAGCAACGAATGTCTCAGTTGAGCAAAAAGGTTCCGCCGGCGTCACCTTCTACGCAAAGGAGTTAAGAACAAAAAACTTCTTAAATGGCATTTTTAACTTATGACTTAAGAAGAAATTTGGGAAGAGTTGCTATTCATTTTCCTAACTTTCTTCATAAGTTTCTTCTTAAGAGAAAACTTAAGAATAAATGGGATTCTTGAAAACAAAGTTCTTATTTTTCATCTCATATTTCTTCTTATCACTAAGATAGCTCCACACAGGCTATTCACTACATTTAAAAGGTAAACCACAATTTTCAATCCTTAGCTGATATTATTATTATACAAACAAGTATATGATTTGTTTCACAGTCTCAATTTTATAGGCCTTTTGTTAGGTGCTTTTGTTTGTTTCATGTAATCAGTGATAATCACCATTAGCAACATTGTAGGCTAAGCCATTTCTTTAGCTTTGACCGGCATTGTTCAACTTTCCCAGCAGTAGCCGCTTCCTTGTTATGACCTCCTCCACCATAACCTCCAACTGTTGTTTTAAGAATTGGGTGACCCGACGACCCGAAGATACAAAACCCGACGACTATCAGAGTGTGAGTACAAAACTGAATGTGAATCAAGTTTTATTTGTTTAATGTTAAAAACAATTCTGGTGTAATGAATAGATCTTGCTAGCTAACATATCTAACATTTAGATAAATAGAATGTAAAGCTAATGAAAACACATTTATAAGGCACTACAAAAAATCCTCTGCAAAATGAACTAACGTTAACGTTAGCCTCATTTGTTTATTTGTTTAATTAAACCGTAGCACGGTTTTGGCGAAACAGCCAACTAGCTGTCTATTATTAATTGTCTATGATAATGAATTCCATCCAGCACATTGATTAAACTTCAAAAGAAGATAAGAGCACGTCGATATGATGTGTCTGTCAGCTACATTAAATCAGTAGTATTGTCTCCAGTGTAAATGTTTAATACTGTTTTACCATTTTAATGATGTTTAAATAATCTTAATAATTAAACTGTGCTGGCAGCTTGTTTACCCCCACAATAGCCTGCGTGTTATCAGCCAGTATCTTCATTTTCACATTGTTTTGTTTGGGTATTCATAATTTGTACTTTTTTAAATAATATGATCATAAAATAATAATACTACAATTCTATGTGCTATTTTGAGCCTACAAGTGAGTTTGGATATGGACATAATTACTGTGTTGCTATGGTTAAATTGTACAGAATAGGGCATTGGGTAAGCACAGATGACGAACAGCAGTAGCTTATATACAGTTGAAGTCGAAAGTTTACATACACCTTAGCCAAATCCATTTAAACTCAGTTTTTCACAATTCCTGACATTTAATCCTAGTAAACATTCCCTTTCTTAGGTCAGTTAGGATCACAACTTTATTTTAAGAATGTGAAATGTCAGAATAATAGTAGAGAGAATTATTTATTTCAGCTTTTATTTCTTTCATTACATTCCCAGTGGGTCAGAAGTTTACATACATTCTGTTAGTATTTGGTAGCATTGCCTTTAAATTGATTAACTTGGGTAGCCTTCCACAAGCTTCTCAAAATAAGTTGCTGGAATTTTGGCCCATTCCTCCTGACAGAACTGGTGTGTCCGGTTTGTAGACCTTGCTCGCACACACTTTTTCAGTTCTGCCCACAGATTTTCGATTGGATTGAGGTCAGGACTTTGTGATGGCCACTCCAATACCTTGACTTTGTTGTCCTTAAGCCATTTTGCCACAACTTTGGAAGTATGCTTGGGGTCATTGTCCATTTGGAAGAGCCATTTGCGACCAAGCTTTAACTTCCTGGCTGATGTCTTGAGATGTTGCTTCAATATATCCACATAATTTTCCTTCCTCATGATGCCATCTATTTTATGAAGTGCACCAGTCCCTCCTGCAGCAAAGCACCCCGACAACATGATGCTGCCACCCCCGTGCTTCACGCTTGGGATGCTGTTCTTCGGCTTGCAAACCTCACCCTTTTTCCTCCAAACATAACGATGGTCATGATGGCCAAACAGTTCAATTTTAGTTTCATCAGACCAGATGACATTTCTCCAAAAAGTAAGATCTTTGTCCCCATGTGCAGCTGCAAACTGTAGTCTGGCTTTTTTATGGCAGTTTTGGAGTAGTGGCTTCTTCCTTGGTGAGCAGCCTTTCAAGTTATGTCGATATAGGACTCGTTTTACTGTGGATATACTGTAGATACTTTTGTTCCCTCCAGCATCTTCACAAAGTCCTTTGCTGTTGTTCTAGGATTAATTTGCACTTTTCGCACCAAAGCATGTTCATCTCTAGGAGACAGAATGCGTCTCCTTCCTGAGTGGAATGATGGCTGCGTGGTCCCATGGTTTTTATACGTATTATTGTTTGTACAGATGAATGCAGTACCTTTAGGCTTTGGAAATTGCTCCCAAGAATGAACCAGATTTGTGGAGGTCCACAATTTTCTTTCTGAGGTCTTGGCTGATTTCCTTTGATTTTCCCATGATGTCAAGCAAAGAGGCACTTTGAAGGTAGGCCTTAAAATACATCCACATGTACACCTCCAATTGACTCAAATAATGTCAATTAGCCTATCAGAAGTTTTTAAAGCCATGATATCATTTTCTGGAATTTTCCAAGCTGTTTAAAGGCACAGTCAACTTAGTGTATGTAAACTTCTGACCCACTGGAATTGTGATATAGTGAATTAAAAGTGAAATAGTATGTCTGTAAACTGTTGGGAAAATGACTTGTGTCATGCACAAAGTTGATGTCCTAACTGACTTGCCAACACTATAGTTTGCTAACATGAAATCTGTGGAGTGGTTAAAAATTAGCTTTAATGACTTCAACCTAAGTGTATGTAAACTTCCGACTTCAACTGTAGAGAAGCACATGAGCGATTGGCTGTGTCTCAAACCGCATATTTCCGGCTGCAGTGCAAACAATGTATGAAATATATCTACACTAAAATATTAAAATATTAAATTGTTTAAGTTAACATCAAACTTTAACTTAAACAATTGAATTGTGCTTATTAGTGATGGTTAATAGTGGTTTTGGAAATAAGGTGAAACTTCACATCCAATGTACTTCACATCCAATGATCACAGCAGAGTGACCACTGAATTCTGCTTCTCGGCCCTGAAATTGTATATTGTTATCAGTTAAAACAAACTGTTCAGTGTTCAGACGAGTACCTGATGTATCTCTTCATTTAAATTATGGTTTGTTGCGACACTTTGGTGTAATCTTTGCTGACAGTAGTCATTTTACGAGTAAATCCCCATACTCGTTTCAGAATTGCCATTCTGTTGTTCAGAACTCGATCACCGTCTGCTTCCCTTTGCTTTCTATCTCATTGCCTTTCGAGCTCCACCAGAACAAGATGGTTCACTCAGACTGAGACGTCTCCAAATTTGGTTAAATAAAAGATAGAGAGTACACTCCCACAGAATGTCATTTAATCTAAGTTACATGACTGGAGGAGGCTACGGTTTGTACAAAACAAATGTCCCAGTTAATGGCTAAATTGAGATAGTGGTGCCTAAAGCAAGCTGAATAATACCAAGAACACTTTTTAATTTAATGCCATGAGAGATGCATTAGGACAAGCCATACAGAATAGCCTAGTCTAATTTGAATTGAAGTAATACTGTCCTTATAAATGTACAGAGCATCCAGAGATATTGACCTTTTCAGGCATATTTTCTTCGAAGACTAATTAAAATAGGAACTTGGATATTGTTTAAAATGTTTTCACTGTCAATTTGATTAAATTGTTCATTCACGCCTGAATGTGACCAAATGAAGTGACAGACCAGTGTATAATCACTATATCGCCTCATTAGGCACGGAGGTGATTGGGTACAAGGCGGCTAGGTGATTTAATTTGGTGAATGTCAGGTCTGTTTAAACATCAAGAAAGAAAAACGCGGACGGCGCAGCCAGCAAACATACTGTGGCCTCTAGTGGGTCGCCATCGGCACAGCCGTTGGTCTGCCAATGTTTTGCATATCGGCAGCACAGCAGCCTGCTAGCGGACAGTTGGGGTAAGATGAGGACCGGCCATCTGAAGAATGCAAAGTAGCTGAATGTTCCTGCTGCTAGTGAGCCTAGTGCTGATTTTGGGTTGATTTGCAAAATGCCAACAGTCCGGCAGATGGCACTGAAGGCGGTTTGATAGGGTGCACTCTTGCTGGGACACCATTGTGGCACCAGTATACATAATGCACTGTGTGTGCTGGGACTGTTGGTCATTGCCAAGTCATTCATCTTCCATAGTGTGTCTTCCAGTGTGGTCCCCTTTAAAAATTTCAACAGGACAATAAAACATAATCAAAAATACATATTAAAAGGTGCCAAAAACTTAAGATGAGTAACACCACATATTAACTGTAATTTGTACGACGCTATTTCTGTGCTTTTATACTCCAGAACAGATCAACACCAAAGCATCTGTCATTTCTGTATCTGTCTGAAGCCTCATGGGTATTTTTACAGACTTAACAGTAAAATGGAAGGGAAAGGAAGTAGAACTCAAGAAAGGAACTCTTTATAGAGGAGTTAATATCTTTAAATTCCAGGAGATAAGGCTCTCAAATAATATTTTGGAACCTAGGTTATTTCTTTTCTCTCTCTGAGGCATATAATGCGGTAGATTATCCACACCTGAAATGCTGATTCAGAGTCTTTGAAGGGGAGAAATATGAATACGGCTGTAACTGCCAATCTGAGCCACTGGCTGCCAATTTAAGTTTCTTTATTCATGGAGTCGTGGAGGATCATTTGAGAGGCTGATTTAATTTTCTGCTGCTTGAGATGAACCATTTGACAAGAGGAGCTGAGGGGGTAGCCTGGTGCAATTCAAACTCAGGCTCAGACCTGTGCAATAGCCTGGATTCCTTTCTGTTTGCTAAACGGACCTGACACCTTTAACATCTCAATTTAGATTGCATCACATAACGTCTGGTACATCGTATCCTGGCACAAATGTCATAGCGGAGTGATGATTTCACACCCTGTGTTACCAATGGGCAGTCCATTTTATTGGACGCCATGTTGTTTTTTTTAGCATTAGTGCTGAAAGGGAGAAAGAGGTGCCTGATGGGACATTTGGCGGTGTAGGTTGTTGCAAACAAACAGCTTATTAGTATATGGATGACCTTAATCCACCAGGAAAAAAGGTCTCTGGCACAAACACTGCATCAGCTGCGCATGTGCAGTCCTCCAACATGATGACTGCGCAGCCCAGCTGCAGAACGAATAGCAGCGTTGGCTGGTGATGCCTGATTCAGAGGCAGGCGCATGTTTGTTGACAGAGGGAATCACAGACGGGCCTAGGACAGTCCTACTAAACATCAGCAAGGGCAGCTACCATTCCCCCCTGCACTGCCCTGTTTGAGCAATCAGAAACACTCTCAGACAGCCAATCAGAAACACCCTCAGACAGCCAATCAGAAACACCCTCAGTCAGTCACACTGTCAGGTGCATTTTCCCTGCAACCATGTGACACACTGTGGTTCTAAGACCACAAACTAGGCCCCACTCTCGAGAAAAGAAAATTTAATTAGTGAAGAAATTAAAGGTAAATGAGATGAGAAAAACTAAAACAAATGGTGACCAAATACCAAGTGCAAACATGTACTTTAGACTCATTAAATTAACTTATGTAGTTGAATGGATCTCTGAGCTCATGTGAAAGCTCTTACATCACAGCATTACATCAGCTGCTTCCATCGTGAGTTTCTGTTCTTCCACAATGTTACTAAGGACCTCCTCAGAAGCCCGTCTCATATTTTAAAACAAGAGTAGACAGCATTTACAGATAAGCTTTTAATTGTATAGAAAACTGTGCCACATTTTATCAGGGCCATGAACCCTGTGGGCCGTGTTTTCGCAGTCAAAGCAAATTAAGGCATGTCAAAGTCAATTCTGCTAATTTCATGGCTATGGATCACAGCGCACCTGCTGCGCAGTTGTAAAAGAGGTTGGTTTAAAAGGAATAAATTACCTGTGGGGGTTTGGCTTCATTGTGGTCAATCAGATAAGCCATTTTCTTACCCTTCAATACCTGTGCATAGCAAACTAGCAATTTTGTCATGTCTGATATGTCCAGGAGACATAAAGTAAAAGTCCTACCATATGTTTCTTCCACCCATAGACTCAGCCAGCTGATTTCACTAATTGGTTCTACTTCCTTGCTGAATAATTATGTTAATTCGCAAATCCAGGTGATTGGAGCAAAATACTGGGGAGGACTTTTACTTTATGTCCCCTGGATTTCCACCTCTGGTCCAGGAGATGCAGAGTCACCACATGCACATTAATGGTACGTCAAAAAAGCCACCTCAAGAAAGTGATGATGCCAAGATAGGCTGTGAACTACAGGAGGAAGACAAGCTAATGTTTACTTTGTTTCATCTAAACTGGATATAAGCGTAAACTATTGACATATTTCTTTCTTTTATTCATAATTTGTAGTTTATAGACAGTACTACTTTTTGAGTTTACCCGACTATTTAAGAGACACAATAAATATTCTCTGTTCTTCAATTACATTTCTCGGCTGCAGTTGTGATACTCTGCAGCCAGCCAGTGGGTCTACCCCAGTCAAAAACCCCTAAGAAACATACATGCAATTGTGCCTTATCAATATCAAGCTCTGATGCAAAAAGGCTAGAATTAAATCAAAACAGACATGCTCAAATATAGAAAAAAACTGAAATAGCTTGTAAGCACATCAAAGTTCCTCCAGAATGTGTTTTTGCCATTGCAAATCCTTTCCTACTGGAATTTCAATTTTTCCTGAGAACGTTTGAATCTTATAGCCTACTCTACTCTGTTTTATGTGTTTATACAGTAATTTGTTGCACAATAAACCACATTTTAATGCATTTCTCGACACACTGACATATGCATTTGTTAAATGAAAGTGCTAGACAGATACCCCACCCCTAGTCGATATTTTACCACTACCTCATGCCCCCCTCCCCCTTATCGAGATTCACATTGAGATGGTGTCATCTCTGCACACCCTAATTACATTTCACCACTACGTACACTTACAGGTCGCAAAAGGGCAGGACTACAATATCTAATCACCACAGACCTGGGCCAAATTGTTATTTGAAATAATTTTACCATTCAGATACCAGTAAAATTCCTGCTTATTACTGACCATTTTAAAAGAAGTATCTATGTATTTTCAACAATATTCAGAGCATCATCATTCATATGATTGCATGTTTTTGGGTCAGTAAATTCTCAGCGATCTGCAGTAGTGCTTTCAAATTTCAATGGCACATAAAGAGTTCAATTATTTAAATTAATTATTAGTTAATAATTATAAACTAATAATTAGTTCAGTTATTTTGAATACACTTATGCCAGGTCAGGGTAGGGATCTACAATGTCAGCTAACACTAGCTATGCACTGACATAACAAGAGCCAGTAGGTAAGTAGCATCTGTGACATCATCACATCTGGCAGACCTGGGTGACCCCCCGGTGATGGAGTGGGGGGGTGGGGGGTTGGGGCAATGGCCTGGGCTCCTGATTTAATGCAGGGCCCCCCTTTAGCGCCAGTGGCCTGAAAAAATGTGGATGCAGCATTCTGTGAAAAAAAACTCTGGCCCCAGCCACGCGTGACGAAACAGCTGGGAGACAACGGTATGCAGGCACAGCTGTACAGCATCTGTCTGCAGGAGACGGTGAAGCCACACATGAGCGCTTCGCTGAATACGCAATACTCCTCCCCCCCCAATACCCAAACCCCCCCCTCCTAACCTGACATGGCTGACAAGTGGGAGGTAACAGCTTGGATTAGGTCATTTCGGCATATTCTGTGCATCAGAGACCCTGGAGAACGCGTCACAGTGCTCAGACATTTTCAGAATGTAAAAAAACAGGAATGATATTGCAAATCAACATTTTTCCTAAGGGTCTATCTTATGTCACAACAAAAAAAGACAGACTACCTTACAGCTGTCTCCCATTCAACTTCCTAAATAGTACAACTGTCACCTCTGACTTTTAAAAAGTAACATTAGCCTTAAGGAGTAGAAGCTAATGTATAGTACAGTAACATAAAGTCAAACGTCCCGTGCGATATGACAGCACTCCTAATGAGTATAATTTTGGTTTCCTCAATAAATAAAATTGGTTACGCTTCAAGTGGGACCACACGGCTCAGTTCATCCGACTATCCCACTGTGGAGAATTATCACAGTACTGGCATCCTTCCAGCCTCTTGGGAATAATCAACAAGAAGCATCAGAGAAAGTTTCAGCTTTCTTAACAATCCGATGAGTTGGCACGTGGGTGTGGGTGGCGCGGTGGTGCAGGGGTTAGCATTGTCGCCTCGCAGCAAGAAGGTACAGAGTTTGAATCCCGGCAAAGGGCCTTTCTGTGTGGAGTTTGCATGTTCTCCCCGTGTCCATGTGGGTTTCCTCCGGGCACTCCGGATTCCTCCGACAGTCCAAAGACATGCAGTTTAGGCTAATTGACGTCTCTAAATTGCCCATGGGCACAAGTGTGTGAATGGTGTGTGTGCCCTGCGATGGGTGTATTCCTGCCTCTCACCCAATGCATGCTGGGATAGGCTCTGGCCCCCTGCGACCCTGTCTAGTAATAAGCAGGTTAGATAATGTACAGATGGATGGAAATTAGTTCTTTGCACATTGGTTCAAGCGCAGGAGCAAACAGACACAACCTGTGGTAATCACTCTGCTGCCAGATCTGCAGTAGATATGAATGGATAACTTGAAGCGTTTCTTCTCCCGACTTATTTTTCAATAGGAAAATTTGTCAGGAAAAGCAACCCTTAAAGTGATCCATCCATATCTACTGCATATCTGGCAGCAGAGTGATGGTTTGAGGCTCGTTTGATACCTCTTGATGACTTACAGCCATTTTGCCAACCATTCCATACTGTTCCAGCATAATTTACAGCTAAATCTAGTCCCACCCCCCAATTCCCATAAAGATCCATTCAAATGCAGAGAAGTTATAGTATCGCTTGTAAGAGTACCATAAAATAAGATATCAAGAGTTTTTTGATATTGTTGGGTAACAGACATCAGGAGGTCATGGCATGCAAAGGATATGTGACCAAATGGTAAAAATGATTACTTTATTCTACATTATGTTAAACTGTCCAATATTTTTTAATGTCCGAAAATGGGGGGGGGGGGGGGACTATATACTAAAGGTTCTATAATTTCTAAACGCTTCATCCGATATGGATGAAAATACCCTCAAATTAAAGCTGACAGTCTGCACTTCAACCTCATTTTATCCTTTCAAATTCAAAGTGCTAGAGTGCAGAACCAAAATAACAAAAAATGTGTCACTGTCCAATGAATTATGTTGCTCCCTGTATATAAATGTTTTATGGAGCTACCGTAGAACAAAACATAAATAGTAAATTATTATTACTTTGAACAAACATTGCTAAACTAAGTAAAGGGAAAGAATTGTGCCTATATTGACTGTGGGGAATTCAAAACACAGATACTAAATAGATATGGTGTGGGTGTGGTGAATCAGATTCTTCTAAATGTCTAGTTTCTAAATCTGTTATGATTCACATTGCTGTGTTATCATACAAATTGTTGCTGGGGTATAATTATTACATGGACAGCCAAAATTTGGGTCATTTGAATATAAGGCAATACAAATCTCCATAATGTGACTGTTCAGCATTGCAATAGAGTCGACTGTTCTGACCAGATCTAACCTTGATTCCCCAAGTGAGGGCTAATCTGCAGTGTGCCAACTCTAAACTGTAGATACAAAGCATGACATGCTATGAAATCCCAATCCAGGGAAAGTTATAATAGGAATGAAAATTGTCTTGCACGCAAAAAAATAGGCCTAAAATTCAATTAAGTCTTAAGATGAAAATTTGGGTGGTTGGTCGTTCTCTTGGAAATAATAATGACTCATTATGAAAATGACTGGAATAATGGCTTCTGCTGTAAAAGCTGCACTTCACATCCAGGTTTGTCCTGGCTCATAATCAGGCAAAGTTGGTATCTCAGCCAAAATCGTTCAGGGGTTAAATCCCAGCCACAATTCCTAGGGGGAAAATGTTATTTGAAAAGCATCTGATTTACAGTGCCCTCCACAATTATTGGCACCCCTGGTAAAGATGAGTAAAAAGGGTTATAAAAAATTCACCATTTGGTGAATTAGCTTAATCTCATACTGAAAAAATGAGAAAAATCCTACCATTAATTGAAGTAAATTCATTCTAAGAAAAAAAATCCCTCATCAAGAAATGGAACGTCGCAAACAAAGTGCGCAAAGCAAGTTTTGTCGGAGAACCTCTCGCTGTAGCCAAGCAATCACGCGTCACATACTCAACCAATCACATGCACACACCTCTAATGGAGCGCCCTTTTTAAGCCAAGTATTCGTTCTCTCTGTACTGTCTGAATGCTGATGCGCTGCTCTTTGTTGCTTATGGCTTGTGTTAAAAGAAATTTGCTGTCACCCTCCACCGCCCCAGCTTCCACCTGTTGTTTGGATCTGCTTTAGTATGGGGGGTTTCTGGTCATCTCCTTTTTAGCGGGGGAAGATGCGGGGGAAGATGCCTGTGCTCCGGAGCAGTACTAAAGCAGATCCATTTACCGCCAAACTAAAATAATTATGCAGCACATTCATTCATTAACATTTCATTTAAATACGTGAGTTGTCCTGACAGAAATAATTATTTTTAACAAAACCATGTGTGCCACAATTATTGGCACCCCAGCATTTAATATTTTGTACAACCTCCCTTTGCCAATAAAACAGCACTGAGTCTTCTCCCTTAACATCTAATAAGGTTGGAGAATACAGAGCATGGAATCTGAGACTATTCCTCTTTACAGAATCTCTCCAGATCATCCAGAGTCCTAGGTCCTCTCTTGTGCACTCTCCTCTTCAGCTCAGCCCACAGGTTTTCAATGGGGTTCAGGTCAGGGGACTGAGATGGCCATGGCAGAAGCTTGATTTTGTGTTAGGTTAACCATTTTTGTGTTGATTTGGACGTATGTTTTGGATCATTGTTATGCTGGAAGATCCAACGACGACCCAGTTTTAGTTTTCTGGCAGCCAGATTCAGATCCAAATAATTTGTTGGCATGGAGGTGACGTCTAATGGTAGTTTTGAAGACTTGATGACCCCAAGATGCTACTTTCCTCTGTAATTCTCCAACAGTGATCCTTGGGGATTTGTTTTGCCTCTCTTACCATCCTCCTCACTGTGCATGGGGGCAAAATAAACTTGGGTCCTCTTCCAGGCAAGTTTTTAACAGTTCCAGTTGCTTTTAACTTTTTAAATATTGCCCTAACGGTAGATATGGGCATTTTCAGGTGAGTAGCTATTTTTTATAGCCATTCCCTGACTTTTCCCTCATTTGATTTGTGTGTTCTCTTATCTTTAGGGTTGGGTACCGTTTGAATTTTATCGATTCCGGTTCCGGTTCTGGTTCTGCTTATCGATTCCGAGTTTCGATTCCAGTATGGTAAAAAAAGAGGTCAAATGTTTAGATAACAAAAATATCTTTATTCTTTTAAGCGTTAACTGAACATTAACAAAGTAAATACATACAATAAAAATGTATGATCCACAGAAAAAAATAATAAATAAATAAAAATCTTTTTTTTTTTTTTTAAACCTTGCCTACCTAAATGATGGAGATTCGGCAATTGAGAACGGGTGTAGTCCTTTCACCACAAATGCCGTTACCGCTCTGTGACACTCCTCAGTTTTCTCTTTGGTCATTTATACCCCAATATAGTAATGGATTACTTCTTGAAAGTTCCTAAACAACTTTGATCAACTTTAAAAATTCAAATATAAATGGAAAAAATGCTTCAGTTACATTTTGTTCATAAGAATTTCTGGGGGTGCCAATAATTGTGGCACACCTGGTTTTGTTAAAAATAATTATTTCTTGATGAGGGATTTTTTTTTTACTCAGAATAAATTTACTTCAATTAAAGGTTGGATTTTTCTCATTTTTTCAGTGTGAGATTAAGCTAATTCACCAAACGGTGAATTTTTTATAACCCTTTTAACTAATCTTTACCAGGGGTGCCAATAATTGTGGAGGGCACTGCATATTGTAGATTGACATTATATTTTATACTGACATTCTGAGAATCCATTCCACCCCACTTACTGAGTTAGAATTCTTTCCTCTTGCAGGAGAAAAACATATGCATGGATATTTGTATTGCCTTATATTCAAATGACCCCAATTTTGGTTGTGCATGTAATAATTATACCCAGGAACAAATTTTATGACAACACAGCGATGTGAATCTCAACAGATTTACAAACTAGACATTTACAAGAATCTGATTTGCCACACCCCTGTTTATTTAGAATCTGTGTTTTTTGTAATAGGATTTTGAATTCCCCACAGCTGAGAACATAATGGGAATTGCATAATTTTTTTTCTTTACTTAGTTGAGAAATGTTTGTCCAAAGTAGGGTTGTTCGATGTCAACAAATTTCACATCGTTACATCGGCCAATCAAACATCGCCGATGTCAGATGTCATCGGCTGCTTTGCGAGGGGGTGCATTTTTTTATTAGGCTATTACAATATAATTAGTTCAGCAAAGCATCACCCATTATTTGGAGCCTTTTCCATTTAGTAATTTAATGGCAAATGTTTTCAAATGAAACAGGCTTTATTATTGCCAACACCAGTCACAGCTTTGTCAAGGTGGCAAGGTGGAATTCTCTATGCAGGAAAACCCCTGATATCCAGGTAAACCTTAGTTTGAGGATAGATACGGTGAACATACTAATTCCAGTGGCTCTCTATGTTCTTCCCTGTCACATCCCAGCATCCTCTGCTCTCCAGGCCCTTAACAAATCACAGCTGGCATTAGGCTACACCGCTGGGTCTTTGGGTCCCCGACTCTGCCGAAATGAGCTTGATTCCCAGCCGGAGTCACGTTCAGTTCTAAGCCAACATTTAACAGCCGTTGAAATCCCCTCTGCGCCCTTACCCTCTCGAGGCATCTTTTTAAATCCTCTGTTACTCTGGTGCATAAACCTGCACTGTTTAAATCCTCTGTTACTCTGGTGCATAAACCTGCACTGTTTACATCCTCTGTTACTCTGGTGCATAAACCTGCACTGTTTACATCCTCTGTTACTCTGGTGCATAAACCTGCACTGTTTAAATCCTCTGTTACTCTGGTGCATAAACCTGCACTGTTTAAATCCTCTGTTACTCTGGTGCATAAACCTGCACTGTTTAAATCCCCTGTTACTCTGGTGCATAAACCTGCACTGTTTAAATCCTCTGTTACTCTGGTGCATAAACCTGCACTGTTTAAATCCCCTGTTACTCTGGTGCATAAACCTGCACTGTTTAAATCCTCTGTTACTCTGGTGCATAAACCTGCACTGTTTAAATCCCCTGTTACTCTGGTGCATAAACCTGTGCTGTCTTGAAAAAAAAGAAGAAAAAAAACTTGAGCCCAAGACAAAAAGTAAGATAACTACTATTGCACAAGGCTATGACTGCTTCACAAGACATTATTAATACTCTACCCAATGAGAACAATGTGTGAGATGAACAATAAATATAACACAAACTCCAGAGACAAAACTGCTCAGTTTCCAGCATTGCCATCTGCATTTAAACCAATCAAGTGATACAGTAGGATCTTATTTCTCCCTCCCATGTATTGCTGTAAATAGAAGCAAGTTTCAATATGGCCCAGAGCAAAGAAACAATGCAAATCGGCTATGAGCTGTTTTTCATTATACAAAAAAATACAACACACTGCAAACACATTAAACCAAGTAAAAGAACACTGGTAGCTAATTGGAAACAAAGCACCATAATTAATGCAGTCAAGTGAGGTATTGAAGTCACATTTAACATGCTCGGCAAGTCATTTGTGTTTGATAACAGAATCTAATGTACCAAGTGACATAATTTCTACAAACTGAGAACATCTTTTTATATTGTTTCATCTTGTGCTTGATTCATTACAGGAACAAATGAGTCTATAAGACACATGATTAGGGTGTAAAAACATTATGCTACTCAAATGCTACTCAATCATGCTTTTTAACCCCTTTGTGCAGACACTTCGGAGGGAAGTTATAGTATCGCTTGTAACAGTACCTGAAAATAAGATATCGACAGTTTTTTGATGTTGATGGTCACAGACTTCAGGAAGTAACAGCATGTAAAGGATATGCGACCAAATATGAAATATGATACTTTAAAAATACGTTAAAGCAAAGGGTATGAATACTTATGTAAATGAGAAATTTTATTTTTTTATTTTTAATAAATTTGCAAAAATCTCAAAAAAACTTTTTTCACATTGTCATTATGGGGTGTTGTGTGTAGAATTTTGAGGGAAAAAATGAATTTAATCAATTTTGGAATAAGGCTGTAACAGAACAAAATGTGGAAAAAGTGAAGCGCTGTGAATACTTTCCGGATGCACTGTATATATATATATATATATATATATATATAATATATGGCAAAATATGAAGTTCCATGTGGCACCGTTCTTCCGTATGTTATGGCTGAGTACTGGACTGGACCCAAATGCAAGACTCTGCAGGGTAGGTAGATAGCAAGCAAGAAAACTAAAAGGTGGGGTTGGCGATTTCACAATTTGAGCCCGATGAATCTTGGCATTGTCATCCTGGCATATGCCCATTGATGGGATAACCTGGTCATTCAGTACATTCAGGTACTTCGCTGACTTCATTTTATTGCTGCATAATGTTGCTGAGCCTAGACCTGACCAACTGATGCAACCCCAGATCATAACACTGCCTCCAGAGGCTTGTACAGTGGGCACTATGCATGACGGGTGCAATGACGACTTTTTTTTTGGCCGGGCAGTGTATAAATAAATACATTTCTTTTATTTCAAAATGTTATTATATGTCCAAAATATCAATTATGACTATTGTGAGATGACTGTATACTCCCTCAAAACTATTCTCTAAACAGGGTCTTGTTATCAACTCCTATCATTATTCCTCAGTGCCCCTTCAGTGTTTTTTAGGTGCAGGTCACCCTTGATTACGGCAAGACTGTAACATGACTAGGAATTTATACTACATTATAATAGAAGCTTTCATGTGTGGCCCAGCCATTCATTATGTTGGGTGAACCAGCATAGCTAATATAGTGACATAAATGGATGACATGGCAGTCCCACATAGTAATCCATGGGCTGGCATATGTTTATATAGGAGACAGTTGTAGTAATTCATGTGACCCTGTAAATGTTCTCATACATTGTTAGGCTGACTGGTTGGTAATAAATGACCTTTTATGACCAGAATGGGGCTGTGTTGGGCATTTTTGGCACTGGAAACTAAACCGTAGTGGTGTGTCGTTTGTGAACAATTAGTTCCTTTTGAACTAATCCGTTTGGTGAACGAAAGGAACTGACTCACCACCGTGTCTGGATTCATTCCTTTGGTTCCTCTCTCAATTGCGAGCTTCCCATTCGCTGAAGTTGCAGCTACTCCTATTTAACAAGCCATTAGCCAATGGCAGCATTGATCCACTTGAGCGGGGCATGCTCTCCGAGCCCCTCCCATCTGTGTGTGACCGAGAGCAGTGGAAAGTTACGTGAATGAGAGGAACGAATCCGTGAAGGAACCATATGCTATCGTGACGTTCACTGGGTCCGGATTCTCGGCCGAGTTTGGCACAATAATACACAGTCGCTGCAGCTCCGAGCGTCCTTTCCCTAATCTTCGTATTGCACTGAACACTTGCCTGAGTATAATTAAAAGCATTTAGCTTTCTAAGAGCAAAGCTACATCTGAGAAACCCTATAGCTCTTTGCGTGAAGTAAATAACACGTGAACGAAAGAGTAGCCTACATTTTCAGTAGGACGCAGTTTAGAGCTCTGAAAGTATTAGAGCTAGCGACAGCTTCTTGCCTACAGCTATGGTTGCCTACGAAGTGACCACTGGATCATGACTCCAAACTTCCACGTCGGAGCTACAAGCTGCCGAGTTCATAACAAACGCAGCATAAGACATCGCTGGAATTGAGGATCCTTGTGGATCCTGCCAGATTTTTGAGTCATGAAAAAGAACAGCATTTGAGGCTGTGGTCACAATTCCGGCGTTCATCTCCAATTATAGTCCTCATCTCCCAAGGAGGCAAACTCGGAAGCTGGCTTTTCCTGCCCTAAAGGTGGCCTGAATGTCAGCCTACTTGACCACGGCTTTGCATGTGTCCATCTACACCCCAGACACCCTACGTCTACACCCCCCAACAACCAACGTCTACACCCACAACACCCTACGGTGCTCAGCCAGTGTACGGAGTTCATCGCATGGGTGAAAACATCACTCTCACCTCGTAATTTATTGCAGTCTGCTGGAAAATGCACAGGGTTATGACAGAGACCGCGTGGTCATCAGGAACCAGAGCGACCCATTGAACCCAAGAGGAAAGAACCCCTGCTAGAACCCCTTTGATTGACACGTTCGCTAGAACCCCTTTGACTCCAAGCATGTTTTCTGCAAGCCCGCAAAGAAATTCGTTTAAATTGCGCCATGATTCCTATTTGAAATATTCAGGTTTTATGCAGTGGCCACAAATTTACAGTGGAGCCTAAACGGCATGCGAGGTATGGTCCCCCAGACACTTTATAATGAATTCTAAAATGCGGCGGTCCTACACAGGAAAAAACTGTCAAACGTTTATTAGATTTGAGTAGCGTACGGAAAACTTCTCATTGCAAAATAAAAACAGAGTTTAAATGCATAATTTAATGGAGAATTCTAGGCAAACGCACACACACACACACACACACACACACTGTGACACACACACATATTTCTGATTTAGGGGAAACATAATTGAGTGGAGAGATTTAATTTGAAGGTTGAGGTTGGGAATATGCAGGTTGAATATTCTTTTGAGTATAGCAGAAACTTACAACAGCAAGAGACAGGCCCTGGAGCCCAACTGAATATGTGGCCCCCGACTGCGCATCAGGGGCATAAAAACATCAGGGGCATAAAAACACGGAAATGGAAGAGCTGAAAGAAAGAGAATAATGACCTCTTTTCAGTTTGGAGAAAAATTTGCGCATCGCGCATTAGCGACTGACACACGCAGCCAAGACCAAACACAAAATGTGTGTACTCTCAAAATGGAAGCCGAAGACTAAGTAAATATATTTTGTGAAAAATCTAAAAAAGATTGCTCAAGAAAAACAAATAGTTTGAATCCGTATTATCAGCACTACAGTTAAGAGGCTTTTCAATGTGGGCTGCTCACCTTCTGCTTATGACTATGTGTGTGTGTATGTGTGTGTGTCTGCCTGTTTGTATGTGTGTATCTGTCTGTGTGTGTGTGTGTGTGTGTGTGTCTGCCTGTGTGTATGTGTGTGTCTGTCTGTGTGTGTGTGTGTGTGTGTGTCTGTCTGTGCCTATAGGTGCGCATACCCGTAGGATGTACTGTATATGTAATGAGAAATGTTCGTCAGCTGCTTAAACTATGACGATGAATAAAACTAGAACAAGCCTAATGGCCTGTGATTCCTTTTGTGATGCTTCTCTAAAAATGCAACATCATGCAATGTGTTCAGAAAACTGAGAAATAACATGACAGATTACTTTGTAAATGAATATGGATCCAGAAAAGAAAACAAATCCTACCTAGGCTAGACCCACATTCACCTTTTAGGCTGTATCTTTTGTGTTCCAAAAAATGCAATGTTAACAACTTCCAAATGTCAGTACTGCGTGCATTTAACAACCATAAACCAGGTTTCAGTTCTCCCAGCTCATGAATATTAATTTATTTTTACACGTATAAATAGCTACATTAATATTCATGAGCTGGGAGAACAGAGTCCTGTAGGACAGCCATTATATCAACAGAAAATATGACCGATTAAAATATATATATATATATATATATATATATATTTTACATCCTCTTCACAAGCCTCACAGTCAGGCTTTACATGAGATGAACCTAAATAATTAATGTGAGCTCAGTATATATATGAGAAGTTATTAATGTGCTTCTGAAACACTTTTCTTTCTGCAGTACCCAGTGCAGCAATATTAACGTCTTTGCTACGCCAAAATAATTACAATACAAATGAATGGCCAAGTTACATTACTGAAATGTGGAGTACGCAATTTTAAAAAATATATATATATCAGGGAACGATTATACTTAGTTGGTCGAAATCATAGAAAGAACTGCTGTGAGAGAAATCCAGCACCATACACTGTGTTTATACCCACAAATTCTGTATTCTAAAACCAGCGATTTGGCTCAAAATTTGTTTTCAAAACAAAGTCGCTCGTGACATAATCTAATCGAAGAGATAGGCCGGTTCACATCGTGAACCAATCAACAATGAGATTGACCTTGCCAGTTCACCAGCTAGACATTTCAGCAACAATGTCGGAGAAGCAACCTGTTACATCGGCGCTATTTCATGCAAAGTGAATTGGATAAAGCTCGCTCAAAAACCATAGTAAACATACAGTGCAGTCCGTAAGTATTTGGACAGTGACACAATTTTTGTTGTTTTGGCTCTGTACTCCAGCACATTGGATTTGAAATGGAACATGACTATGAGGTTAAAGTGCAGACTTTCAGCTTTAATTTGAGGGTTTTTACATCAATATCGGGTCAGCCGTGTAGCAATTGCATTTTAATACATAGTCCCCCCCATTTTAGGGGACCAAAAGTAATTGGACAAATTAACATAAACTTAAATAAAGTCAGTATATTTAATTTGGTTGCATATCCTTTGGCATGCCATGGCTTCCTGATGTCTGTGACCCAAAAACATCGAGACTCTTGATATCTTATTTTCAGGTACTCTTACAAGGGATACTATAACCTCTCTGGATTTAAATTGATCTGTATGGGAATTGGGGGGTGGGACTAGATTATGGGGGGTGGGACTAGATTAAGCTGTAAATTACATGGGAATAGTGTGGAACACATGGTTGGCTAAATGGCTATAAG
Source organism: Synaphobranchus kaupii (assembly GCA_029718625.1). Taxonomy (NCBI): domain Eukaryota; kingdom Metazoa; phylum Chordata; class Actinopteri; order Anguilliformes; family Synaphobranchidae; genus Synaphobranchus; species Synaphobranchus kaupii. The sequence continues at coordinate 19,267,040 of CM056380.1, read as the reverse complement.
TCATCAAGGGTCTGAGGCATCAATCAAGCCTGAAATCATCACTGCTGCCAGATATGAAGTAGATATGGATGGATCACTTTAAGGGTTGTTTCTCCTGACACATTTTCCTATTGAACTCTATGGAAAAATAAGTTCCACACTATTCCCATGTAATTTACACCCTCCAATTCCCATAGAGATCCATTCAATTGCAGAGAGGTTATAGTATCCATTGTAAGAGTACCTGAAAATAAGATATCTTAACTTCTTATGTGACTGTGGCCAAAACATATGTATTCCAATACCAACATCAGGATGCCGTTATCTATTCCTGCAAAAGAAGTTTCATATGTTTTGCAATTAACATTTAGAGGTGGGCGTTTTTATAATTCTATATTTTTGTAGTGCATTAAATATCAAATCAAACACAAAATGTCTCACATACAGTCTAAATCAGTGGGCAGTACTATCAGCAGCAATTAAGTGAGTTTCCTCAATATCTTGGGTACATGTGAAAGGGACAAAACACATAGAGAGCCAGTGGAATCTGTCCACTGTATCCATGATCAAACTAAGGTTTACTTGAATATCAGGGTTTTTCCTCCATAGAGAATTCCACCTTGCCAACTTGAAAAAGGTATTCTGTTTAAGATTAAATCATTATTGTAGAAAGTATTCATTGTAATCTAATGCTGACATGACACATTTCTACATAAATTGATGCTGAATTAGCATTTTCATTTTTATTAAATTCTGCAATTCAGCTCTATGCAGGACACTGGGGAAAGATATAGGGAACAAAATGCTATAAAATCATGTTCCAAAATATATAATTTTATTCTTATTCTTCTCCAGATGTTAAAAATATGCAATGGTATTTATTTATGCTTAATTTTTTGTTTAGCATTTTATTAATCACTTCTTTATTCATCCTCATTAGGAGGAAGTGTAAGGAATGACTTATCTCTGCCTAGCACACTATGCACTTATGCCTTGACCCTAGGGCCTGAGCTCTGAGCCTTAACCCTGGCCTAACTGCAGTCGTGGGCTAGCTTCCAACAAGTTTCATACCAGCTTTCTTAAAGGGCTACCCAGAAAATGTGAAAGTTGTGAGAGGACAAGCACAAAGAAGTTGGTGTTATCCTTGCTCTGGCGCAAGATTGCCCTGGGCTGAGGTTAATGCTCTCCCACCTTTGAGGGTGCCATTGTGAAGCAAATCTTTTCCTGGGGCTCAGCCTGGGGCTTATACCCCATGAACGTTCTGGAAGTCGTTCAGGACAAAGGGTAGTGTGAGGCCCCGAATGCAGCCTCAATATTTTGGCTCTCTCTCCGTCACACACTTCTCTTTGGTCAACTTCATATGTGAAAACAAAATTCTGTATCAAACATCCCCATATGCATGACAGACTATGACATTTATGTGTCATTCTGATCTCCAAGCCCTTTTCATCTTATTTTTTTTCTACAGGCAATCATCAATCATGCCAGTCTAGGACCCATGCATGTAGTTCCTTCGTACATTTAAAGGCTACACGCACTATACACTGTATATATTTCCATCCCATATATCAATTCCATGTCCCAACTTTTGTCTTTGTTATTAAAATACGTAGCTACCATTTGAGATGTGGTTGCATTGCTCATATCCTTGGAATGCTTAATCTCATATCCTCATTGCGTTTCATTTTTGCATCGCAGGTAATTTAACAGCTTTAAATTCATTCAGCTAATTGAAGAAAGAAATGGCTAAATAGAATACAATAAGGTAGCATTCAAGGGTAACACACCTATAGCCATATTTCCTTGTTTGCTAACAATGCACCTATGTAAAAAGCAGGATTACAACTATTTCCCATAAAAGGAAACCATGTATATTACACTTGCATCAAAGATAATATGTAGGGAAATACAACGCACAAAACTTGGATTCTCTGACAGCCTCTGTCGTAGGGCCTCAGTTCCACTGCAGATTTAAATTTTCTGCACACTCCTACAATAACACAAACAGCTGGTGTTCTGTGGAACTGCAATAAAAGGCTGGAAAGGCCACTTGAACACATGTTTAGTGACCATCTGTCTGTATTGATCACCAGGGCAGGAAAGAGTCTGCTCCTCGAGGCCGACTCCCCCTTACATGATCTGCACCATGCGGTTTGTACTCCCCCTCACGTGACCTGCGCCATGCGATTTTCATTCCCCCTTACGTGCCCTGCGCCATGCTGTTTGCATTCCCCCTTACGTGCCCTGCGCAATGCTGTTTGCATACACCCTTACGTGCCCTGCGCTATGCTGTTTGCATACACCCCTATGTGACCTGCGCCAAGCGGTTTGCACTCCCCCTTATGTGCCCTGCGCCATGCGGTTTGCACTCTCCCTTATGTGCCCTGCGCCATGCGGTTTGCATTCCCCCTTACGTGCCCTGCGCCATGCGGTTTGCATTCCCCCTTACGTGCCCTGCGCCATGCGGTTTGCATTCCCCCTTACGTGCCCTGCGCCATGCGGTTTGCACTACCTCTTACGTGCCCTGTGCCATGCAGTTTGCACTACCCCTTATGTGCCCTGTGCCATGCGGTTTGCACTACCCCTTATGTGCCCTGTGCCATGCGGTTTGCATTCCCCCCTACGTGCCCTGTGCCATGCGGTTTGCATTCCCACCTACGTGACCTGCGCCATGCGGTTTGCATTCCCCCCTATGTGACCCCCTACGTGCCCTGTGACATGCGGTTTGCACTACCCCTTATGTGCCCTGCGTCATGCGGTTTGCACTACCCCTTATGTGCCCTGTGCCATGCGGTTTGCACTACCCCTTATGTGCCCTGCGCCATGCGGTTTGCATTCCCCCTACTTGCCCTGTGCCATGCGATTTGCATTCCCCCCTACGTGCCTTGTGCCATGTGGTTTGCACTACGCCTTATGTGCCCTGTGCCATGCGGTTTGCACTACCCCTTATGTGCCCTGTACCATGCGGTTTGCACTACCCCTTATGTGCCCTGTGCCATGCGGTTTGCACTACCCCTTATGTGCCCTGTGCCATGCGGTTTGCCCTCAACAGGCATGTGGATGGAAGGAGCAGAGAGAAGCCTGCGAACATTCAGAAACTCTTAAGTAAACACTCCCCCCTGCCCATGCTTGCTTATATTATGACTTTTTAAGTGATTTTATATATCATCTGTCCTTCATAAAAATTGGATGTACTGGAATATTCTGTAAATATGTGGCCTTTTTGGAAAATGTGATATATGTGTGTGTGTATGTGTGTTTCCATACCAACATGTTAAAAAAATTCTGTGTAATATGGGAAAGAGGCAATAATCAGCAATAAAACATTGATTTCTTCGATAAACAGAATAAGCACATTGCTAAAGGGTCCATCAGCTCCACCTATTAACAATATCAGTCTCTACAAAGCCCAGTCCTAGTCACATAGACCCATGTGCGGCCAGGCTGAATCACAACAACATGCTACAGCATGTTAAATCCTCCACTTTATAGGAACTAATTGCCATTTGAGAGAGGTTTGATTGAAGCAACTGTAATTATTGTATTAAAATAGCAAGCATGCATGCATTACCTAAATTTCCATACAGTAGACACGTTTACAGCTAATCCATACACACAGCTCATCTCCACTGAAGATAATCCACTAAAAATATCCATAATATTCAACATGCCGCAGAACAAGCTAATGGGTAGTTTCCTGCATTGTTTCTGTAGAAACAAGTAGAAATATACTGTACATGCAGTAAGATCTCAGAATATACAGAAATATAAATAGTCTGCTTCCGGGAATACAAACAGTCACTGACTTTTTAATCTGAAAACTGTATGAATATGCAGTTGTCCAATTAACTGTTGTAATTCTCCGTTGAAATGTGCAACAATCGGTAGCCAGGATTCACCAGGAGAAACCAGTATTGTCCTCCACAAAGACTGTTCCATCTAAAATGCACAGTATTTAAGGCATTTAAGAGAAGTGTGTATATGTGCTGTGCGAACTGTATATGTCATAGTAAGAAATGAAATATGCATACAAAGCCCAACATTTAGCCTATGAATGCACAGATGTTTGCTCTGTCTTACTACCTGGTGAGATAGTGTCTAAGTGTCTCATATGTTGCGAAGTACAAGGGCAACTGGCTCAGGGTGATTTAACCAATTGAATTGCATAAACTATGCCTTGTGTCTGTTGAATTTTCCGTAACATGCTTGCGTTCCCTCACACAGCCAGCCCTGCCATCTGTTACAAACATCGGGTCCATCTCTTCATCGATATCGAGATTATTTCATTATTTGTCTACTGGATTCAGAACAGGACATAGGTGAACACCCCAGATCCCACACAGCATACATACTTTATTTACTTTTTCTTTTTTAAATTAGTAATTTTTATTTTCCATCACAATATCATTGTCAATTCAACAAAAAATTTTTTTTTAAATATTACATGGCAATCAATGAATGATGAAAGAAAATATAGATCACCCCTATACATTGCACCCTCCCCCATCCCAAACCCTCCAACAAACAGAAAGTTAAATGATTAACTACAAATACAGAATAAAAAAACAATTATACACACATAGAGTGCCCTCCACTATTATTGGCACCCCTGGTAAAGATGAGTAAAAAAGGTTATAAAGAATTCACCGTTTGGTTAATTAGCTTAATCTAACACTGAAAAAATTAGAAAAATCCAACCTTTAAATGAAGTAAATTTATTATGAGAAAAAACAAATCCCTCATCAAGAAATAATCATTTTTAACAAAACCATGTTGGCCACAATTATTGGCACCCCTGCATTTATAGATAGAATAATGTAATTTTTAATATTTGGTCGCATATTCTTTGCATGCCATGACTTCCTGTTGTCTGTGACCCAACAACATCAAAAGATGTTACACAAATACACACCCATCTTTACCAGGGGTGCCAATAATAGTGGAGGGCACTGTACATCCACAAATACAGTCAAGCCGGAAAGTCTGCACACCCCTTTCACCTTCTCCACGTTTATTACGTTACAGACTTATACTACAATAGATTGAGTTCATTTTTTGCCTCAAACATCTACACACAATAGCCAATAATGACAAAGTGAAAACAGGTTTTTAGAAAATATGCAATTTTATTTTACTGACAAAAATAGGTTATTTAGGGGTTACATATCTGTACACACCCTTAGCCTAATACTTGGTTGCTGCACCTTTGGCAGCGATTACAGCTTCAAGGCGTCTTGGGAAAGAAGCTACGAGCTTGGCACACTTGTTTCTGGACATTTTTGCCTAATCCTCTTGGCATATCCTTGCAAGCTCTGTCAGGTTGGATGGGGAGCATCGGCCATTTTCAGCTCTTTCCACAGATGTTCAATTGGATTCAGGTCTGGGCTCTGGCTGGGCCACTCAAGGACATGCACAGACTTTCTCTGAAGCCACTCCTTTGTTCTCTTGGCTGTGTGCTTCGGGTCGTTGTCATGTTGGAAGGTAAACCTTCGCCCCAGTCTGAGGTCCAGAGCGCTCTGGAGCAGGTTTTCTTCAAGGATCTCGGTGTACTTAGCTGCATTCATCTTTCCCTCTATCAGGACTAGTCGCCCCGTTCCCGCTGCTGAAAAACATCCCCACATCATGATGCTGCCACCGCCATGCTTCACTGTAGGGATGGTGACACTTGGTATTCAGGCCAAAAAGTTCAATTTTGGTTTCATCAGACCAGAGAATCTTGATTCTCATGGTTTGAGAGTCCTCTAGGTGCCTTTTGGCAAACTCCAAGCGGGCTGTGATGTGTCTTTTACTAAGGAGGGGCTTCCGTCTGGCCACTCTACCATAAAGGCTTGATTGGTGGAGTGCTGCCTGGATGGTTGATCTTCTGAAAGGTTCTCCCATCTCCACAAGGATACGCTGGAGCTCTGGCAGAGTGACCCTCGGGTTCCTGCTCACCTCCCTGGCCAAGGCCCGTCTTCCCCGATTGCTCAGTTTGTCAGGACAAAAAGATATATTCATATTTAGTACTTGTTTTACAAATTTATTGCCAAATGATCCTTATTTTTGGGCAACTCCATATGCAATGCATCAGGGTGCAAACTACCTGTTTACACTTCCAGCACTGAGGGTTATCTTTAAGTCCAACTCCATGCAATTTGCTAGGTGTCCAGTAGACTCTGTTTAATACTGTAATTTGAACCAGCTTAGTTTTAAGTTCTCTGGATATATTTCTTAACATTTTTGTCCACTCCTCTGTTATTGTTGTTTTTCAAATCTGCCTCCCATAAGAGAAAATCTGCTGTTATCTAATTGCGGTAGTAATATACTATAGAATTTGGAGGCAGACCTTTACCAAACTCATGACCTTTACCAAACAAATCCACTACCTTGTCATATATAACTGCATTTGGTGGGCCTAATGACCATCCAATCACAGACTGGAGTGAGTGCTTAATTTGAATATATCTCAAAACTCAGAAGCCGGGAGCTGACATTTCTGCTGTAATTTCTCCCAGGTCACAATACATTTTTCTTCATAAAGGTCTCCTATGGCCAATATTCCCTCCTGAACCCATTTCGACCATATAAATGCTGTTTTATTAATACATAACTTGGGGTTATTCCATATTGCTGATTTAGCATTCATATAGGGGACTAATCTAAACCACCTAGCAATTTTCTTCCAAACCAATTGACAACATGAAATTACAGGGTGATCAGGGCAGTCGCGGGTGGGCCCAGGCCCGCCCAGATTGACAGCTTGCCCACCCATTCAGATTCATAATTACTGTCCCTTAAATGTGAATTGTTTTGTCTTATGGGAATCGTTATGTATTAATAATCTCTAAAAAGTGTGGAGATGCCATTGAAACCAACTGGAGAAAACGCTGGATGTGATTGTTTGTCTCCATCGGCCCGTTGCTATGTTCGTTACTATGTGATGACACGGCACTTTCATAGCAGAAATTCTCTTACGTTTGTTTAGGCTACATTACGAACTCGCGCGCCAATTCGGTCTGAGTTTCATGTACAGTAGCAGCCTAGTATGAGCCAACTAAACGGCTATCATTAACCCGTTTTCTTAAAAAACCACGTCTGGAAGTGGAAAATGAAAAAAGTTTGGACCAGGACTTCGCACTCGCAGGATCGTCGTGAGATGTTTGCGGGCCCTGGCAGTGAAGGAGAAACGGCCACAGCAACGACATCCCGTGAGTGTCATGCTAGCCTGCATGCTAACGTGGACATGCAGGCTCCACAGCCCCCTCCACTCCTGAAGGGACCTTCACTGCCACTGGCTTCTGAACTAACCGGTACATCAACCGATAAGGTAGTCCTATACGGGTTCATTTTTTAAATTTACTCTGGGGCCCGCTGTGGCATTGTTATGATTGCAGCCTCTGTGAGCGAGGCAGGGAGTTCTGAATTGTGACAAACTCTAGGCTATTTGGTTATTTAATTTGTGGTTGTATTCCGGTCAGTGCACTAATGATGTTTATGCAATATTTGTTATTATCGCCCCTGTTCTGTTCTGTGGCTAGCTAGCCATTCATCTGGCTGGCTCATAGATAGGCCTATGTGATCTCCGGTGATGTATTTTGGTGACAGTCGTGGCTGTATTATGTTGACACTAGAAGCGCCATCGCCGACGCCAATTGGCGTTGTGATTTTTAAATTATAATTATTACAGCAGTGTAAATGCCACGATCAACTCTTTCCTTGACGTTTCCCAATTATCTATGCTGCAACTGCAGAGATTATTTCATTTTTCAAATAAGCAACAGAATTCATTTTTTTGCGTGACCAAAATCAAACTCCTATTTTTAGAAGCCGCTTCTGTTTCTGTTACATTTGTTGGAACAATTCTGTTACATTTGTTGCTAAAATTAAGTGCTGCCTGGCTGAATACAGAATTGGATACAAACTTTCATCTCGTTCTTTCTTTTTTAAATTATTATTATTATTATTATTATTATTATTAATATTATTATACTTTATTTTATTTTTAATTTATTATTTTATTTCCAGTTTATAGTTACTTGTTTTTAAATTAATTTTGTGAATTCTGTATAATATAGGTAGAGGCCTCGTATAAGCCCTTTTGGGTTTCTTGCCTACCTTGCACCTCTCTTTTTGTTGTTATTTTCTTTATCTCTTTGCTTTTTTGTCTTATCATTATGCAAAATAAAAATCAAATCAAATCAATTGTTGGGGTCCCCACATTGTATTGTAAATATCTAAGCCTGTTGAAGAAAACGTGCGGTGATGAGCTTCACTCAGGCCTACCCAGATTTTTCCAGGCCTACCCATCAGCCACTTTCTGTATCCGCCACTGGATCAGGGCCATCTATTTTATATCTTGTTGACAGAAAACTCACTGGAGGTAGTGGATTACTTAATGAAACTTCCAAGCTATACCATGGGGCTGCTCTTTCTGGCCGCAACAACCATTGTGCTAAATGTCTCAAACAAAATGCATAGTGGTATAACAATAAATTGGGAATGCCCAAACCACCCTGGTCCACCGGTCTTTGTAGTTTGTGCAACTTTAGTCGTGGGTTTTTGTTATTCCATAGGAATTTATTTTAAAGTCTTTCAAAATTAGACAAGAAGCACGGGGGAAATTTTACTGGTAACATCTGCATCAAGTAATTAAACTTGGGGGCAACAACCATTTTTATAAGATTAGCCTTGCCCCATAATGATAACCTCAATACTGCCGCTTTTAATAAGGGGCTCTATATTTATCATCACCAAGTCTTCCAAATTAGGGGGAAATGTAATACCCAAGTATGTGAGTCCTCTGGCAGGCCACTGAAATTCTGCCGTGAACAGCGTTTTAGGGCAGTATTGTGTAAACGGAAGAGCTTCTGACTTGGCCCAATTCATTTTATACCCAGATATTTTAGAAAATGTCCCTAAAATCCCAAAAAGTGGGGGCAATGATGTTTGCGGGTTTGATACAAATAGCAATATATCATCAACATATAACATTAATTTATGAGCAACATGATTACACACAATTCCAGGGAATTCTACTGATCTTCTGATAGTTGTGTCATGGTTTCAACCCTGTTTCCCCATGCGGTCGTTTTCCTCGGTGGCCACGCGAGGGCGCTGCCCTTTTGGTAGATGCTTGCTCCGCCCTGCTGAGTTGGCGGAGCTTCTGTTAAAGCATTTACACCTGTTCATAGTGTCCTGAGAGTTATATAAGCCTTCCGTCTCCTTCGTTCGGGGCTTCGACATTAATCGTTAATTGTTATTTTGTCTTGTACTGTGGTGTATTGTTGGCTGTGAGTTCTCGTACCGTTTTTGGCTACTCGCCTATTGTTAACGTCTCTTAGAGAGGCAGGGCTTATTTCTTGCTGGCTTGGTGGTTGGTTATCTCGTAGGAGTTTGGAACCGTAAATCTCTGCTCTATTTTGCCTTTATTTGTGCGTTTTCTCCGTGTATGGAGTTTTGGGCGATTCTGTTCAGAACAGTGGTTCTGCTCGCCTTTCGGCACATGTCTTCCCATTGGGAGATCAGGCGTTTCGCTTCTACTTAGTTATTAGCTCGTAGAAGTATATAGTAGCAGTTCTTTGTTCCATTTTCGCCTGTTTGGTTTTCTCTGAGAGACCTGGCGTTTTGCTTCTACTTAATTCCGTGTTACTGTGAGCCAGTAAGTAGCCTTGGTACGTTTTCCCTGTTTAGTCTCCTTCTCGTGGACTACGTTCCCCGTTGTTGTGATTCAGGGTTTTATTTATATTGAGAAGCTGTCGTGCTATTTTGCGTTGGTCTTTGTTGCAGCTGTCCTCCGTCCTTTTTACCTACGGGACGATTTTGTTTCGGAACTATTGTTCTGTTCGTTTTCCGGGTGTGTTTTCTCCTTGTGTGGAGTTTGGGCTAGGTTGTGGACATGTTTGTGTCACTGCGCGTAGCATGGTAATTTCAGCTCTCTGTTCCTTCGCTTCGTCACATTCTTTTACTGAGAGGCTAGGGCGGTTGTTCCAATCTAAGTTTGCGTGAGTCTTTTGGATAGTAGTTATGGGACGACGGTGCTCCGTTCGGCTCACCTGTAAAATGTTTCTCCTTCCTGGGAGATCGGGTGTTTACCGCTTTGCTTTCTGCATTTGACTGCTACTTATTAAACTAGCCATGGAACGTTAAATCTCGGTTCCATTTCGCCTCGTTTAATTTATTCGTTTATTGAGAGGCTAGGGCGGTTGTTCCATTTAGCTTGCGTTAGTCTGTGCATAGTAAAGTTATGGGACGACAGTGCTCTGTCGGCTCACCTGTAAAATGTTTCTCTCTCCTGGGAGATCGGGTGTTTACCCTCTTGGTTTTATGCATTGGACTGCGAGCCTTTTTATATCGCCATGGAACGTTAAATCTCTGTTCCATTTCGCCTCGTTTTCATTCATTCCTTTACCGAGAGGCTAGGGCGGTTGTTCTAATTTAAGCTCGCGTTAGTCTGTGGATAATAAAGTTATGGGACGACGGTGCTTCGTCGGCTCACCTGTAAAATGTTTCTCTTCTGGGAGATCGGGTGTTTACCCTCTTGGTTTTATACATTTGACTGCGAGCCTATTTATCTCGCCATGGGAACGTTAAATCTCTGTTCCTGTTCGCCTCCTCTCTTACCATCGTATTATTTTGCAGTGTTTGTTTATTGTTTTATGTTTGCCTTTACGCTACTCGCCCGTTCTGATTTGTCTCGTTGCCGAGACAGGGCGCGTATTATGTCTGGCTGTTCAGATTCCTGTCCTTGCGCTCTACTTAGCGTTTGACAGTTAGCCGGTTAGTAGCGTCTGTGGTGTGTTCGTTGTTCCTTGTCTTGTCTCCTCCCTTATCTGCGGGTATCCCGCCTTAGTGGCCTAAGGGCTTAATGATTCCCCTTGCTGCGTTTGGCTCCTCCCACCTCACACGTCACGCCCCATTACAGAATGTCGAAGCCATAACCGGGGCCAGCGGCTTTTATAAGGGAATTTATTATTATTATTTTTACTAAGATGGGTTTTGGTGGTTACTGTTTGTGGTTTGTGTCTTGGTTTTTGTTAGTACCTGGGTGTCTTTGTTTTCCAGCTTCCCTGGTAGGTAGGCGCCGAGTGGGCCAGTTTACCTTGTTTGGTTTCCCTGCGGCCCACTACTTTATTATTTTGCCTTTTTTATTTTTCGGGGTAATCCTGGGTGGGGATTTTATCCCTGTCAGGGGTACGCTTCAAGGGCTTTGGTCTCGGTTTGTAGGCCATTGCCCTTGAGTTCAGCGTTTAAAGTCGCCTCTTGCCCGGCACGCCTCATGAAGATAGGATAGGTTTTAGTAAGGTTCTGGGTAGGTAGTTAGGAACCAGGGTGCTGAGGATTTCTCCAGGGTACTGTTAGCCGGACACTTGTTTGTTCCTCACCCTTAGTCTCACCCTCCCTTCCCTTCCAAAAAATAAAATAAAATAAAATAAAATTTGTATGTTTTGTCGGGTATTTCTCTCTAGGAACTTCCACATGGTTTTTATTTCTGGGGTCGCCTGGGTCGCCCCTTAGAAGGGGGGTCCTGTCATGGTTTCAACCCTGTTTCCCCATGCGGTCGTTTTCCTCGGTGGCCACGCGAGGGCGCTGCCCTTTTGGTAGATGCTTGCTCCGCCCTGCTGAGTTGGCGGAGCTTCTGTTAAAGCATTTACACCTGTTCATAGTGTCCTGAGAGTTATATAAGCCTTCCGTCTCCTTCGTTCGGGGCTTCGACATTAATCGTTAATTGTTATTTTGTCTTGTACTGTGGTGTATTGTTGGCTGTGAGTTCTCGTACCGTTTTTGGCTACTCGCCTATTGTTAACGTCTCTTAGAGAGGCAGGGCTTATTTCTTGCTGGCTTGGTGGTTGGTTATCTCGTAGGAGTTTGGAACCGTAAATCTCTGCTCTATTTTGCCTTTATTTGTGCGTTTTCTCCGTGTATGGAGTTTTGGGCGATTCTGTTCAGAACAGTGGTTCTGCTCGCCTTTCGGCACATGTCTTCCCATTGGGAGATCAGGCGTTTCGCTTCTACTTAGTTATTAGCTCGTAGAAGTATAAAGTAGCAGTTCTTTGTTCCATTTTCGCCTGTTTGGTTTTCTCTGAGAGACCTGGCGTTTTGCTTCTACTTAATTCCGTGTTACTGTGAGCCAGTAAGTAGCCTTGGTACGTTTTCCCTGTTTAGTCTCCTTCTCGTGGACTACGTTCCCCGTTGTTGTGATTCAGGGTTTTATTTATATTGAGAAGCTGTCGTGCTATTTTGCGTTGGTCTTTGTTGCAGCTGTCCTCCGTCCTTTTTACCTACGGGACGATTTTGTTTCGGAACTATTGTTCTGTTCGTTTTCCGGGTGTGTTTTCTCCTTGTGTGGAGTTTGGGCTAGGTTGTGGACATGTTTGTGTGACTGCGCGTAGCATGGTAATTTCAGCTCTCTGTTCCTTCGCTTCGTCACATTCTTTTACTGAGAGGCTAGGGCGGTTGTTCCAATCTAAGTTTGCGTGAGTCTTTTGGATAGTAGTTATGGGACGACGGTGCTCCGTTCGGCTCACCTGTAAAATGTTTCTCCTTCCTGGGAGATCGGGTGTTTACCGCTTTGCTTTCTGCATTTGACTGCTACTTATTAAACTAGCCATGGAACGTTAAATCTCGGTTCCATTTCGCCTCGTTTAATTTATTCGTTTATTGAGAGGCTAGGGCGGTTGTTCCATTTTAGCTTGCGTTAGTCTGTGCATAGTAAAGTTATGGGACGACGGTGCTCTGTCGGCTCACCTGTAAAATGTTTCTCTCTCCTGGGAGATCGGGTGTTTACCCTCTTGGTTTTATACATTTGACTGCGAGCCTATTTATCTCGCCATGGGAACGTTAAATCTCTGTTCCATTTCGCCTCGTTTTCATTTATTCCTTTACCGAGAGGCTAGGGCGGTTGTTCTAATTTAAGCTCGCGTTAGTCTGTGGATAATAAAGTTATGGGACGACGGTGCTTCGTCGGCTCACCTGTAAAATGTTTCTCTTCTGGGAGATCGGGTGTTTACCCTCTTGGTTTTATACATTTGACTGCGAGCCTATTTATCTCGCCATGGGAACGTTAAATCTCTGTTCCTGTTCGCCTCCTCTCTTACCATCGTATTATTTTGCGGTGTTTGTTTATTGTTTTATGTTTGCCTTTACGCTACTCGCCCGTTCTGATTTGTCTCGTTGCCGAGACAGGGCGCGTATTATGTCTGGCTGTTCAGATTCCTGTCCTTGCGCTCTACTTAGCGTTTGACAGTTAGCCGGTTAGTAGCGTCTGTGGTGTGTTCGTTGTTCCTTGTCTTGTCTCCTCCCTTATCTGCGGGTATCCCGCCTTAGTGGCCTAAGGGCTTAATGATTCCCCTTGCTGCGTTTGGCTCCTCCCACCTCACACGTCACGCCCCATTACAAGTTGCCGCCAGTGGTTCCAAGGCAAGAGTGAAAAGGAGGGGAGACAGTGGGCAACCTTGTCTCATCCCTCTGTGTAGCTCAAACTGTGATGATACAATGATACAAACCCGTTTGTGATACAAACCCCAGCTGCTGTGGGTCTATAATAGATAAGTTTCATCCATTTTATAAATCTTTCCCCAAAGCCAAAAGCTCTAAGTGTCGAAAATAAATAACACCATTCTACTCGATCATATGCTTTTTCAGCATCTAATGAAATTGCAGCAGCAGGTGAGTCTCCCTTATATTGGTCCCACATTGATGAGACGTCTTGCATTATCTGACGCATTGCGATTACTGATAAAACCCACCTGGTCTGGATGGATGAGTGATGCTATAACTTTGTTCATTCTTCTAGCTAACGCTTTTGTCAAGATCTTACAATCAGCATTAATTAACGATATAGGTCGATAGCTACTACATTCAGACGGATCTTTCCCTTTTTTATATATAAGCGAGATCAAAGCCTGTCGCATAGTTAGTGGAGGTGCCCCTTTAATAAAAGATTTGTTATACATATCATATAGAAAAAGAATAAGCTCTTCATTAAATTCTTTATAAAACTTGGATGTTAAACCATCCAAACCAGTAGCCTTACCAGACCGTAGTGTTTTAATTGCATCTTTAATCTCATCTTTAGTCAAAGGCAAATCTAAAAATCTATTTTGACCATCAGTGAGTGATGGAAGTTCAGCTCTACTTAAAAAGGTTGTAGTTCCTTCATCCTGATACACATTACATTACATTACATTACAGGCATTTTGTAATGTTCTCACTCCCATCCTATTGTTTCCCGTGTTTTCCCTTTCCCCCTGTCTCGTGTTTGTCTCTCCATAGTCCGTTTTCCCCCCTTGCTGCAGGTTGGGTGTGGTTTCCTATTTGTGTCACTCTGTTTCACTTCACTTATCTCAGCCTATCCCATTTCCCCGTTTCGCATGCATTCCACACTCTCCGCTCTGTTAATCACTCTCGCATACATTCGCACGCTGCACCTAATTGATACCAATTAAATGTTTGCATTTAGTCACCCGCTGTTCTCTGTCCTGTGCCAGTTTGTTAATGCTCATCGTCTGAAACCTCTGGTCCTGTCTTGAGTCCTAGCCTAGTTTGTAACTCTGAAGTCTTGTTCTGTGCCGGCGTTAACTCGCCTTGCTATTGTGCCTAGTCGAAGTCTGCTCCTGTCTGGAACAGCATTTCCCGCTGTTCATTGTTCCCGTCTCGCTATACTAACTCTGTCTGCTTCAGTCTGCCAGCCTGCAGTCGTCTGTTATCCCTGCCTGTGTTGCGGTTTCCCTGCCTTCCACCTGACGTGTGTGCATGCAGCCTGGGCTCCTGTTCCTCCACTCTGCGGCGGTGCCCGCTTACTGCCAGTGTTGCGGTGCTGCTGATGTGCTGTCGCTCCTGCCTCTGCTGTCGCTGCTGCCACCCTGCTGTTGCTGTGCCGCTACTGCCACTGCCCTGCTGCAACGCCTGCGTCCTGCACGGACCCCGCTCCACTGTCCTGCTCTACTGCTCCCGCTCCCGCTCATCCCCTGCTCCACCAAACTGGTTGTCCGTCTCCATAACCTTCCCTGGCTTCTCCTACTCCCACTGCTCCCCCGCAGCATCATACCTGGACTGTCTGTCATTAATGTTCACCCTATGCTTCAGGAGTTTGGTCGAAGCATAATTTATTAGAGCTACGCGCTCTGTTGTCTGTCTTGCTCATCCAGTTCCGGCTTGGAACATTAACCACCTTTTGCCTTTCTCCCCATGCTCAGGACTACCCTGATCATATAATAAAATATTGAGTTTTGGCATTCCTGTGTTCGAGTCGTGCATTTGGGTCCAGTCCATTTCCAGGGTCATAACACACGCTCTTATCCAGAGCGACTTACACAACTTTATTTTAGCATATTTTACATATTAGCCATTTCTACAGCTAGACAGACACATAATACACCTATTCTACAGCTGGATATACATTCTACAGCTGGATATACACCTCGGAACCATAAAGATTCTCAGTAATTTCTAAACACTGTATTTATATGAGTTGTTTCACAAGCTAGATTATTATTTTGCATTATTTTTAACTACTGCAATAAAGGTTGATGCCTCTCTGTGAGGGGGAGTGTAAGGTTCGGAGAACCAAACGCGACCGATAAGGATTTCTAAAAGCGTATCTAGAGAGATACGCCACAAAACGCGGAAGTAGCCGCATCAGGACTAAGATAACACAGGATTGGGAGCAAAACTTCCCTAGTACAAGGCAAAACAAAGCAACCTCCAAAAACTGAGGCGATCTCGATAAACAGCGAGAATAACTAACAAACTAACTCCAACTACTATTGGAAAATCCCCCATATCTGATGACATGCTCCCAAATTTCCCAAAAAATCTTGGGTCATCCACATTGGGTGCATACACATTAGCTATGATCAGTGTTCATCCTAGGACCTTAATAAGTGTACTAACTAGTCTTCCATCCTCATCTTTGAACTCCCTGATACATGTATACTTAATTTGCTTACGTAAAATAATTGCAACTCCATTACTATTGCCAGTACCTATAGCAGCACAGACAAACCCCACCCAGTTTGCCATAGTGAACTTAAACACTCTTCCTTTAAATGGATCTCTTGTAGCAGAACAATGTCGGCTTTCTGTGCCGGATTTACAAAACAGTCGCAGTACAAAAGTATAACCTATATTGCGACTCTTTTGCGGTCGCAGATACCGCCACATTAACGACCGATTTACTATCACTGGTCCTAATTACACAATCAAAGAAAATAAACCCCCATTCACAATTTTTGCAGTAGGAGACACCTAAAAATATGTGGTATAACACATCTATAACAATGACCCATCCAGATTACAAGGCACTAATAAATGGATACGGAGCAACCAGGCACAAGAAAGCGAGAAAACCACAAGAAAAATAAAACTTAAATTTATGAGGTAGACCTACACAACCCTGTATTACAGCATATACAATACCAACGGAGAGGTGTTGGAATGGCATCACATACAAAATTAGTTTATGACCTAATTTACATAATGTCCACCCTGTTTTAGCGTGTTCAGTCCAGGGGCCATATGTATAAACAGTGCTGAGCAGAACCAGGGGCCACATGTATAAACAGTGCTGAGCAGAACCAGGGGCCACATGTATAAACAGTGCTGAGCAGAACCAGGGGCCACATGTATAAACAGTGCTGAGCAGAACCAGGGGCCACATGTATAAACAGTGCTGAGCAGAACCAGGGGCCACATGTATAAACAGTGCTGAGCAGAACCAGGGGCCACATGTATAAACAGTGCTGAGCAGAACCAGGGGCCACATGTATAAACAGTGCTGAGCAGAACCAGGGGCCACATGTATAAACAGTGCTGCCCTCAGAAAACCGCATAAGGGAGTTTCCACGCACAAATTCAGATGTATAAAATAACACGTGCTGTAAAAATCTGCATACCTCTACACATGCTGGATACCATATGTACGCAATGTTTGGCGTCAGTGTGATATGGTGACATAGTAACCGAAAGGCAGAGGTAGAAAAAGCAAAACTTTTTTAAAGCAAATTTACGACTTTTACCATGAGCATCCTTTTACGCATTCTTTTACTCAGAGTTTTATACATGTGGCCCCAGATATACATATGCATAAAGACATTTAACTATGCATAAAAAGGAGTGATGTAATCCCCGCAAGTTACATCCTAATAGCGATTTTAACCCAGTGCGACCGTTTAGTAAATCCGGCGTAGTAAATGCGACCTTGTAGCGACTTCTTTAGCGTCGGAAAAGCAGTCGCTATCCTTTAGTAAATCTGGCCCTAAGACACTAAATACAAAATGCAGAATATGTCACAACACAAGCTATTTCACCAAAACATCCAAATGAATTCTGAATCGACAAGCGACAGTCACTCAAATGTAATAAGCTTTATTTTTTATCAGTGGCACTGATTTCTATCGCTCCTATCTTTTATCAGTCCTGGCCTGAGCGCTAAAGCTGGTGTGGTTGCTTCTCTGAGCCGTGAAGCTGAGAGAGCCTGCTGAGATTAACAATGTGGCCTGGAACACAGAGCGTTCATCAAACAGACAGAAGCTGAGCTGTCCCAGAGAGCAAAGCTGGCCACCATAAATCGTGGAGCAGAGACGTTTATTGTCTCTGGTCGACGCTTGCCATCACTGGCCCCCTTGATGATGCGCGGTTGCAAACACCAGGTCTGGCCCGTCCCTCCCGGGTTACACAAGCCGGGCAGAGATACACCAGCTTTTCTTCTGCCAGACGGACAACTATTGGCTGATGCATTGAAACATTGAACATGTCAACCGCAGGCGTGTCTTGTTTCCATCTTCTTTTTAAACACCCGTTTTCTTTGATGCTATGAAATGAGCATATCAGCACAATACAGACCCAACACAAACTTAATGGGGGCCCCTGGCTTTAAATGTTATGGATTTAAGGGGTTCCTCTCAAAAATGATGCTGTCTAGAAGCTGGCCGATACTTCAAACAACCAGTTTTGAACAAAATATATATTAATCACAAAAAACTATGTTTTAAGTGAAATGTTTGCATTTGCCAAAAGCCTCAAAAGAAAGGAAATTAAATTGATCAGCCCCAAAGCTAACATCAGCCTGTTGTCCATCAAGGTACATGAGCACAGAGCTTTGACATCTGCTACACCCCTGTATATGTCTACTGTACTTCAAACACCACTGGCCAGATTGCTTAAAGGAGAAGTTAGGTATTTAGCATGTTAAGCCCTGTTATAAGGTTATTTACGATCATATACAACGGTCCATATCAACATTTTGACAAACTGTGCAGTCTTGAGATATATTGTTCATTGATCATGTCACAGCTAACTTACACAATGGATCTGGATGGGCATATAGAAAATCCTTCAAAAAACACCATAAACTCACTCACTGGTGTCTGTTGATGTTCTGACACAAAAATCGTATGCTTTGTATCGGGTTTTATTTATCATTTTATTAAATCCATTGACTTGTATCGACACCAAAGGAGGTTTAGATAGACACATCCACAGCGGGAAACCGGAAATACTTCTGAATTGTTTTGGAAAGTTCGTAGTTTTCTGTTGCTCACTAGCGGTCTTGTGCACTTGCAGTGAAGGAATCAGTCACATAAATGTACAGTAATTTAGCAAAATGGATCCTTTTGAAGAGTTTGTACTAGCTGCAA
Source organism: Synaphobranchus kaupii (assembly GCA_029718625.1). Lineage (NCBI taxonomy): Eukaryota > Metazoa > Chordata > Actinopteri > Anguilliformes > Synaphobranchidae > Synaphobranchus > Synaphobranchus kaupii. Next base: position 19,248,447 of record CM056380.1, on the reverse strand, counting down.
AGCAAACCCTGACCTGGTGACCCGGAAGGGGCTCTTCTTCTTCTACAGTAGCCTTCAAACTCAGCCAAGACCTCCCAAAATTTCAAGCGGAAGTTTACAAACGTATGGCTGTACGGCGACTGTAAACAGTTATATTAATCTTTAAACGGTTATTTAAAACATGTTCTAAACGTAAACATAAATTACAAGAAGACACCAGTGACCACTTGGTGAGTTTCCCGTCTTTGAAAACGAGAGTAAAATATACTCGAAGCTGGTCCAGAAAAACGACAGTTTGCGAACAGGCGTTATATTGAACAATCCGGGAAATTGACGGTAAGACATAATCAGTAGAAATGGTTTAAAAGTAAGCTTTAGTTAATGTCTACGCTCTAAATGAATGGGGAATTTACTTCCGAAACCAGCGTGACGTAGTCACTTGAGTACTCTATTGTCATACAGTTTATTTCTAATGTGACAGCTGTACTACTACATTCTAGAGCTCTAAACTTTAAACTTGATACAGCATGTTTAAAATATTGCTGAAGCAATCACATCAACGTTTTTTCATTAAAAAAACGTCTGTCAAGCATTTTCCAGAACTCACAAAATCTTTTGCAGAACTCACTAATCTCGCCCTGCGAAAAGGTTCCTTCAGTATCCGCACATATCTCTACGGGATCCTTTGGAAAGGAGACGCCTTTTTCCAAAGCCAAGGGGTTGATTGGTCAAAGGGCGGTGCTTTTATATGTTTCAATCTGTTATAGAGCTCCGTAGTCCCGCCCCCTCCTATCCCTGGCTGGTCCTGGAAGACTGCCGGAAGCCATTACCTGCCCCCACTTTGAGATCTTTCAGTCACCCTTATGATGATATTATGGCATTGTATGGACCAAACTTGACATATATGTGATACAAAGTCCATTATATACTCACCACCGCGTTTAAATCAAATTTGAATCGTATAATTAACGGAGTTTGAGAAACATAACTACACTACCCAGAATCCCCCATCGTACATCACCGGCTCCCGCTTTTGCTAGCTAACGCAGTAGCTACCGGCCGCTTTGCTAGCGAAAATGGCTATCAGTCGGTCTGCTCTTGTAACTTATTATGGAAGTAGCTACCGGCCAAAGAAGTAACTACCGGCCGCTCACTCGCTCACTTTGTCTTATTATGGAAGTGAATCAGTCTGGCCATGATGAAAGTGTCAGCTTTATGGCGTTCACTCCAGCAGTGGTGGTGAGCGAGTAGCCCGGATGTTGTTGTCGTTTTAGTTGTTTTTTTGAAAACGTGTTTGTTGTTTATTTGTTGGTCATAATTTCAAATAAATTATTTATAAATCTTTTAAAATGTGACAACCCCTCTCTTGGGTGTTTTGAACGTCTAGCTGTCTGAATATAGAAAAAAAAAACATTTTGAGTCCATTGACTCCCATTATATTTTTTCAAAAAAGTGGCACCAGACGTTCATCACCAAAGTGAGCGGGACTACGGAGCTCTATCCTGGACATACCCTGCCCCGGAGCAGGTTAGCCATGCAGAGTAAGTTGCCGTGGCAATATACCCCGATTAAAAGTGAGTCAACTTTGTGATACAGAAAACCCAGGGTTGAAGCTTAATTTAGCTCGCTATCCCCTTAATCTCGCTTCGTAGTACACCCCTCGGGTGTCGACAGCCAGGCTATATCCGAGTAAAACCAAATAGAGTGCTACAGTTTGTAGTCTTAAAACCTGGAAGTGATCTAGCATTTATTTAATTTTTTTTATTTCAGATTTTTTCCCCATTTTTTTTCTTCCAAATTTAGTAGCCAATTGAACCCCTATTCTAATTCAATTCCCCCAGTAGCAACTGCTAGAGAATCACCACTGCACAACCCTGTCAGCCGGCAGTAGGACGGAGATTTCCACGCCCTCTTCAGGAGGCGACTCCTCCAAGGTTGCTGACCGTAGTTCCAACTCGCCCAGGGCCGTTATATGCGCAGCGATTCTCTCCGAGCCCCTCCCCCCACCCGGAAGCAGCCGCCAATTGCTGCTTCCACGGGGCGCCGGCCATGCTCGGATCTGGTAGGACCGGGGCGCGAACCCCGATCCTCGGAGCACGTGTACTACCACGACGGCCCGTGAGCTAGCATTTTTGAGCCCATAGTAAGAACCCATTGGAAATCTGGCGAGGGAACCCATGCCCGGAAGAAACCTTCGAATTGGCCTACAAAAATACGTCATGACTGTAGCACTCTATAGAGGTTAACGTCACACTAACGTTAGTCCATTTATGCCAAAATGTGTCAACCTTTTGCTCACTGGGTAGCTGGCAATACGATCTGAAACCGTAAACATTTCAACAAGTATGTTATGTACCAGTAGCACTACATCTACGTAGCTACATCATGCATTAGCTAACGTTCGCTAGAACAATGTACAAGTTAGATTGCTAACTAACTAGCTTACGTTAAAGTTATTACTGTAGCTATGATCTTACTCATAGAAATGAATGAAACACAGTGGTAATACCTAATTTAGCAAATGTTAGTTGCTGCGCAAAGGGAGACTAAGTTAACAATTTGAATAGCTAACGTTACACAAAATAATTTGTGAAAGGGAATTTATTAACGTTCATTGTTAGTGCTAGCTAGCCATATCAAAGTAACTAACATTAGTTAGACAGTTAGCTAGCTATCAAACTTAGCTTGCTAGACATGAGAGTTAGCCACGAAGATCCTGCTAAAAAGAGATAATGTTAACTTAGTCACCCCAGCTCTAATTGTCAAACTAACATGGATAGCAAAGACAATACGGTAGCTAACCTTAACAGAACTGGCGAACTAATGTTACATGGCTTCAACCTTGCTTTACAGGATCCGACTGCTTGTGCTTGCCACTTTGGACAGTGTCAGAGTTGCCAAACTAGGGGACTTTACACTAAATGTAGAGATGGATTTAGAGTAAAAATGTATGGGAGTCTATGACAGATGGGGGATTTTAAAAGGAGGTATGGGGGGAATTGAGAAAATTATATGGGAGTCAATTGAAGATGGGGGCTTTTCAGAATATTTTTTGAGGAGGGATTAATTCATGCATCTGGCATGTGACAGCCACATAACTGTGTATGGTGACAGCTGCCCAGTGTACATAACGGTCATTTAGAATGATGGAATTATTCATACATTGAGCCTGCCTGATTTATGAGTTTGCATTTTGTTTCACCATGTTTAGTGTATGGGCAATCGGCAAATTTCTAATTTTGAGGTCTCATTCAAATTTAATAGTCTTCAGCCATGAAAGTATAAAAAGCACACAGGTCTTACAATGACCACCAGAATGAGGGGTCTTGTGTCTTTGTGCAAAAAAAGTCTTAATATTTTATGCTCATTTTTAGGGGGTACCTGTAACTTTGTAATGGCCTAATGTAGCTATACCAAAAACAGTATTTAGCGAGCCCATGGCGATAGTAGTCCACCTGTGAAATGACATTGAGATTGGTTATGAAACGGCGGAGATATCACGGTTAAAAAAATCAATGTTTTACATTGAAGACCTGACCAACGCAAACATACTACCACTACCGCGTATGTTGCGTAATAAGTGTACGCCCAAAGCATGGACGTAAGAGGCCAAAAACAACCTGGGGAAAAAACCTGTCCTGTGTTCCTGCTGGTAAGCGTCAGGCGCATATCCATCACAGCAGCGCTGACAGCTTATTATGGGCCCTTTGAATTCATGACAGCTACTCAATCACAGTGATTGGAGCTGCTTCTCCCGCACATACAGCTACTGTCGTATTGCCTGGAATTTGTTTTGTGGGACCGTGCTGGGGCTAAATACATTTACAGCCACCATACTCTGTGCTAATATGCTAACAGGAAATGCTCCCACTTGCCGGTTAAAATTTACTGACAAAATTTGACAGCTCAGTTGGAGCCTGAGATTAATTTGACCTTTTTTCTAGAAATAAGTCATTGTTATAAAAATGGACATAGGGAAATTCAGGTTGACACACAATGCACAGTAAGAGGCTCTTAACTGTCTCTCCTCGTCCGGTCACCTGATTATGCGCCCTTACATCTGATTGACTACACACTCTCTCACATTCCCTCCCCACTTTGTGATGAAATGAGCTGAGATCTTGTTTGACCTGCCTGTCGTTTAAACACAAATCAAATAATAACAAATAAAATAAAGCACGTCCAACAAAAACCTTCCATGAGTTTTAATTGCTCATAACATTGGCTGTTTAAGGACTGAGCAAATACAGACAAGCAAGAGCGAGTCAGGGCCCATATTCATAAAGCATCTGAGAGTGGCAGTGCTGATCTGATTTCTGCTGCCAACATCCCAACCTTATTCCTCATGAGCTAAAAGGCAATACTCATCCTAGGTCAGCACTATTGCTACACTCTTTATGCCAGCAGGCCCTGGCCTCTTCACATACTTTAGATACCAGTAAATAAAGCAAATGTTTCCTTTCCAGCCGTTACCCTCAGGTGATTTGGCTTCCCCGCTATAAATCTGTTGCAGAAGACAATGGCAGGTAATGAATAAGACATTAATAATACGCTTATATCACGTTGATAAGGCACACTGCACATCACTTCACACTTGAGTACAGCTTGCTTTGCGCTGACCAGTCCCAGAGGTGCTGTCCAGCCCCTGGCCCCCATCGTTTACAGGTGGGGGGGGGGGGGGGGGGCGAAAACACACACCCTTGGGTGGGAGTAATTCAATTTTAAGAAAATAAATGGGAAGCCGTCGGTTTGATTATATTACGCGTCTCGTCCATCAATCTCAGAGCAGACCCTGAGGCCTCACTGTCTCACCTCAGTTGAGAGACACTGATCACCACAGACCCTGTAAAATGACATTCACTCCACATGCTTTACCTATTCACATGTATGTATGTACCTATGTACCTTCACATATATGTATGCCTTATTGGTTTTTTATTAGTCTTTAATTCAAGTGATTTTTATTAACTGAATTAAGAGATGTCAAGGGCAATCAAGTCACTTGTAAAATGATAGCAAATCTGCGTATGAGCATGCTAAAATAACAAGACGTATCTGTCAGTCAGCCACCACAGAAGGGTGAGTCAAAGGGCTTTCTGTAAGAGCAGATCATACTGCATGCATAGAAATCAGTGCCAAGATCCTCTAAATCTAAATACTCTACTATATACTAGACTGGTGTTATGTGTGAACCTTGTGAGTGTGATACAATGCAACAAAAAGTAATATATAGTTGGTGGTGATAAGAAGAAGAAAACACAAATTAAGTATATGATGTCTCTCTACATGGAAACATTACAAGCCATGAATTAATGTTACTTCACTCCAATGAGTAACTGCCTTTAATGTGAGGTGATATGACTTCACATTTCCCTCTTTATTTGGCAGTAACTGGGATAAAAGCCATTACCCTGTTTGCATTCCATCGGAAAGAGATTAGAAGTAACTGCTGGTTTTCAAGTCTGATACGAATAATGAGAATATTGCCCACGATACACTTTGGCCCGGATTCAAACAACATTTGTCCTTAGTGCTGACTCACAATTAAAATGCTATTAACAGAGTTGGTTTTTATTCTGCAGTTTGGTGAGTTCAGTGATCAGCAAAATTAACTAGACAAACTGTCGTTGTGGGGGGAGGGGATTCTGTTACCCATTTGTCCAGCTGGTCCATAATCCAGGCCCTATCAAGAGTGGCTATGTGTTCATCAAAACATAAAAACACATAAGAATACATAATGATAAAAGCAGGCATTCAGCCCAGACTTGTCATTTGCCACACTAATGTCACACTGTCTTGTGGTCGATGTCTTGCAAGAAGACAGACCTTCCCCACACCCCTGCATCACAATTGCAGAATTGAGAAAGCCAAAATACCATTACAACATTACATTACAATTATTTGGCAGACACTTTTATCCAAAGTGACGTACAATAAGTGCATTTTGAAGGTCATTGACGTGACTACAAAGCAAATCCGACAAAGCACAACTTTCTCACAGCGTAGGAGCTATCCCCATTAATAAACATGAGTAGTACACAGTCAGCTATACATTCTGAACTATAAAATAACCAAAAACACAAGTTAAATAGAAAACAAGCAAAAAACAGGAAGCGAGTACTATAGAATGGCCCTATATAGGTAGTTTAGTCGAGGTGGAGTCTGAAAAAGTGCGTTTTCAGACCACAACGGAAAACAGTGTTTAGTTCATTCAAAAATCCCATTATGTCCCATTACTTCACACGCTTCTGAAAACTAGACAAATTTTACTAGTTTATAGTACATCTCCAACAAATGGCTTTGGAACCATATACTGTATGCAAAATCTGTTTTGTTGGCCTTCCAGAAGTTTAACCATGCATTTTGTCTGATTATATTTGGTCTCAGGGTGAAAAAGTGCAAGATAAATTTTGAGAATTAACTAATTTGTACAATGTCGACACACCTGCTGATTTGAAGAGAGACTTTTTTTTAAAAGAATCTTGTTCCCATTTGTGCAGCTGGCCCATGAGAGAGGTGAAGGTGGAATGCTTGCATGAGGTCACAGCAGTACAGTTCTTCATGTGATTTTAACCAATGAGCCTTGTGAATCTGTGTTAGGGTTTATAGTATAAAAATATGCACAAGAGTGTTTACCACAGAAAATGGCCTCTTTGTTTTAGTAATTTCTGGGATTGGATCACAACCTTTCCATTCTAAGAAACTTTATCTGGACAGAAGAGTCTTCTTTTATTGAAGGATGTTAAAGAGCTACAGGCCCAAATGTACATTTGCCAGTTGCCGACATTTTGGGTCCCACAAAAGGACTCCACTGAGGGTTGCAATAGTGCTTCTGCCACACATTTATACATTGCCAGGCCTCATTTTCACAAATTTTCAATAACCTCCAAAATCTTCAGTCTCAACAAGAAAAATTAAAATCAGGTTTTTCACGGTTCATCATTGATAAGCCTTCTGAAAAAGCTTTAAAAAAGGATTATTTAAAAAAAAGAACAGTATTTGCCCCAAACTATAAAAATAATAATGAAAAGGGAAGTGCTCATACATTTCACTTTTCACACATCAAGCCATTTTACCTTACCTGGCACTTTCAGTGTCAAGCAATGTCAAATCAAAAAGTATTTTAAAAATGTTTTGAAGGGGTGAAAGTCTAGATTTAGTTTTAGATTTTCTTCTGAGCTCACTGCTCATCTGTAAAAAAAATAAATAAGGCAGGCATTTAAAAAAATAGCTTTATGAGGAGCTCCTCTGAATAGCCTCTTATGAACAAAATGAATCAAAACACAAAAGGGCAGAGGGGACATGACCTTTCTAAACCAAATCCTTCAGCTATGCCTGAGAATAAGTAGGCTAACTGTGAATTTAGATCCTGCTTCCTTAAAATGTTAAACATAAAGGGAACGCCCTCCAAAAATCATAATTTGGTATGTTCTGCATTAACTGGGGGACCTGTTAAATAATGAGTTATTGCTGTTGTTCTATATGACTTTGACAGTGTTTGTACTATACTGTATAATGGCAATAACTCATTATTGAACTCATTAATAACAGGATTTATAATTTTTTTCGCATTCATTAAATGGGCTTTCTGTGACGCTCTCCTTCCCGTCCCCTTTGTGTCCCGTGTTTTACCTGTTTCCTCATGTGCCGTGTTTGTTTTGTATTCCTGTCTGTTTCCCCTCGTGCTGCAGGCTGGCCGTGGTTTTTCCCTTTCGTGTCACTCTGTTCCCTTGCTCTGTTTCTGCCTATCTCTTTCCTTCTCTCCGCATGCATTCCTCACACTCTCTGCTCCGCTAATCACTCACGCATACATTCGCACGCTGCACATTATTGATACCTATTAACTCTTGTATTTATTCTCCTGGTGTTCTTTGTCCAGTTCGTTAAGTCTCGTTGTAGTAATACTCTGGTCTTGTCTCGTCTGGTGCCTAGTATCTAGCTTTGTCTTGCCTTGCTTAATTCAACTCTTGCTAAACGCTGCGTTAACTCGCCGCTTATCTAGTCTTGCCTTGCTGTCAATTAACTCTTGTCTGCTTTCCAAGTCTACCAGTCTGCAGCTGTTTGTGCCCATCCTGTCTGCTTTCCAAGTCTACCAATCTGCAGCTGTTCGTGCCCACTCCACACTGCCCCATCTCCCGCTCCCCGCTCCTCCTCTGCTGCACCTGCCCGGATTCCTGCCACTATCCAGTCCCTGGCCTCTCCCGCGCCCGTTCTCCCTCTGCTGCTCCATTCCTGGTTCCTGTTTTGTCTGTCCATTCTCCCTATGCTTCAGGAGTTCTGGTCGAAGCAATAAATTATTGAATTATTGGAATTCCTTGTGTGTGAGTCGTGCGTTTGAGTCCAGTCCCTGCTCGGAGTCATAACACTTTCACTGGCAACATTGCTGCCAGTCTTTTCACCATGGACGTGCAGTCAGGGTAGGCAGGGTAGGCACCGCCTACCCTGTGATAATCCAATCAAAATGACTATTAAACTAAACAAAATAAAATAAAAATTACATGTAAATGCAAACTGTTTTTTTTTATATTCCATGTTTTTTTTAATGGTCCTGGTGTTCTTTTTGCTCAAAATTCCCAAAATTTCTAAAACGACGTTAAAATCTGGCATGAGGCGCTAGGCTAGCCTGTACAGGATATGCTGTCACTCAGGGTAGGCGCATAGCTCTTCTGCCTACCCTCCTGGTGATGCCTTCATTCAAGAGATTTCACAATCTGCGCATGTGTATTGCCTGGTTTGTGTGTTTTTCAGTTTAAGAGGGTAGGCAGAGCAGCTATGTGCCTACCTTGGCTACGGCACTGGTTTATTTCTGTGTGTGGGCGTGTCAAGCTAGCTAGCAAGATTATCTGTGTCTGAGCGAGCACAAGCCATAACCGCACATGACAAACGAAACAATGCCCATCCAACACCTTCAAAATTTTAGTTCCAACAAAAATGAGCTGTAATAAAAAAAAGGCAGACCAACACCAGCACTTCCCGAACTTCACCAACGCAAGGGACAGAAAATTGTATGGTCGTTCCATCAGTAGTGGTATGAAAGAAAAGAGTGGCTGTGTGGCTCAGCTAGCAATAGCAGGCTATACTGTTTTCCATGCTTGCTCTTCTCAAGGGAGCGAGGCAACGTCTGGGTACGAGCCAGCGACTTCCACAACCTTCCCAAAGCACTAGCTAAGCAAGCATGAAAAATCTACATCTCACATCCAACAGCAAAATGCATTCAAGACCTTTGGGAAATCTATGCGGATTGATCTGGCTCTAAATGAAGCACACAAACAGCAAGTCTCCGTGCACAACGCCAAGGTAAAGGAAAATCGCAAAATTTTGAAGGACCTGATCCAAGCTACACGCTACCTTGGAAAGCAAGAGCTAGCATTCAGAGGCAACGATGAGAGCACCAGCTCCTCAAACTGTGGGAACTATGTGGAGTTTTTGAATGTCCTCGCAGAGAAAGATCAACGTTTGGCGACACATCTGGAAACCTCTACTGTTTTTTGTGGAACATCAAACATAATCCAAAACAACCTTATCCTGGCAGTAAATGATACCCTTAGACAGGATATACAAGATGACATAAATGCAGCCCCATTTGTATCTGTACAGGTAGATGAAACTACAGATGTTACCAACAAAGCGCAGATTTCTGTGGTTTTGCGCTACGTATGTGAAAACGAAGTCAAGGAGGCATTTTTGGGATTCGATGATGTCAGTAAGGACAAACGAGCTGCGGCTGTGGCAGATTATGTATTGGAGGTGTTGAATAGATACAACTGCATTGAGAAGCTGGTAGCTCAAACGTATGATGGGGCCGCGGTGATGGCCTCGGAGCTTAACGGTGTACAGGCTAAAATAAGAGAAAAGGTACCTGAAGCTACCTTTATTCACTGTTACTGTTACATCAAGTTAAACTTGGTGCTCTCCCAGTCAGCGAAAAGTATATCTGAATGCAAAATCGTTTTCAAAACCGTGGAGGGCTTGGCATCGTTTTTTAGTAAATCTGTCAAGCATACCCAGTTGCTGGACGAGGTGGTTAACCGACGCATGCCCAGGGTTGCGCCGACCAGATGGAGCTCAAACTCAAGACTGGTGCAGACTATTGACTTTTACCAATCTGATCTCAGAGCAATGTTCCAAATTATGGCTGATAACCCTGATGACTGGGACAACGACACACTGATGATGACCGCTGGATATGATGCCTGGCTGTCAAAAGCTTCAACCTGCTTTTTGCTCATGGTGTATGGGGAGATCAAGACCTACAGCCGAAATAGGACTGGAGAAGAGTGTCTGTCATCCTTGGGCCTCATTTCAATCAAGACAGAAAGACTTGTCAAACTTCAAAGGACCAGTTCTACAATGCTGTCACCGAAAGATTCGTTGAGAAAGAAAGGCGAATGGACTTTATTTACAAGTAATGGTAGGCCAAAATACTTTATCTTCTGCTATTTTATTGAATAGCATCATGCTATTATTAATACCATCATTATATGTTATCAGTACATGTGTGGCATTTATTTGTGCGCTACTTGGACATGATTGTTTTGTTTATTTTTAATGTTGTGTTGTAGTCAGAATTTATGTTCAAGTAGTGCTACTGGCCAGTGTTTAGGCAACATTACAGTGTGTTGTGTTGTTTTTAGATTTTGTATTTTTTTTGCTGAGTTATGAAGTGCTGCTACAGTTTGTTTGCCCCTCCCAAAACTGCGCACAAAGATGTGTTCAAAGATTTCCGGCTCGCGCGAACACTGAATCACTGGTGCCTACCCAGCCACTGACCTCACCGCACATCACTGCTTTTCACCGTTTCCTTCCGAGATATTTTTTAACAGTGTAACCATTCCAAAAACGCAAAATCTCTCCTTTAAATATGGCGGTTTGCGGCTGTAGTAATTTACATAATGACTTAGTTAATCATCCGCAAAGTGTGAAATTATACAAATGCTTTGGCTGCGCACACAAAATAACACCCCTTATTTGGGATCATAGTCGACCCCTAAGTCTGTAGCTAAAAAACACCATTTGAAGTGTCAAGATGATGTAAATGGGATATAACTCCTCCTCATCTTGTTACCACTTAAGTCAGGATCTGCAACCCTGGTCCTGGAGAGGCGCAGGAACAGCTGGTCTTTGTTGTTACTCAATATTTAAGTGATAAATCAAAGCTGTTGATTTTGCTGTTAACCCATGTCACTTGGTGTCTTGAGTATGAATTGGTTGCTGACATTAAGGTGGAAACCAAAACCAGCAGACCCTGCGGCTCTCCAGTACCAAGGAGCAGGCCTGGTCTTTTTTGGACTTAACCTATACATGTCACATCTATTGTTTTACGGCCGGTCACAAAATTTAGACAGAAGGTTGGGAATCCTATTTCAGTTTCCTCAGTTTTTGCAGAGTCCTGCAAAATTTTCTGAATCCATTCTCTATAATGGGAGAAAGGGGAGGAGGTATACCTGAATGACACCATCACTTTGGGTGGGGCTCTATACTGGGCTAGCCTATTAGGAATCACCTTGGCAACAAGGATAATTTATCTCTTCATGAGATAATCGTGATGGACGAACTCAAAATCATAATAACACATAAACCTACTACCACCTCATGTATATATACTGTGTATGTGTGTGTGTGTGTGTGTGTGTGTTTTGTGTGTCTGTGCAGCAATCATGCATTCTAGAGACTAAAACAGAAAGAGTTTGATTTCCAAGCAACCTACATATGAATACAATTTAAACTATGGTGCACAAATATAAAATCTTTGTTAAATTGTTCATGTGCCCACCTCAGCCTCTGTTTGGCTGCAAAGCCAGCAAATGACTCATTCCAAAATGCATTCTGAGTAGCATCCAGAAAAATAATAAATAAAGACACTCGAAGTTAATAAGCATGCAAAATTCATCTTTCTGTGCACTCAGTCACATATTAATCTGTTTTTTTCCTCATTGAGGTCAGACTGGGTAATATAACAGCCAGAGAATGGATTCAAGTGACCGTGCATATGTACATACATACTGTATAAGGGACATTGTATTCTAAAATATTCACAAAAGTCAGTCTTATTTCCCTCTTTTATGAGCCTCTACATAAGAACGATATCTTACAGAGACTGGGCACTGACATTATGAGCCTCTGCATAAGAACGATATCTTACAGAGACTGGGCACTGACATTATGAGCCTCTGCATAAGAACAATATCTTACAGAGACTGGGCACTGACATTATGAGCCTCTGCATAAGAACAATATCTTACAGAGACTGGGCACTGACATTATGAGCCTCTGCATAAGAACGATATCTTACAGAGACTGGGCACTGACATTATGAGCCTCTGCATAAGAACGATATCTTACAGAGACTGGGCACTGACATTATGAGCCTCTGCATAAGAACGATATCTTACAGAGACTGGGCACTGACATTATGAGCCTCTGCATAAGAACGATATCTTACAGAGACTGGGCACTGACATTATGAGCCTCTGCATAAGAACGATATCTTACAGAGACTGGGCACTGACATTCTCTACATAAATTAGAAGTCATGAGCAGAAGACTTGTCTGCAATTGTACATGACCCAAAAACTAAAATAAACTATTACAAACTCAGATGTAGGCCATTTTGTCACAAGACAACTAGTTTTTCATTTAAACTGCATCCAATAATTCTCCCATACTTCCACGGAGGATATCTTGTCAATTCACACAGACAAAAAAAAAAAAAAAAAGCACTCAAACATAAAAAACAAGAGTATTAAGCATTAGGGATTTTAAATTTCTAAATGCTTCATAAATTCCATTACTTTAGTTTCAGTCATTCTTCCATTTTAGTCATTGCTTAGGCCTGCATGTAGCCCTTTAGCCTTCCCCAGTTTTACTGTGCACCACACTTTTACAAATCTGAAACCACTGAAATTTCCCTTTAAACCATCCTGTCAGTATCAGATATTTTTTAAACTAAAAGGACTCGCAAAGCTGCTGCATCTGCAAAAGTTCCTGCTACATATAAATACTTCATAAATAAATGCACTTTGTTCAGTGGCGAATCAATTTTTCAGTTTTGTTCTTTTGTTCTTTTTTTTCTTTTTTTTTTTTACAATATTTCACAATTCAGGTGCGCACAATACTGTGATATTGTGACATTTCTGCTCAAAGTTTTCATACTGTCTGAATCTCATTCCCACCCATGGCTACCTACAAAACATCATTGACATTTTCCAGATTAAGCATATATCTATACACTATATCCAAAAAGCAAAATGCATCACTGTCATATTGACTGCCTAGCCTCAGTGTCACTCCCTATACAGGAAAACATTGCAACCAACGACTGCTTGCTCTGGTTGGATAACAAACCTGGTACACAGATATCAAGAGTGAGGCTTTGCTGTGTATTAGACCACTGGCATCCCATCATCTGAGATGGTACATGAGGTCATTTACACAAAAATGCCTTCTAACTCCCAGCTCCATTCATAATGTGAGAGCTGGCCTACTTCCTCCTCCAAGCAAAAGTCTGTACAAATACTTTGATTTATATTTATATATTTATAAATGCTGGTTAAAATAAATAACACAAGCCTATTAGCCCTACAAACACAAACATTTTTTTATCAGTCTGTGCAGACTTCACATATTCTAAGACAACTTTACAATCAACTGGTCAGATCTGCACCTGACACAATAATCATATAGCAGAATGAGTCTGATTAATGTCAATAAAATATAGAACAATTCTGAATATAGAATATATAGACCAGAAAAATTATTGCCCCAGTGTAAAAGGTTCACCTTTATAGAATGTTGGCTAATTACCCGTTCCAGTGCATTTCAGGTGGCCTGAAACAATAGGATAGATCCATCTGCCAGAAAGATCAACGTTTCTCCCATGACTATTAGCATAATGGATCATCAAGAGCACATGGATGTGCGGTCTCAACAAGAAGTTCAACTTTAAAAACTCGCCGTGTGACACTCCAGTGTGGTATAAAATGTATATTCAGCATATGCCTTTACAGAGAGGCCTCTACAAAGCATACTTTTATTAATTATCATTCAGAAGAGCACCATAACATACAGTGACTTTGATGAGATGAGAACCTGATGCTTTGGTTGTTGAATCAGTAAATGGCAGATTTGAAAGGACTGTTTTCATTAAGGCGGTTGGCAAAGGATTTAGAAAAAGCAATGCTAATGGAGATTATGTAAATGTAATTTATTTGAAAAAAAACAGACCCTTCCCATTAGCACAGTCTTCCTAAAATGGTACTTCTAAGACAAGTGAAGGACATTGTTGAATGAGGGCAGGCCTTTTTCACCTGAATGGCCTAAAGTGCATCTCACTGCCTGGATTGAATTTGCCAGACATTAGCACATCATACAGTGGGGTGCAAAAATTTGGGCACCCCTGATCAAAATGCCTTTTACAATTAATATGTAAGTGAACAGAAGCTGACCTGACCTCTAAATACTACTAAGTTAAACATGGCACATTTCTTCAAATTTTAAAGCAAGATGACTTTTTATTTACATTTTTTACAGTTTCAAAATAATAAAAAATGAAAAAGGCCCTGTGCAAATGTTTTGATTGATTTCAGGTATGCTTCGGATCATTGTCTTGTTGGAAAACCCAACCTGTCTTCAACTTCAATGTCTGGACTGACCTTCGAACATTAGCCTCTAGAATTTCTTGATATTTGGTAGAATCCAATCTTAATTCCACCTGCACAATATTTCTTGTGCCCCCAACTGCCACACAACCCCAAAGCATAATGGATCCACCTCCATGCTTAACAGTTGGCAAGGTGTTCTTCTCTAAAAATGCTTCACCCTTTTTTCTCCAAACATACAGTCAAGCCGGAAAGTCTGCACACCCCTTTCACCTTCTCCACGTTTTATTACGTTACAGACTTATACTAGAATAGATTGAGTTCATTTTTTGCCTCAAACATCTACACACAATAGCCAATATTGACGAAGTGAAAACAGGTTTTTATAAAATATGCAATTTTATTTTACTGACAAAAATAGGTTATTTAGGGGTTACATATCTGTACACACCCTTAGCCTAATACTTGGTTGCTGCACCTTTGGCAGCGATTACAGCTTCAAGGCGTCTTGGGAAAGAAGCTACGAGCTTGGCACACTTGTTTCTGGACATTTTTGCCCATTCCTCTTGGCATATCCTTGCAAGCTCCTTCAGGTTGGATGGGGAGCGTCGGAACACAGCCATTTTCAGCTCTTTCCACAGATGTTCAATTGGATTCAGGTCTGGGCTCTGGCTGGGCCACTCAAGGACATGCACAGACTTTCTCCGAAGCCACTCCTTTGTTCTCTTGGCTGTGTGCTTCGGGTCATTGTCATGTTGGAAGGTAAACCTTCGCCCCAGTCTGAGGTCCAGAGCGCTCTGGAGCAGGTTTTCTTCAATGATCTCGGTGTACTTAGCTGCATTCATCTTTCCCTCTATCAGGACTAGTCGCCCCGTTCCCGCTGCTGAAAAACATCCCCACATCATGATGCTGCCACCGCCATGCTTCACTGTAGGGATGGTATTAGCCAGGTGATGAGTGGTGCCTGGTTTCCTCCAGACGTGACGCTTGGTATTCAGGCCAAAAAGTTCAATTTTGGTTTCATCAGACCAGAGAATCTTGATTCTCATGGTTTGAGAGTCCTCTAGGTGCCTTTTGGCAAACTCCAAGTGGGCTGTGATGTGCCTTTCACTAAGCAGGGGCTTCCGTCTGGCCACTCTACCATAAAGGCCTGATTGGTGGAGTGCTGCCTGGATGGTTGATCTTCTGAAAGGTTCTCCCATCTCCACAAGGATACGCTGGAGCTCTGTCAGAGTGACCCTCGGGTTCCTGCTCACCTCCCTGGCCAAGGCCCGTCTTCCCCGATTGCTCAGTTTGGCCGGGCGGCCAGGTCTAGGAAGATTATTGGTGGTTCCAAACTTCTTCCATTTACGAATGATGGTGGCCACTGTGCTCTTTGGGACCTGTAAAGCTGCAGAGATTTTTCCGTACCCTTCTCCAGATCTATGCCTTGACACAATCCTGTTTCTGAGGTCTGCAGATAATTCCTTTGACCCCATGGTTTGCTCTGACATGCACTGTCAACTGTGGGACCTTATATAGGCAGGTGTTGGCAATCCCCAATCATGTCCAATCAATTGAATTTATCACAGGTGGACTCCAATTAAGTTGTAGAAACATCTCAAGCAGTATCAGTGGAAACAAAATGCAACTCAGCTCACTTTTGGGTGTCATATCAAAGGGTGTGCACACTTGTGTACATATGATATTTTACATTTAGATTTTTAATAAATTAGCACAAATGTCTAAAAACCTGTTTTCACTTTGTCATTATGGGCTATACAAAACATTAACTCAATCTATTGTAGAATATGTCTGTAACATAATAAAACGTGGAGAAGGTGAAAGGGGTGTGCAGACTTTCCGGCTTGACTGTACCTTCTTTGGTTGTGGCCAAAAAGTTCCATTTTGGTTTCGTCAGTCCAAAGCTCATTGTCCCAAAATGCTTCAGGCTTCTCAAGGTTTTTCTTTTGCATACTTCAGACACTTGGCGCAGATGGCAAATTTCACCTATTAAGGGGGTGCTCTATTTAAGGCTTTATAACTCCAGGTGTGAGTATCACATAAACTTGGTAAATGGCTTAAATGAAACAAGACAGGTGTACCATTTACAATACAAACGTAGATTTGTTCATTTTCATAATTTAAATCAAAATAAAGTGCCAAAGAAACTTCTGGAAAAAAAAAATGTTTTTCTTTAGTTTGCTGAGAGCTACATAAGTGAAATCGGTAATATATATACATTTCCTGGATCATAAACTCCATGTCCACAAGTTTTGCTAAATCTGAGGATGATATGCAGAACTACTAAAGGTCTATGATGCAAAATATAGCAGTGTACCCTGTTGTCCATTAGTGTCTCCAAATCTATCCAAATGGCTAAATTGTGCACTGCTGCAAATAAAATAAAATAATGATATATTTAACTACAAAGCAACAGTTTTGGATCATAAAACTCACTTTTGCATAATTTCCAAATGGGAATTACATATTTTCATCAGTATAGGGGGGTAGATATCTATGGGTCCAAAACCCCTATGAAAAACATGTCATAAAATGAATAAAATTAGTTTTGTCCATTATAACGCATATACATTTGCTCCTTCTGATGGCTTAAGATAAAAAATATTGATATCACAGTGTTACATACACCTAAATATGATGCGTAATCATTCACTCTTGTACCTCAATAAAACATCACTTGTCCCTGTACTCTACAGTATGTATACTTTTGTCCTGGGATTGCATTTTTCTGTAGTTTTTTTTAAATTTCCTATTCATAATGACTCCAAGGAAATTTTTACCTTAATCTACCACATATCAGCGCACAGTAAATTGGAATGAGCATTTGTCATGCCCTAAGAGACAAGTATATACGCCATAGCCTATATTATGTACGATAACATGAACATAAAATAGTATTCCACCATCTGCAAAATGCTGCCAAATGTTCTATCTTCAATGAACATCGGTAGCCTACATCAAAAATACATTTAATGATTGCACAGCATGTGAAATGCACTCAAAATGTGAAAATAAATGCTCGAGTGGAAACACGAACGTACATATGTAGCCAGCGAGACCAACGGCATTTTAGACGCAAAAATACTTACATATCGGAAAAGGGAAACTCCCCTCCCTAATGCGTATTCTACAGAGCTTGCGTAATACTAGACAGTTAAAACGAAAACTGCCGTTACGCTGGGCTGTAGTAAATTGCTCAAAGCACCCCAAAAGACATGGCATATACCGCTGCTAAGGTTATAATGTACTCTATTGGATAAAAATGCCGACAATTAAACCAGAATGAACTGTAATGAATGAGACAGCCTTACAGGGCATGGGGGTATTACGCGTCCACATTTCAGATAGTGTAATAGCGGTATAAAGTGTTGTATATTTCTCAAACCGATTGTACCAGACAATAAATGACCACTGAATTTTGAAAGGAACATCTTGATGTGTAAAACCAATGGTAGGACTATATTTATTTCATATTTAGTAGCATATATTGCTAGTAGAATACATGGTAGAATGAGACAGTACTTTCACAGTTTATTTTGCATTTGAGTGAGCAGGGCTTTTCACGGCTTTTCTGGCATACGATCAGGCTATTGTTGGGTTTACGTAGTTTCTATGACGTTATTCTAAATTTTATATGATGAATAAATATATTTATGAACTCAAACATAGACGCTATTGTCCACTATGTCACGCATGGGTTGGTATAGACTAGGTGGGGGGTTGCTTGTTAAATTGACTTTCTACGGGGAAATAGTGACACTTAGAAACTCCGTATTCGGCAGAAACTCGTCACAAACCGTCTACCAATAAATTTAAAACACAGAGTTTGTGATTTCCAATAATAGTTTGGCTGCAGTAGCAACAAATGTCTCAGTTGAGCAAAAAGGTTCCGCCGGCGTCACCTACGCAAAGGGGTTAAAGGCTTATTTCTGGCAACACTGCCATAAAAGTCTTTGTTGTTTAAAGTACGTTATATTGTTGTCCTGTGAACAACTAGACCTGTGTCTGCTACTCTTTTTTTCAGCTGTTTTGCAGTGATGTGTGGGTTCTTCTGAGGATTTATCACCAGGTCTTGGGCCATTCTATCTGAAATTGCTCTTGGTCTTCCATATCTTGCCTTGACTTCAACTGTTCCATTTATCTTCCATTTTCTGATAATGTTTCTGACAGTGGAAATAGGCAGTTTGAAACGTTGAGTTTTTTGTAGCCTTCTCCTTGTTGGTATAAGAGAACTATCTTGATTTTGACATCCTTGAACAACTGTTTAGAGGAACCCATAGTTGTTAACACCAGACAGAACAGCCACCACAGTCGGATGCTTTAGAAGGGGCATGGAGTTACTTCAGAAAAAATAGTTCAGCCCTGGAATTATATTCACTTGACTCACCCTAACGAATAAATCACCTTGGCCTGGGCCTTAGTAATCACCTTTTTAAAAAGTAACAAAGAATAATCCAAAAGGGTTCCCAAACTTTTCTACAGGGCCTTTTTCCTTTTTTATTTTGAAACTGTAAAAAATTTAAATACAAAGAAATGTGTCATGTTTAACTGTACCATTTTGAGGTCAGGTTAGCTTCTCTTCACTTAGATATTAATTGTAAAAGGCATTTTGTCCAGGGGTGCCCAAACTTTTGCACCCCATTGTATTTGTGATTTGGTCAGACAGAAACCCTTTGTGCAATATGGGTTAATTTTTATGTCAGGCCAAATCACAAATATGACCCGCTCAAGCCTGGCAAATTCTGCGAATAAAATCACTGGATCAAGTTTATAGAACAATTTCATTGCATGCTGTACAGTTTGAACGTTTACTATTTCCACCAGCAGGCCTTACAGAAAAATCTTTCATTGAACATACTGAGGTGTTTCTCACTAGGCCTGACCAAGAGGGACTCGATCATCGAAAATTGATTACTACCAGGGCACATGGGATCCCAGGCTTTATTTATTGGGGCCAAAATCAATAGTTTCTCCACTGGTACTAATGAACTAATGATATGTGTTTCAGAGATGCTAGTGTTGTTTCTGCACACAGGCGTTCTGCACACTACCTCCACTTCTTCTGTCTAACATATGAGTAGGCTGAGCTAAAGTGACAGTGCTTTTTGAGAAGATGCCATTTCCAATATGTGTGCAGTGGTGCTGAAGGGAAAGGAGATGTAAGCCGACTCGCGCACCGGGACAAATGTTTTCTGACGAAATCTTTGTTTTCCCCTCAACAAAATGGGTCATTCCGTGGCAATTCACCGGCAGGAAAATTTGAGGCAAAGCGCTGAAAGAGAAGGGAATTCATATCAGTGTGTTTCTGAAGAAGTGAGGGCAGGGATCCACCAGAATCAAATATATTGCCCTGGGAAACTACAATACTACACAACCTAGTTCTACAGTAATTAATTTGCTGTACAGCAGCACAGGACACAAAACAACCACTAATATTTTTGTGCAGAACAGAAGGGTATTTTATCCTGCCACATAGGTACAAGAAAGCACCGGGTGGAAGGCCTCAGTGTTGTTACAAAGAGGGCGGGGGTGGGTAGATTTCAGGGAGGTATTTGAGCAGCCATGCAGGAAATGCATTTTTAAAGAACACACAGGGGATCAGTTGTGACAGAGCGGAATATGTTCTGCTACAATTTCTCATTCTCAGCAAGGTCAGTGTTGGACTGAGGGGGCTTGCAGGTTTTATGCCGCCCTGGACACCAAGGGAAGCATATCAAGAGACCAAAAAGACATATACTGTGGAGTGTGTCACGTGTGGTTACACGGTCAATTTCTGGTTTCACTCCTTTAACTGACTGCAGTGGTCCCCTGGCAGAATGGTCTACTGTGGGACACAGCAAGAAGAGGCACTGAGACGCTCTTTAAGCCGTTCAGGTGAAAAAGGCCTGTACTCAACACTGTCGTTCTCTTTTACTCGTTATAAAACACAAGTGTTCATTTTTTCTTCACAAACCAGGTAAGTTTGGCAAGTTCAGGCATCATCAAAATGAACAAGTCAACCCATGTTCATGAAGAAATTAAGTAACAGTCACATTTATTTGACAAAGGCCAAACTAGGTACATTGTACATAACAAACATTGAACCGACTGAATTATTTTTGCTGCAGTGTGTGCTCTGTTGATTGAATTTACCGTGTATTCACACAGGGTAGGTTGACTGAGCATGCACGCTCTTTTACAGAAACGCGCTGTAAATGCCCCTCTAACTTGCATGTCTTTGGATTTATGAATGACAGAAAGAGTGGGAGGGGGCTTCAGACAAACTATACAGGCAGCAGGTGACTAATTTTCCTGCACCAAACAAGGGGGTGGCAAGGGTATCAGTTCTGAGTAGTTTTTTTATGAGATTCAAAAAGTTTAAGGATGAGGAAAATGGTATACACAATATAAATTTGGGATTGCACAATCCCATGGTTAGGTGTTAAAATGTGCTGTTTTAGAACTTTTCCAACTTTTTTTAAAAAGCACAAAATAATGTTTGTAAAATAAGGCTTGTTCAAATCAGTAGGACATTTTTGGCCATGCACAGCATAGCACAGCACACTCAGTACAGAGTACAAAGCAAAGAATGAACACATAGCAGAGTACAAAGAAAATAGCACACACTCTTAGCACAGAGTACAAAGCAAACAGTGCACACTCTTAGCACAGAGTACTAAGCAAATAGTGCACACACAAGACAGAGTACAATGAAAATATTGCACACTTAGCACAGAGTACAATGAAAATATTGCACACTTAGGGCCAGATTCAGAGTTGAGATAAGCACGCGCAAATGGGATTTACTCCCAAAATTCCGCATAGCTTAAGCTATTTGTGATTCAGACATTTGACTTATCCGCTGTTTTAAGCGTCTCTCTCGATATATGCAGCATTACGTGCGCGGGGGTGGATTTGATGAAAAGGAGGCGTGTCTGCAAGATATGCGTATTCAGAGTTTAAACTTAATAATTTTTTTCCGCGCAACAGATAGTTTATGTCTAGCGCTGCCAATAGATGATTATGAAAAATACAGCATCTTTCGCAAAAATGAATATTAGAATGAGTGCATGTTCTTTGAAAATAACATTGGTCTTATTTTCCTTTGCCTAGCCTACTTACAATTATCAAAGAGCTGTCATAAAAAGAAAAATATGTAAAAGTAGGCTATGATTGACTGTCTGGTATATAATACCAGACTAATATTTGTCATGGTTTTCTGCCTGCTCGGTTCTTTTTTTCGGGCATTGCCTCTCGGGGCCGCGAGAGGGCACTCCCATCTTTATGTCTCGTTTTCTGGGACTAATTAATTATTTCCTACAGGTGTGCACCGCTCTACTTAAGCTCTGTTCCCTTGTGGCTCTGGGCTTTTGTGTCTTACTTAGCCACGCAAAGGCGGTAACAAGGTATAGGCTCAGTCGACCACTTTGCTTTTAAGCTTTGCTAAAAACTAACGCGGGACCTGTAGGTGCACGTTAGATATTCTTATTTAGGAGTTTGTTTTCGCGTTTGCACTTTCTGTTCCTTGCCTTGGTTTTTCCCCTGTCCTCTCTGAGGTAGTAACCTTTGTTACCTTTTCTCATTCTCGCCTCTTTATTTTTGCTCTTTTGCTTATTGAGCTAGAGGCCTGTCCTTTTCTCTTATTTCCTGCTCGAGTCTGCTAGTTTTTCGCCCACTTTTCTGGGTTGCTACATTTTGGCTGTACGCTGGGAGCTATTTTCCCGTTTCAGCCTTTAGCAGAGTACAAAACAGAAGCTGTGTCTGAATCAGCACCCTTCCATCCTATTAGGTAGGCTTGCTGAGTAGCCAGGACAAAAAAAGTAATTTCTCTAAATATAGTATACTTTAAATCCCCCTATGATACACTTACTTCCGGGGTTTCACTGAGTATATTTAGGAGCACACTTTTCAAGAAGTACACAAACATTTTGGTTGCATAATTATGATAAGCTTCGTTTTAAAAAATGAGGCAGAGCTTCGCTGACGTTTCCTTAAAATACAACAAAAACAACATGTAACATGGCTGCGCAAGGGTGGTTGTATAGTATGGCGGATATTTTTTGCGTACTGCACATCGCATGCTAAACAGTGCACATTAAACAGCACACTTCTGCCAGTGCACTGTACGCAGGAGACAGGGCACAGTAGATACGGCCAAAGAGTGCACACTCTTCGGACAGAGTACAAAGCAAACAGTACAGGCTCGTAGGACAGAGTACAGAGCAAACAGTGCACACTTAGTACAGAGTACGAAACAAACCGTGCACACTCTTAGCACAGAGTACAAAGCAAACAGTACACACTCTTTGCACAGAGTACAAAGCAAACTGCACGCTCTTAGCACCTAGTACAAAGCAAACTGCATACTCTTAGCACAGACTACAAAGCAAACTGCATACTCTTAGCACCTAGTACAAAGCAAACTGCATACTCTTAGCACAGACTACAAAGCAAACTGCATGCTCTTAGCACATAGTCCAAAGCAAACAATACACTCTTAGCACAGAGTATATAGCAAACAGTGCACACATTTAGCACAGAGTACGAAACAAACAGTGCACACTCTTGGCACATAGTACCGAGCAAACTGCACACTCTTAGCACAGAGTACAGAGCAAACTGCGCACTCTTAGCACAGAGGACATAGCAAACAGTACACACTCTTAGCACAGAGTACGAAGCAAACTGCATGCTCTTAGCACCTAGTACAAAGCAAACTGCATACTCTTAGCACAGACTACAAAGCAAACTGCATGCTCTTAGCACATAGTCCAAAGCAAACAATACACTCTTAGCACAGAGTATATAGCAAACAGTGCACACATTTAGCACAGAGTACGAAACAAACAGTGCACACTCTTGGCACATAGTACCGAGCAAACTGCACACTCTTAGCACAGAGGACAGAGCAAACTGCGCACTCTTAGCACAGAGTACAGAGCAAACTGCGCACTCTTAGCACAGAGTACAGAGCAAACTGCGCACACTCTTAGCACAGAGTACAGAGCAAACCGCACACTCTTAGCACAGAGTACAAAACAAACAGTACACACTCTTAGCACAGAGTACGAAACAAACAGTGCACACTCTTAGCACAGAGTACAAAGCAAACTGCGCACACTCTTAGCACAGAGTACAGAGCAAACAGTGCACACTCTTAGCACAGAGTACAGAGCAAACCGCACACTCTTAGCACAGAGTACAAAACAAACAGTACACACTCTTAGCACAGAGTACAGAGCAAACTGCACACTCTTAGCACAGAGTACAAAACAAACAGTACACTCTTAGCACAGAGGACATAGCAAACAGTACACACTATTAGCACAGAGTACAGAGCAAACTGCACACTCTAAGCACATAGTACAAAGCAAACAATACACTCTTAGCACAGAGGACATAGCAAACAGTACACACTCTTAGCACAGAGTACAGAGCAAACTGCACACTCTAAGCACATAGTACAAAGCAAACAATACACTCTTAGCACAGAGTAAAAAGAAAACAGAGTGCATACTTAGCACAGAGTACAAAACAAACAGTACACACTCTTAGCACAGAGTACGAAACAAACAGTACACACTCTTAGCACAGAGTACGAAGCAAACTGCATGCTCTTAGCACCTAGTACAAAGCAAACTGCATACTCTTAGCACAGACTACAAAGCAAACTGCATGCTCTTAGCACATAGTCCAAAGCAAACAATACACTCTTAGCACAGAGTATATAGCAAACAGTGCATACATTTAGCACAGAGTACGAAACAAACAGTGCACACTCTTGGCACATAGTACCGAGCAAACTGCACACTCTTAGCACAGAGTACAGAGCAAACTGCGCACTCTTAGCACAGAGTACAGAGCAAACTGCGCACTCTTAGCACAGAGTACAGAGCAAACTGCGCACACTCTTAGCACAGAGTACAGAGCAAACCGCACACTCTTAGCACAGAGTACAAAACAAACAGTACACACTCTTAGCACAGAGTACGAAACAAACAGTACACACTCTTAGCACAGAGTACAAAGCAAACTGCGCACACTCTTAGCACAGAGTACAGAGCAAACAGTGCACACTCTTAGCACAGAGTACAGAGCAAACCGCACACTCTTAGCACAGAGTACAAAACAAACAGTACACACTCTTAGCACAGAGTACAGAGCAAACTGCACACTCTTAGCACAGAGTACAAAACAAACAGTACACTCTTAGCACAGAGGACATAGCAAACAGTACACACTATTAGCACAGAGTACAGAGCAAACTGCACACTCTAAGCACATAGTACAAAGCAAACAATACACTCTTAGCACAGAGGACATAGCAAACAGTACACACTCTTAGCACAGAGTACAGAGCAAACTGCACACTCTAAGCACATAGTACAAAGCAAACAATACACTCTTAGCACAGAGTAAAAAGAAAACAGAGTGCATACTTAGCACAGAGTACAAAACAAACAGTACACACTCTTAGCACAGAGTACGAAACAAACAGTACACACTCTTAGCACAGAGTACAAAGCAAACAGTGCACACTCTTAGCACAGAGTAAAAAGAAAACAGTGCACACATTTAGCACAGATTACCAAGCAAATAGTGCACACATTTAGCACAGATTACCAAGCAAATAGTGCACACTCTTAGGACAGAGTATAAAGCAAATTAGTGTACCAATTAGCTAGCTCGCAAGATTAACAATGTTCCTTTTTTCAAGCAAGTAGGCTACTAATGCAGTTATACTTTTAGCTAGCTCAGTAAATGGATGGACGCAATAAAAGCAGAGGCAAATGTAAATTCACTTATGCACTAATATTCCTTGCAGCGTACTCCAGTTTGCCACACTTTATTTCCTTAGGTTCGTTGTTAAAAAGGGAATGATATACCTAATGAAGTAACGGAAGCAGCCACTGCATGTTTTGTCTCCTGTCGGTTGTTGGTATGTACATTACTATGGTGATGATGCTGTACTTTCATGCTGTGCTGCACAATACATCTTTGGAAGTCTTTATTGCAGTTCTTGTGTATTGCTTCCTATAGTACCGGTGATATGAATGTTTACATTTATTCTTGTATGATTTCTGTGTGATTGTATTGTGTTTGTTTTTCATGTATGTATTCTAAGGTGAGACCAAAGACAAATTTCCGGCCTCTGCTGGACAATAAAGTTGTATTCTATTCTGTTCTATTCTATTTTTGGACTTATATCTGCTTCCCTACTGCTGCCTCCCTGTCAAGGTTTAGCTTGTAAAAGAGGTTGTCATCTCAGTGTAACTTCCCAGTAAAATACAAGCTTGATGACAGTTAATGGTTTAGAGACAGGAAATAAGCCAGAAAGTAGCTTGTCTCAGTTGTGGTGGGTTATCTCTCCCACTCATTACTACCAAGGGCTAATATAAAAAGGCACATCAATCAGTCTCCCAGGCTGTGTGATGCTAACCAATATTGCATAAAATATCTCAGCTCTATGAATTCAGCAGGTGCTCTTACTGTTACAGTAAGATTTTATCTTAATAGGTTCACAGCTAACATTCCACCATGCGGCATAAGTACATCTGGGTTTGTCTAGTGAAGTCTGTAATCAGCTCTTAGTAATTCACACTGTGAAGAGCACCAGTAAAGTTATCCTATTTTAATATGAACTGCACTGTGGCAAGAACCATTCATGTGATGGAGTGGAACATCTGAAAGCCAATACAGATAGCAAACAGCACTGGCTAACACCCCATAGAACAGAACAGTCTGGTAAATGTGGAGCATTAAATACGTACTTGCAAAAGTATTTAAAGGATTTCAAAAGCCCATGTTTTTTCTGAAGCAACTCTGGAACTTTCAATGAGCCTGACCCATGTAATTAGATGGCCACTCTTTCTTAACTGATACTCCACATTTGAAAATGTTTTGGATAGTCAGCCAATGATTGCACAGATATTCTTGGCTGTGTGACGTGGTTCATTTACGCTGCACTGTTGATGCGCAATACGTTTCACTTTGACTTTCTTCTCCACTTTCCATTCCTCCATGTTCAGAATCAAAGTCACTGTCATTATCATCGTTGCGCATAGTGCATATTTCAGCAACTTCGTCTGCAGTAAACCGGCGTTTACCACTGGCCGAAGCCATTTTGAAAAGGCTTGTAAAGACGTATTGCGCGTCAACAGTGCAGCGTAAAGTGCAGCGTAAATGAACCACGTCACACAGCCAAGAATATCTGTGCAATCATTGGCTGACTATCCAAAACATTTTCAAATGAAAACAACCGCGAATCCACGGTTAACCAATAGCAGAGAGACAAATGACGCTATGGTTCGAATTCGAACCATTTTTAATAGGGCTGTCACAAAGGAGTTAAAGGCTTGCAGCCTAAAAGAGGCTATCCTCAATTCTTAATGTAGGCTATTATCCTAAATTCTTAATTTTCCTAGTAGTTAATTTTATGGTGAGCTTGTGTTATGTGTGAAAAGGATAAAGTGTACAGAGCTGAAGTGAAGAAATTAATGAATAAAGAAATGTTGGCCGAGGCAAGGGGTCTCCACAGTCAGTCAGTCATGACCGCAAGAGCAGAGCGTAACACCCTCCGCAAACCAGACAAAAGCAAGCGTCCGCTTTGGGGAGGGTGTGATATAATACAAGTGAAACATTGAACAGTTAATATTGTAAAATACCGCCTTTGCGTGGCCAGTTGCAATACACATGTGCGCTGCTGGGCTCAAACCCACTATCCACTGTGTGCGAGACTGCAGTTCTAACCACTAAGTGTTAAGTTTCTGTATTCTGCCTGTTTGTTTCATTTATGTTTCTGATTTTTACCATGTTTATTTATTCTGATTATTTTGTGCTTTCACTGTTCCATGTTTAGTATTACTGTCACTCCCTGTTGTCGTCACACTATTCGGGAGCCTTTGGTGATTTCGGGTTTCGCTGTATTTCCACTCTCGTTTACTTCCTTCTTCACTAATTACTTTTGTTTATAATACTAATCTACTAATCGTTACTAACTGCTTAGAATTAGGTTTCTTACTAATACACTAACGACTAACTTGTAAATAATACTAATCAACTAATTTACTAACGTCAGGGAATTAGAGTTTCTACTAACCTACTAATTTACTAATGCAATCTCAGTTTCCATCTGCACCTGTCTTTTGTTTCTTCTGTCCTATCTCTGAATATCTTACTGTGATTCCCTACTCGTTTCAGCTGCATCTGATTTCCGCATTCCTCTACCTCGTTGTGTGCACAGGTCTTCTTCGATCCATGTCATGTATAGTCTATATGTTTTGTGCTAGTCCGGTCCGCGTCTTATGTGTTCCCTCGTTATGTACTATCAGCTTCCCTTATCGTTTCATTGTGCTCACCTGTGAGCAATCTCCCCTCCCTGTGTCTGCACACCTGATTCCCATTATGTCTGTCTCTCCCTGTGTATTTAACCCCTGTTATTTCAGTCCGTCTTCGCGAGTTCCTCACTATTGGTTTACTTCTGTGTGATAGATTATTTTTCCTAGTTCTAGTCGCAAAGGAGTTAAGCGATCAGATTTATAAACCGCCAATTCCCCAAACATATCTGATTCATGGTTAGTCACTTATAAATAAATAGATAGCCTCCGAATGTGGCTCTAGTCTACGCTACTCTGCTGATAATGTATCTTACTGCAAACACTTTTAATTATAATAATAATAATAATAATAAGAATAATCTCTGGTATGTACTTTCTTAGTAGTATCCACTGTTTTCTTTCTGGCTAAGATTCCTGGGAAATATGCGTTGTCCAATTAAGCTTGTTCGCCAACGTTTCTTCCTGCTTCTCGTCAGGAAGCAGAAACAAGCTAGGCTACTACGAAGCGAATCAACATGCATTATAGCCTACATTCATTGCACTACAGAAAACGAAACTAAACCTAGCTGTCCGGTACCAAAACATTTCCCGCAGGTAACGTTCTACACTACTGGAAAAAAAACTCACTAGCTCGCTCGCTAGCTCGTAGCCCACACATGGAAGGTTGGAGTTACGCATCCGGCAATCCAGTGTTGAATAGCCTGCACTAGCTTGCTCGCTAGCTCGTAGCCCACACATGGAAGGTTGGAGTTACGCATCCGGCAATCCAGTGTTGAACAGCCTAACGCTAAATGTATTTCATAGAATACTAATAGCCCTATTTTAAAACTGTATTTCCATATTTTACTGATGCAAACTATTTAGGCTGTACTAACTATTTAGGCTGTATGTCTTTCAGCTAGAATGTGTTTGCGTCTAGCCCATTGTGCATGTATGTCTGCATGTAGACTTGGTTCATTAATTTACATGCTTCTTCATGATCCATAGCTCAGGTGGTGCTGTTCATTGTATTTCATTACACATTAAATACTGCTCATCTACAAACTCTTTTAATGTAATTGTGTGCTGTCTGTAATAGGATAACTGTTCTCATTCTTGTCAATAGAGGGCGTTATGGTTAAGCGAATGTCTGCATACATTTCTTTGGAATGCATGTCTCTCTCCGTGTTTATCTTCATGCATTATTCATAATTAGTTAGCTATACAAAATAAGTGATATCAGATCAAAAACGTCTACGACGTAAAAAAAGCCAAGTTACTCACGCATAGCCTACATAGCGCTGTCCATAAGTTCTTAATTCCAAAAAAATCTCTTCACATGCAAAAATGAAGAAACACAGGGCCAAGTTGCATTAAATAATTTAGGAAAGTTTGGATAGCATTGCTTTGGAATAGAGCTAGTTTATTTAGTGTGAGCTACGATAGGCAATATTGTTAGTTGTAACTTGGCCACATTTTGATATCAAGACTTTTAAAGGCAGGCCTAGTTTTTGCAAGTTGGAATTAAGAACTTATGGACAGTGCTATGTAGGCTATGCGTGAGTAACTTGGCTTTTTTTACGTCGTAGACGTTTTTGATCTGATGCAATTAAAGTGTGGTTATGTGTCTTTGGTAAACACTGATATTTCAGTGTAACAGTGGTGCTAAGTAAGCAAATCACTTTTTATAGGTGCATGGAGTGGTAATATCATAAATGGTTGTTTTTCTGTCTTTCAAAATATTAACGGGTGCGTGCAATACTATATTGCCAAATGCCGTAGATAACTGTCGAAAAACTCTGAAGCGTCTCACTGACGTCAATACTTTTAAACGATTGGCTAGCAACGGTGCACGTGATCCAAGCTAAGCTACTACTAGCCGTTACGCTTTTCACAATGCAAAAGACGCGGAGTCTCCCATCTCCCCCTTTATAAGAAAATCTCTGATTGTAAGGTGGACTGTGAGCTTGAACGGGTGTTGTTTCCGTGTGGTCCTAGTGCGTGCAGTGTCCTGTTTTTTTTAAATATAACGTTAGTTTTCGGAATGTAAAAAGTGAAACAAACAGGATTTTGAAAAGAGGGGGGTCCCCAGTGGAAATTACGCCCCTGTCCTTCAGTAGCCAATCAGAATAAAGTGTCGTTACTTTAGGATAACCGTGTTGATGTCGTAACTTCATTATTGTTAGCTGTTGGAAATAAAAACATAACGTTCGCTAACAGTAGCTACATGGCTAACTCCATAACGTTGATGGCTGCTCTTTTATTACTTTGGGAGAACGAGCGAAATGTCAATAAGCGGCATTTAATTGTGGAAAGGCTTATGGCAGACCCGAAAAATGTGTTGTGGTTTAGAGACAAAACACTTATATCACCCATCACACTTCTAATTCGTCAGGCTTGAAATTGAAAGATGGTCGTTTTTGCAAGGGGGACTCACTCAGTTACCTACTTTCACTATTCTAGGCCGGCCTGGCGCCCAGCAAAAAAGGAACAGCTCATGATCCAAAGCATAGCATCTGTCAAACCTGGTGGAGGTGGTGTTATGGCTTGGGCATGTATGGCTGCCATTGGAACTGGCTCACTTGTGTTCATTGATGATGTCATTGCTGACTTCAGAAACATCAAGTGAATGCATCAAAACTCATTGGACGGCGCTTCACCATGCAGCAGGACAATGATCCCAAACATACAGCCAAAGAAACCAAGGAGTTTTTTAGGACCAAAAAGTGGAATGTTCTTGACTGGCCAAGTCAATCAC
The DNA here is from genome assembly GCA_029718625.1 of Synaphobranchus kaupii. Classification (NCBI taxonomy): domain Eukaryota; kingdom Metazoa; phylum Chordata; class Actinopteri; order Anguilliformes; family Synaphobranchidae; genus Synaphobranchus; species Synaphobranchus kaupii. The sequence goes on along the minus strand of CM056380.1, from coordinate 19,217,815 downwards.
TGTGGAAGTAAGCTGTTTTGTGAAACTGTTCCGTAGGCCCAAGAAAGCCTCATATGCAAACTTATATAAATAATTAAATAATACAGTCAAGATCTAGTGGAAAAGTACTGAGATGGGGGGTTGTGAGAGGGTGCAGGATAGTTCTCTGTCAGCAAGGACGAGGGCATCTAGCACACCAGGCAAAACAGGAATGTTTTCCTCCTGTGTTCCATAACTAAGCTGATAAGATAGATCATGCTGACCGAACAGGTGGGAAAAGAATAAAAATAAGGGGAATTAAGGAGAATTTCATGGTCTGATTAAAAAGCACGGGGGGAGAGTTCACAAACAATTTTATTTGATAGATCAAGAGTGCCCCCAAGCGCATAGGGTAAGAACAGGTCATATAACATATTTATTTTTTGCCTAATTTGTTATTGGATAAAATAAGATATTATGAAAAGGTGTTACCACATATCATTGGTGTATTAGTAACGTAAAGGAGGAGTTATGATATTGTATAAACTAATGTTTGTTATTGTTCGGGGAATTCCGAATCCTCTGCGTAGGTTTGTGGTTTTCCCATGTTGAATCAACGTTTGACCGTTTAATAAAAGATTAAATTTAATAGAAGATTCTGCTATTTCCTTCATCTTTATCTTGAGAATCCTTCCACTCGAAAACCCATCTCAAATTGAACTTAATGAGGAGGGAGTCAAAGGACTTCCCTCCGCATATTTGGCGAGCCAGCCAGGAGTCCAAGATCCCGGGAAGGATGCAGGAGGGAACCAACGGCGTGCGCTGTTTTATCTTCAAGTTAGAGACCGGTCAATAGTGAGAGGTAAGCAGACACCTTTTTCATAAAAAGTCTGCAGAGAGGAATTACCCGCACTCCGTTGGCCCCAAGTGTGGTCCTACACCGGTGACGGGGCTCCAGTGGGTGAGCGGATTAATTGATATTGATTATACATAAGTTAATTTATAATTTAAATTAATAAGTAAATGCATGGTGGTCTGTTATTGTGTATGTTATTGTGGGAAAAGATACAGTGGGAGAATAATTAACATGAGAACAGTTATATGGAGTAAAATCTCTGTGCTGCCATTCAGGGATTGATAAATTCCTACCCAAGGCCATAGAAACAGGAGAAACATTTGAAATATGTTTAGACTGGTGGCCAGACGGAGCCGTTTGGCTGGAGTGTACCCCAGTGAGGGAATTGAGAACTGAAGAGGTAGAAGGGGAAGTTGAGCAGGGGCATTCAGGGGGAGGAGCCACATGAGTCACAGTCACTAAGTGGGAACTAACAGGATTAAAGGTAAAGGCGTGGCTACCAAGAACAGAGTGGTCCCCTGAATTATAATAATAATAATAAATCAATTAAGAATGAATTAATTAATTATAAATTAATTATAAATTAATGAAGAAAAATCAATTAAAATAAAACAATTAAGAAAAATCAATTAAGAAAAATCAATTAAGAAAAAATCAATTAAGAAAATCAATTTTTTTTTTGTTTTTGTTTTTATTGTTTATTATTTTATTTTATTTTTATTTTTTATTTTGAAAAGAAAACATGGAGGCAAAGTTATTATAGTTGTAAGTTTTTCATTTCACTTTCTAATTTAGAGGGAGAGAAATTAAATATTGGTTTTGAACGTTTTAAATTACTCTATATGCAATCCAGATTTCAGATCGCAGATCAGGAAGAGGATCAGAAACTAAAACTAAAAAGAATTCATGATTCATTTTTATTTTTATTTCAGTTCATTTTGCACCACTACAGTTAGTTTTGTTTTAAAAGTAACTTTAATTTTTATTTTTAATTCAGTTAACTAAAATGTTTTTATTTTAGTTTCAGTTTTAGTTTCACTTTCAGTTAACTAGAATAAGCTTGCATGGGCTAAAGAAAAATAAGGATTTGAAAACGCGGAAGGGCGAGACTTTAAAGACACCTCTCTCCTGCATGAGTGAATTATTTCAAACAGACTATGAGAAGACTATGAAAAAATGGGAAAAGTGGTCAAGAGGTGGTCCCTTGGTATGGCCTAAAGAAGGTACTTTTGGACTTCAATACCTGCAATCAGTGGAAGCAATTTTGTGTAGTAAAGAGAGTAAGAACCGGAAAGGAAAGTTGCGAACTTACAGAGCACAGCTAAATCAATGGACAAATTAGTCTTTCAGACGGAGAGCGACTGTGGAGAAGAAGGAGGGGCACCAGCCGAAAGTGAACCACAGCCAGCAGCATCAGAGAGACCACCAGAAGGATGGTGGCGACCGGCGAATGGAGCTACAGGCGGCCTGTATCCCCTATTGAACAGCACTGGGGAACAAGAAGATTTGAGCCAGGGGCCTGAGACTACTGTGAGGATGAGACCAGAGTTGGTGAAAGTGAAAGGGACCCTGGAAGTAGAAGGTAATTTGGAAACCGTTTTAATAAGATCAAAAGTTACAGCAGCAGGCCCAGAGGAAGGAGAATCAGAGACAGCCGAGGAAACGAGGGAAATCCCGCAAATAGCACACCATTCCCATGCCTCCACACACCTCATGACGGGCCAGAGAATCAGGGAATGACAAGTTGCAAGAAAGAAACAGTCAAGTCATCGGGGGCACGTGAATCTGAAAGGAGCAGCAAGCTAGGATGTGCCACCAGATATCAACAGGCAATGGAAGAAGCAGAGGGAGGTGAGAAGTGAGAAGATGTGAGAATGTGAGAAGTGAGAAGAAGGTGTGAGAATGTGAGATGTGAGAAGAAGAAATGAAGAAGAAATGTGAGAAGAAGAAACGAAACCGAAAGGAGAAGCAAGAAGAGCTGGAAGAGACCCAAGGAGAAGAGAATATGACATCAAAGGAAAAGTGAAACTAAGGTCAACTGCCATTCCCAAAGTTCCCAAAGATGAATCAAGCTCCTCTAATAGTGAAGACTCAGATGACAGTACAACAAGGAAGAAAAAGAAAGTGACAAAGGAAATGCTGAAAACAAACCCTAAAGGAGGTGAAAAAAGCAGAACAAGCATTCCTGCGCGAAGGAGGGTACTCGCAGCAACGAGTTCAAGAATTAAAACAGGTCTACGATATTAGTAGTGATATCCAGAACAATGCCAGCAAAATCCTCAGGAGGAGCGGCAGAAGAAGAAGAAGAAGAGCACCTGATCGATACATCCCAGGGGAAGAAGGAGATGAAGAGGATGAAGAAACCTTCCTGGCACCATTGCAAGTCCTACCCCAACCAGGGAGACAACAGCCACTCACTAAGTACACCCCATAGTCATCAATGGACCTGGAGAACATGGTCAAGGATTTACCGAAAATAACAGAGGGAGCAGGACCATGGATAGTGAAGGTAGAGATGAAGACGACTCACCTGCCCCTGTGCATGGGAGATGTTAAGCAGCTACTAGTAAGATGTGTGGGGCACCAGGTCACTGAAATAATGGACCTGGCAGGCCTGAAAGGAATTATGGACACTCACAAGATGGACGGAGAAGCATTCAGCAGGCACAGACCATGTGTGTGGGCCGCGTTGAGGGCAATGTTTCCACATAAATCAAGCCTTGCAGATATAACGAGTGCAGAACTAAAAGAAGGAGAGGACATCCATGATTTTATCAATCAATCAATCAATCAATCAATATTTATTTATATAGCGCATTTCACAACAAGTTGTCACAATGCACTTCACAGCAAAACAGCAAAACCCAGCCTAAACTCCCCACAAGAGCAAGCCAAAGGCAACAGTGGCAAGGAAAAACTCCCTGGTGTAACTAGGAAGAAACCTTGGAAGGAACCAGACTCAATGGGGGAACCCATCCTCCTCTGGTCGGCTCAGGGTCTAGGGCTTAAGGACCAACATGGTCAAAACAGCCAATGTCCATGATAATACAATTTGCAGCAGCTAGATGACAGTCCAGATGTGGCGGCAGTGATGGTGGGGAACCGGGCGCCGATGGCGGCAGGAGCAGCTGGCAGCGGTGGTAAGGAGGGAGGGGCAAGCGGCAACGGACAGGAAGCCGGACAGCAACTCTCGAGATGCGGGGCATAAGCCCCGCCGGCAGAATGTGAAAAAAAGAGAGAGAGAAAACAGTTAGGGGAAGTGTAATAGAGCAGCAGGAGCACCAACTGGAGGGGTGGGGGGTGGGGAAGGGGTGGGAGGGTTGGACAGGTGCCCCCGCCAGGAGTAATCTATGGCTGCATAGCTATGAAGACAGAGTTTGAGGAACCATGCAGTCATGAGAGGGAAAACAGTCCTACCCACCTATCAAGAGCCAGCCCAGGAAGATGGGGTTGCAGGATGCAGGAGACATGGAAAACAAACATGGGACAGACATTTGATGCATCACAAGGAACATCGACAATGTTCTTTCACATGTTGTGTAAAGCATTGTCCGAACCAGTAATATAGGCCCTAAGCAAGCTTGTGGGGCTTCCCCAGGAGAATTGGGATAAACAAAGAGCCTATCTTGTCCACCACATGAAGCTGCACAGAGAAAGTATGAAGACCTCAGAAGGGCAGAATAAATCTCTAAAGAAGAAACTGTTACTTCTCCAGATAGCCGACAGGGAGAGAGAAGATCAAGGAATTCAAGCAGCAGTGATAACCCAGCAGATACAGGCACCCCCACCCTCACGACAAGTCCAAGGAGGACAGGGCCCATCCATCGAATGGGCTGGACCAAATTTCCAAAGGCCAGTGTTCCCATGGACGAACCAGGGCCAGTGGCAGCAGAAAGACTGCTGGAGAGGCGGAAAGATGGGACACTGGGCCAGGAACTATCACAGAGGAAGAGGATTCCAATTAAGAGGCCGCATGAACCAAGGAGCAAACCCTGGGTGGTGGCCATCGTACCCGCCAATGCCATCATATCAAGGACCCGAGAACCAGATAGCAATGACCCCACAGCAAAACATGTATGGGCAGCAGCAGGAGGGATGGCAGCCACAGCAGCCACAACAACAATGGGGAATGAGTCCCTAACATAATCCCCTTCAATAGGGATGCCTTGAGAATCCTACACCCCTAGGAGCAGAGGGAGAGTGTGAAGCAAAGGAAATGCTATCTATAACATCCAGCTATGCCACAAATTAACCACAAATTGTTATTCTCATAAGAGGGAAAACATGCAACTTTTTAATAGATACAGGGGACAACAGTACACTTATCAGAGACTGCCTCAAGGATATGTAGAATCCCCTAGCCTATTCAATCAAATGGTCAGAAATGACCTAGCGGACTTTGCGCCAAAGGGCGGAAGCACTCTCATCCAGTACGTGGACGACTTACTCCTATGCAGCCCAAGTATGACCGCATGCAAAGAGGACAGTAAGAAACTGTTACAAGAACTGACACTAAAAGGCCACAAAGTATCCAAGTCAAAGTTACAGTTTTGTCGAGAACAAGTGCAATATCTGGGTCATACTCTTAAGGAAGGGAGCAAAAGTATTTCAGCAGAACGAATTGAAGCAATTACGAAGGTGCCCAGACCGAGAACAGTGAAAGAAATGCAGAGATTCTTAGGAATGATGGGGTACTGCAAAAAGAGGACTCCAGAGAAAGGGCTGGCAGCAGCCGCCTTTGCAGTAGAGAAGGCAAGCAACGCCAATAACGGCAGGGCATGAAGTTACCCTGTATGTGTCACATGCAGTAGAAGCACTACTCAGTAGAGGGAAATCGTCCCTAACTTATCGGAGAGTATCAGGATACGAGATCCTACTCACACAGCCAGGATTGACCAGTATCAGATGCAAAGCTGTGAACCCAGCGGAATTAATGATGACCCCAGAAGAAGGCCAACCACATGAATGTGAAAGAGTGGTGGAAGCAGAAGCAAGGGCAAGAGAAGACTTACAACAAGAACCACTGATGGCTCCGGACCACGTGCTTTTTGTGGACGGTTCGTCATCCATTGATCCCCGCACAGGAAAAAGGAGAGCCGGATATGCTGTAATACGACAAGAAGGACCATGGACATATCAAACGATCGAAGAATCAGCTCTAAGCCCAGGGAGAAGTGCCTAACAAGCAGAACTGGTAGCCCTAGCAAGAGTCTGTAGAAGGGGTACAGGACACACCGTTAATATCTACTGTGACTCAGCGTATGCTTGTGGGGTATATAGTACACATTTTGGGGAATATGTGCAAGACGAGGGTTTCTCACTGCAGGGGGAAACCGTATAAAAAAACATTTTTGAGGTAAAAGAACTGTTGGAGGTCATAAAACAACCCGTAAAAATGGGAAAATAGAGGATGTGGGTTAGATAAGTCTACAGGAATATGGCGGCAATGTACAGGGAAAGCAGGGAAAGCAATTGCACCAAGCGCAGTAATAGAGGTCATTTGCAGAGCTGCCCATGGTGTTAGCCACTCTCCAAGGGGGGAGATGATGAGAGAAATACAGAAACATTGGTTTATACTAGCATGATATCAAGATGCAAAATTTGTCAGGAAGTAAGGTAAAGTTGGTAATGGACTATGTAGATATGATCGATCATTGATATATTCATTGATATATTTTCAAGATGGGTAGAAGCATTCCCCACTGCGCATGCGGATTCTAAAACTGTAGCTAAAGCCTTGGCAATAGAAATTTTCCCCAGATTCGGGGTCTGTCAGACCCTGAGCAGCGACAATGGTTGTAAAAACTAAATTACAGAAAATATGTAGGCAAACAGGGATGAGATGAGTACAAGGTCTACCATTAGCACTCATGGCCATGATAAATAGTCAGAATAGATTTATCCATTTGACACCCCATGATCACACATATTACATACACTGACTACATGAAGAAAATAACAACTCAAAGGGGACATAATAAAGCCCCAACTGACTAAAGGCCCTTAGGATAGATAAAACAACTAGATTAAGGAAAAGGGCAAAGAAGTTAAGAGACGCCTGAGTGAAGTGCTAGTAACCTCTCCTCAGGCTTCTTAGAATATGGGCTCCAAAGAAGAGGAAGAAGACATTACAAGTATAATCCAATTCTTTTTATATAATCTTTGTATAATTATAGCGAATCAAAATTAGATGATCATTAAAAATCATTAAATACAGTAGCTTTTTGATTAACTTTTGATATTTTTGATTAACTTTTTGATATTTTTGATTAACTTTTTGATATTCTTGATATTTACTGTTTGATAGATCATCTGTTAATTGTTAATTAGAGGAAATATTAACTTAGGTAAATTATGCATGAAACTAATCAACTACAAATGTTTATTTTTATCATATAATACTAATGTCATAACATAACCCCACCACCAGGCGAAGTATCAACAAGAGAGTGTGAGACCGAATGTTCTCAAAGGGGGGAATGTGGAAGTAAGCTGTTTTGTGAAACTGTTCCATAGGCCCAAGAAAGCCTCATATGCAAACTTATATGAATAATTAAATAATACAGTCAAGATCTAGTGGAAAAGTACTGAGATGGGGGGTTGTGAGAGGGTGCAGGATAGTTCTCTGTCAGCAAGGACGAGGGCATCTAGCACACCAGGCAAAACAGGAATGTTTTCCTCCTGTGTTCCATAACTAAGCTGATAAGATAGATCATGCTGACCGAACAGGTGGGAAAAGAATAAAAATAAGGGGAATTAAGGAGAATTTCATGGTCTGATTAAAAAGCACGGGCGGAGAGTTCACAAACAATTTTATTTGATAGATCAAGAGTGCCCCCAAGCGCATAGGGTAAGAAAAGGTCATATAACATATTTATTTTTTGCCTAATTTGTTATTGGATAAAATAAGATATTATGAAAAGGTGTTACCACATATCATTGGTGTATTAGTAACGTAAAGGAGGAGTTATGATATTGTATAAACTAATGTTTGTTATTGTTCGGGGAATTCCAAATCCTCTGCGTAGGTTTGTGGTTTTCCCATGTTGAATCAACGTTTGACCGTTTAATAAAAGATTAAATTTAATAGAAGATTCTGCTATTTCCTTCATCTTTGTCTTGAGAATCCTTCCACTCGAAAACCCATCTCAAATTGAACTTAATGAGGAGGGAGTCAAAGGACTTCCCTCCGCATCACCCGACCTAAATCCAATTGAGTATGCATTTCACTTTCTGAAGACCAGACTAAAAGCAAAAAGCCCCCAAAACAAGCAAGAACTGAAGATGGCTGTAGTACAGGCCTGGCAGAGCATCACTAAAGAAGATACCAAGTGTCTGGTGAGGTCTATGGGTCACAGACTTCAAGCAGTCTTTGATTGCAACGGATTTGCAACCAAATATTAAATATGATGACTTTATTTAAAGGTATACTATGTAGTTTCAGAACACTAGATGGCGGTATAGAGCACGTAGGAGAAAAGGGCTCCCAGAAAATTGCTAATCACGTGTTCTTCTCGGACACTCGAGCATTGTGGTGACGTTTCACACATATTTTCCCTGACCGTGGACTCAATTCAATTCAATTTGCTTTATTGGCATGACAATACATTGCATCTGTATTGCAAAGCATACTGCATTAAAACAGTCAAAGACATACATCTAACTCTGAACAATACAAAACATCAAAGATTAGAAACGAATAAACAGTAACCATACATGAAAACAAGAACTTTTCTTTGATTATGCATTTAGAAATAACAATAATGTAAAATAATAAAGTACAATTAAAAATAATAATAATCAATATAAATGATAATAACGATGATGAGAATGACACCTATGATTTTATAAAGTGAATATAATAAATATAAAATTTTTTAATTGGTTTATAATGATCTCTGTCACTCACTGTCCCTAAGACGATGGCAGGCAGCTATATGTTGTGCTGCCAGGTCACAGCACGTCCTCTCCTCTCCTAAGAGGATGGGGAGTTTTTGGATGTCTGTTAAATTTTTTAATTGAGGGTATCTCTGATTTATTTTGGGAAAATATTTATTTCTGATTTGATTGTATTTTTTGCATTTTGTGATAAAGTGCAGCTCTGTCTCAACTTCGTTGAGATGGCAATGTTTCTCCTCCCGGAGTCTGCCCCTCATCCTTACTCTGGGGTACTGGCGACCACTGGATGTTGATGGCTACAGAATGAACCGAGCAGAATTACAAAATTAAGATTTAGAATTATTTTATGAAAATGAACAGTGGTCAATTTTACAGAGCAATAGCTAAGATGACTAACTTATATGCTTTGAGCATGTAACATAGTCTCCATTTACATAATCAAGGTTTGGTCAAACATGATAAATAGACTATTGTCAACAATAAACAAACATCACGACAATAGATAGCCTTAGCTAGGTGTATGGTCGCTATTTTTATAATGATATTGTTACCTCCTCGGCTGAAAACATCTTGCTAATGACAAACCGCAGGAAAGCACAGATCGAATAAGAAAGTTGTTTACTGTTGTTGCCTGCTATAGCGTCCCTCGCTGCAACGCTCTGGCTTGTTTTTCACAAATGTCATGGCAAAAGAAAAACTGTTCGCGTAGCTCGAAGCGTCCACATTCGCGTATTTGCATGAGGTATGTTTCGGCCCTAAATATCTAAATTGTACTGACGACACGTACGTAACGGTAAGTAGCCTAAACTAAAATTTTACGTGGATGCCTGCCTACATGGCCTAGCCATGTCAATCAAATGGCAGGAACCGCCCATTCATGATGTTTACACAATTTTCTCTACCTTTAAAAATGGCGATAGGATATCAACAGTGTAGCATTCAAAACATTAACAAAAAAACACTTAGCGAACAACTTATGAGGTAGGAAATACATTCAACATGTTCATTAGGCCACAAGGATACATACAATGTTTTTTGGGGAGAAAATTTGAATAGAAACAAAGAACGAGTTTACAATGAAACTACACAGTATAACTTTAAGTTATGTTAACTTGTCCAATTATTTTTGTTCCCCTAAAATGGGGGGGGGGGGGTCTAAAAAGGCTAAAATTGCTACACGGTTCACCTGATATGGATGTAAACACCCTGAAATTAAAGCTGAAAGTTTACACTTTAACCCTATAGTCACTGTTCCATTTCAAATCCAATGTGCTCAAGTCCAGCGCCAAAACAACAAAAAATGTGTACAGTGTGTCTCCCTTCTCTGTCTGTTTCCCTGTCTGAATAAAGTCAAAAATACAAAAGGAGGGCAGACTGCCTGCTTTCCTTTTCTTAAATAACCAGCTTTTTACTTCTTGCTTATTTTGTGAGATGTTCATTAAATACAAAATGAGAAAAAAGGAGCTGTTATGATTCTACTTAATCTTACAAGAGAAATAAGTTTTTGTTGTTGTTGCTGTGTATGCTTCTCAAAAAGAATACTAGATTAAGTGTTTCTCAGTTGTTGTTTTTTTGTTTAGAAAAAAAAAAGGGGGGGGGGGCTTCACTGAGGCATGTCTGTCATTCTTTCCCATTGATTTCCAAGCCATAACTGTGTTATAACTGAAAACGTGCAGTTTCCAGGAAGGAATAATGGTGACTTTTTAGCTGGCCCACTTTTTGTTGATGTTTCTTGTGGAAAAGCACTCTAAGCATTTATCCCAGGGAAAATTCCATTCATAATCGCTACTTTAAAACTCTGCTTTGTTGCTGCAATCAGCCAAACTTCCCAAATTACTGATTCCTAAAGACCTCCCTGAATGTCAGTCCAATCCACTCTACTATCACTGTTCATATGGGGACTTCTATTGCCGCTTACTAGTGTTCAGTATCTGTCATTTCATCACTTGGTCATTAACTGTGCATTGTGGCCTCTTTCATACTCTTTCCAATATAGCTCAGGGAGATCTCCTTGCAGATTGCAAATGTTTATAACAGCACGACACCTGCAAAGTGGAATGTTCTATCTCTTTTGCAATTATATTTCATTTTCCGTGCAAAGCCCTTTCTGTAATGGAGCGTGACGTGTGAGGTAGGAGGAGCCAAACGCAGCAAGGGGATTCTTTAAGCCCTAAGGCCACTAAGGCGGGAAACCCCGCAGATAAGGGAGGAGACAAGACAAGGAACACACACACACACCACAGCTACAGACCGGCTCACTGTTACACACCAATGAGTGGAAGCACAAACGCCTGGCCTCACAACAAGAAACCCAAACAAGGCGAAAGGGAACAAAGGACTACTACCCCATACTTCCACGAGCTAAGTAACCAATAAACGAGCCGGAAATAACAAACGCCCTGTCTCGGAAACGAGACGCATAAGAACAGGCGAGTAGCATAATGGCACGAATACACACCAATGTACCGAAGCTACGAACCGACACACTAAACGCAATTGAGTAGAAGCACAAACGCCTGATTTCACAGCAAGAAATCCAAACAAGGCGAAGGGGAACAAAGAACTGCTACCCCATGCTTCCACGTGCTAAGTAATTAAACAGCCAGCAATAATGAACGCCCTGCCTCAGTAATGAGGCGCAAGAATAGGCGAGTAGCACAAAAGGTACACATAAAACATATAACCAACAAACACTGAAAACTAATGCGAATTAGAATGCCAGGAGGCGAAAGGAACGGAGATCTAACGTTGCAAGGCTACTCTCAGACTCGCAGTCAAACGCAAACATGTCCACAACATCGCCCAATCTTCCCCACAGGAAGACATGCACCGACAGACGAAACAGAACTACAGTTCCGAACAAAATCGTCAAACTCCATATAAGGATAAAAGGCACACAGGGACGAAAGGACAGCTGCACCGGAATTATCGGCTAACTGACTAACACGAGTATAGAGAATAAAAGCCCTGCCTCTTGGTAAAGAGGAATGTAACGAGAAGGCGAAGGAACAGAGATAACGTTCCGTGGCTAGTTTCATAAGCTCGTAGTCACATGCATAAATAAAGGGGTAAACTCCCGATCTCCCAGGAGGGAGAAACATTTTACAGGAGAGCCGACGGAGCACCGCAGTCCCATAACTTTACTAGCAAAATGACTAGCTTAAATAGAAAAGACACGCCCTAGCCTCTCAGTAAAGGGAAATGTAACGAGACGAGGAAACCAATAATTAAAGTTCCAAGGCTATAATGAGGCTCGCAGTCACACGCAAACATGTCCACAACATCGCCCAATCCTCCCCACAGGAAGACATGCACCGACAGACGAAACAGAACTACAGTTCCGAACAAAATCGTCAAACTCCATATACGGATAAAGACACAAGTCATGCACCGACAGATGAAACAGAACTACAGTTCCAAACAGAGTCGTCAAACTCCATATAAGGATAAAGGTACAAGACATGCATCGACAGACGAAACAGAACTAAAGTTCCTAACAAAATCGTCAAACTCCATACACAGATAAAGGCACACAGGGGCGAGAGGACAGCTGCACCGGAATTATCGGCTATCTGACTAGCGCAAGCTCAAACACTAATACAAGCCCTGCCTCTCAGTATGAACAAATGAAACGTACCAAGGCTACTAACTGGCTCCCTGTAACACGGAAATGAGTAGAAGCTAAAACGCCAGAAGAAAACCAATCACAGGCGAAAATGGAACAAAGAACTGCTACTCTATACCTCTACGAGCTAAGTAACTAAAGAGCCAGCAAGAAATAAGCCCTGCCTCAGCAATGAGACGCAAAAGTAGGCGAGTAGCCCAAATGGTATGGATAACTCACAGCCAACAATACACCACAGTACAAAACAATAAACAAACACAATGAACAATTAGTCTCGAAGCCCCGAATGAAGGAAACGGAAGGCTTATATAGCTCACTGGCATTACATTCCAGCTGTGAACGTTGATTAAGTTACTCCGTGAAAAGAAGGGACGGAGCCAAAACTCCACCAATGGAGCAGTGCCCACGTGTGGCGACCGAGGAACACGACCGCAAGGAAAAAAGGTCATAAACCATGACACGTTCAATTGCAAAGTGCTGGCTGTTGATGTTCTTTGGTAGTTACAAGCTTGATAAATCATTTGTACATACAGCATTTCTAAACTTGTGGTATATTATCACAGATAAATAGCACAGGCTGCTGGTGCGTGGTGCATGGATGAGCCCCACGGTCTCGGAACAAATCCGGACCATGCCAGTGCCGACTGTGGCTGGTAGCTCCACAGAGCTATTTCATCACTATCCAGTGACCCCCACAGGTGGAATGGGCACTCTTGGATTGCAGGTTAAAGTCACATATGAAAGGTCTTCCTCCCACTCCACTCTGTGTGCGTTTAGCTATAGTCTGCTGTGTGCAAAGAAGCAGTTTTGGAGGACAACAGCGGATGTCCACACTCTCCCAAATTGGCAGTGGGGTGCGGTTGCAGGCAGTTTAGACAGTTTGCAGACAGACATTCCAAATTAGGGTGGGAATTGGATAAGTACAGCCCCACGTTGGGCGCCAAATTTATAAAAATTTATAAATGACATAAAATAACTTTTGATAAATGTCGTAAATTTCATATTTCATATAGCCTGACTACAACCGCACATTTCAACTGAAGTCACAGCTTTGCTATTGGGGTATAGGGTAGGGGTGTATCCGGAGCCAAATACCGTATTCGGGAAAGCACGAATAATGCGATGGAACAGATATTTTTTTCTACCCGAAGTTGCTCGTTAATATTCGGATTCGGGAAAAAAAAATTAACTAATTCAGCACACTATCTGCCAGAGATTTAATTCATTGAGATAGCCACTAACAGAAGTGATTAACACAAATGCCCTATCAAAATCAGCATTATAAAACCAAACTGTGAATTAATGTTTATAAAGATATTTAGCTAACTTATTAATCTAGATCAGGAAGGTCTCCTGTATGCTATTGATAGACTAGGGTATGTTACGTTAACGTTACAAGTCCACAGTGTGGATTCATAGCGAGTTTAATGTTAAACAATTTGGGTAGAAACAAGCATTCACAGAATCCGTGATATAGGCTAAATCTTAATTGTAATTAAGTTACCACAGTGCGATTGTCGCTAATATGTACCAACATGCAAATACACTTTTGATGTTTTCTCTCCACCCATTAACAGCACAGCACCCGAGAGCTGGCTCAAGCTGGAGCAAGCTAACATGTAGCTACAGTAGCTACGCTGAAAGTTTAATGAATGAAACGGATATTGGGTTGGAAACGGATATTTCTCTTGACTCCACCAGGCAGTCTGTCATTAATTTTCTCGTATGGAGGGCGATAGCGGGTGGCTGGCTAGCTACAATGATTGTAGCTTGCGCTGCTGCAAGTTACGCCATTAACGCCAAACCTCAGTGCTCAACGCAATGGTTAATGTTAATGCCAGTGGGCTCAGTCCGCAACAAGCACTGTCTGCCACTGCGGTTACACAAATGACACATGCACACACACACCCTCGCCTCCCGCTTTGTGCAACCTACAATCTGTAATATGTTTAACCATCGTGAATTTGGCATCGCATTTCACATAATAACCATTTCACATAGCGCAAAAACAAAACGAGAGGGCAGGCTGAGCTACCTAGGAGCAATACAGGGGCAAACCATTGAGGTGTGGGGGTGGGGGGTTTCCATGTATGAAATCACAACAGGCAGAAAGGTTTGTTATTGTGAAAATAGTTTCCATTCAAATGTATAATGGAATGCTTTCATGTTTTTATAAAACTGCCTTTTCATTCTGAGTTGATTATATGTTGTACCTCACATTTTTTCCAGTTCTTATCCAAAATTATTTTTCAAAAAAAAGTATAAGTATAAAGTCCAGAATATAGTTCTTATAAAAGGTTTTGAAAAGAAAAAAAAGACAGGGAGGGGGATGAATACTCATAAATTGCAATAGCAATTCATTTTAGACTAGAAAATATGACATTTCCTATATGTAACACAACTTCCGGCCGAAGCCACGCCCATTTCCGGTTTCTATCCGAATACAGATACAGATACATATCATTTTGATGGTCCAACAGATACAGATACAGATAGTGGCATCGCTGCACACCCCTAGTATAGGGCTCTTCTGTAGATTTGTTTGCAGAGAAACATATTTACGTAGTTAATAACCTAAACACCTCTAACAGGAAAAGAAGTGTATTTATATCCTGGGTGTTAACAAGAAAATGATCTAAGGCCTTGCCACTTAAAAAATGCTTTAGCATGTTGTTAATTCAAGAAAAAGCACAATCAAGTAAAAAAGCCAATATACAGAACGGTTCATCCAGAAGTTCCAAGACTGAGATATCCCATTCTCATAGGAAGGCTGCCAGTAAAACACTGGGATTAATTAATGCAATAATTAGTTCTATTTCATGCCAGTCAACATGCCACGGTATGGGTCATCCTTGCCGAGAGGAGGCGCTGTTAGGAGACTGTATAGCAAATTAACCACCACTACAGGCGGAACCACGTCACGCCATAAATATGGTGCTTTGTACGCCGCCCGACCTCTTTTTGCCTCCTCGAGGTTGAGACTGCGACTGCTTTTTATGGTTCCCTTTGGAATCCGCAAAATCACGACTTTTCTTGCCTCTCCCGATCGCCCGGAGCTACGTCTTGAACGGAGTACGCTTTCCGGGGCTTTCCCTCCCCCAGCAACGCGGATTGCGGTTTGTTGCTGTTTGTTTTGCTAACGTTACTCGGTATAGTTGTTACCTTGTGTAGGCAGTTCACTGCCGGTTTTCCTTGCAGAACTAGATCAGGTTATGCCGATATCTTCTGATTGTATTTAGCCGTGTGGAGGCATTTAATTTTCTTTCTCCTTGTTGTTACTAAGAAAGGGAAAAGGGACAAGCCGGAAGTAGCCTCTGTGTTAGTAGACACACGCTACCTGAGGTTTCAGCGCCTCTGGCAGCCCTTACAGTCATACCGATTCGGACTCTTCGCTTGCCGCTGGATACGCTTGTATTGTGTAGTAGGCAGATGGCTGCCGTTTTTGTCCAGAAAGTATTAGAAATTTACTAATACCTTTCTGTTTATACTAGCTGCATTAGGCATTGCATTGGTTCCCTTGTTAGTTGCACAGCAACAATAACAACAGTAACAGCAACAAATAAAATAAATTAAAATAAATAAATAATTAAGCCAGAAGCAGCCTTTGTGCCCGTTAGGACATACGCTACCTGAGGCTTCCATGCCCTCGCGCTCCTCCAGTGCCACTGTTTCGGCCCTTGACTCAGCGTTGGACATTATAGGCAGATTGCTGCTGTTTCTATACAGAAATTAGAGATGTCCCGATACCACTTTTTGACTTCCGATACCGCAGCTTTGGCTATCTGCCGATACCGATATCACCCCGATACTTTGTTTTACTCTTGAACAAATAATAATAATAAAATATATGGAAGCACTTTGCTCATGATGGCCAATTAGCCACCTAAAAACATCTCACTCAAATGGAGAACAAACAAATACTTCCCCAGTATATAGTCCACAACAACAGTTGGTTATGAAAGACTGCCACCCTTTATTCAAACACTACAAAAAAAACAGGTACTGTAGTACTTAAAGCGACCAATAGGTTTAAAGAACAACAAATGCAGGCATCCACTGATAAGATCTACGAAAACTTGCTTAATTCTGAACAAATTTTGTGAAATTTTGCTTGTTATAAACGTGAGAAATTTCTGTATGACATCGGTTACTTGATTTCCAAACAGCAAGGCTATTTGTAAAACGCACTTTTAACTCATCACTTTTAATTGCTTATGCCAACAGGAAAACTTGATTTTTTTCTCGATTTGGACCTGTTTTTACAAACTATTTCCACAATTATAAGGTGTGTTGCCAGGATGGATGTTTCAGGAGCAGCCTTCTCTCTCCCTCCGCTCCTGTTTCTAGTGCGATGTCCCTTCAGCACCTCTGGGGTTTCAGTAGTCTCGCGAAGGCCAGACTTTGTGATGAACAAAGTCTGGTCCATAGACTTCCTTAACGTGGTAAAGAGCCGCCCACTTTGACAAGATGGCGCATTTGATTGACATGCAAGATAACCAACCACAGACCGTCTATGTTCCGTGACGTTTTGAGGTGCTACAGAGGGCGATTTAGAAACAGCGCTACAAGAACAACAGACCGGCATGAAACAAATGTGATGTACTAAAATGGCACGGCGATCTCCATTAAAACAGTCTATCACACCGAAGAAAGATACAGAACCTGACCTGACCGGACCTTCTTAGACATCTTAGTAAACATTACTGTAAACTAATATTAAAACCAAATGTTCACACTAGCAAGCCTACATGCAGAGCACAGAACCGATCGTTTTATCCGTTTGCCCTGTAATTAACAATTTAGGCTAACGTGTAACGTTAGGTGGCTAGCTGACTAAAACATTGTAACATATTCGAGACTGTTTCCATTGTAGTTGAAATAAGAAAATTATATCTTACCAATGCTCTACGGTGTGCACTTCATCAACTGGATGGCTGCTACATTATGGGAAGGATGTGCTTTGTCTTGTCTGTTCTGTAGTGATTTCGATGACGTTTCTGTATGCACTTATTGTATGTCGCTTTGGATAAAAGTGTCTGCTAAATGACTAATGTAATGTAACTGCCATTCTGATGAGGCGTTCCAGATAAACTTCTGTTTGTAGCACGTTTCTCCATTTCTTGGTACCCACAAGTAATTTGGGTGATCCAAACACTATGTTGAATCGCCGTGCTGCGATTTCTACATCGGTGGCCTCACTCTCCCCAACACATGCCACAGACAACCCTTTGCCTGTCAGGTACTTAACCTGATCTTCCATTATCGATGTAAGGGGACAGACGACTAACAAAATAGGTCGAGTTGGGAAGCCTGGTATGTGTTTGCAGAGGGTCGGCCATGCTTGAAATATAAGGCTTTTCACATATCCAGTCGGCAAACATGCGAGTATATCTCGTTTATTAATTATCTGCCTCAAAACAAACTCTTGAATATCTTTCAGAGATGGAATGTCGTGAACTTCTAAAACTTTATTCAATCCAGCGTTAAGCTCTTGGTTCGAGACACTCATTGTTCTTGATGGATTCGCAGCGTTCACTAGCTACCGATTAGTTAGAAGAACTTAACGTGTTTCCCGGCGGACTGATAAAACCAAAAGCACTGCAACGTACCGGAAATACGCAGGCACTCCTGTGATTGACAGTGCTACTAGCCAATGAGTGCTAACTGTGAGTTTTCCCACAGCTCTGTCCAGCTTATGCAAGCCTATGCATCCGACGCTGCGTACGAAGTGCGTCAAAGTGGCTGAGGCTGAGACTAGGGTTTCAGTAACCTGGGAGAGCTTCAGGACCTTGCACAGCGTCAGCCCCACTCACAGGCATGGTAGCAGCTGTGGCTCATTGGCAATCTGTGCAGCTAATACCTCTTGCCTAATTATTAGGATCTATAACAGGCCTATGGCTGAGAGAGGGACCTTCATCCATCCATGGTGAGTCTCAGCCCCCTGCCCCCATACCTTTTCCTATAATTATATATTTGTGGATATTTCTTCAGTTTAATTTTAGGAATGTGACTTGCTTGCGTGCTTTTTGTCATGCAGCAAATTAAAACTCCTGAAATTAGGTTTAGTGCTTTTTTAAACAAGTTACAACAAACAAATGCTGTTTTCAGGCCCTTGAAAGTTCTAATGCTCAAAACTGTGCTATCAGCAGGCAGCATCTTGCAATTCTGAGCCTCTGAATTGTAGGAAACATCCTCTTATTTTGATTTCTATCAGAACACTATCTCCAGCACATCAGACAGTTCCTCTTCTCTGGTAAAAAGCCTACATTTCATTTCAACACAGAGGCATAGCTAGAGATTAATTCTGGGAGAAATTCAGAACGGAACGAATTGTCAACCAGGGTGCAGACGGATTGTCATACAAGGGATGGTAAAAACAGACTGTGACCAGGTGTGTGTGTGTGTGTGTGCGCACATGTGCATGTGTTTGTGTGTGAATGTGAACTTTTCCGGTTTGTATTTCTGTGGGGGGTTGAGTGCAATCATGTTGAGTTCTTTGTGATCAACGTCTCTTTTTCAATGGGACAAGGGCTTGGCTTAAGAAAGTGATGAAGACTGGATGGCACTTGAGGATATGAATGAGAGAGAGTACATCACCTGCGGAGATTTAATTACCCTTCATTTTTCAGTTCTCTCCATCGTTCATGTTATGGCTCATATTATAAACTACTTCACTAGTTAATCTGAATATGAGGAGTCTGTAATAATATTTCCATGGGATATACAGCAATGAATATCAATATTTTCACAATGTTAGTTTGATAGCCATCTGGGGCAAGCCCCCAAACATTTAAATCCCCACTCGCATCTGCAATATCCCTGCAAACTCAAAGGAAATCCTGTCTTTTCTAATTATCACTGGGTTATGCTCGTATTTGTCACAAGCCACACAAAAAAAAGAAAGAAAATTGCTTAGATTAGCATCAAATTACTTTAAGATAAAACAGAAAAGACTTAGGACTTTGGGGGAATAAAAGGAATTAATCACTGGAACACAGAAGGGCTAATGGGAATGAAGCACAGGCTGAATTTCCCCCCCTATTACGGTGTGCTTCCACAGTGACCCCGCGCAGCAGAAAACCCCTCCTTTCAAAAAGCATTGAAATCTATAGCTTTTTGATGTGTAGCCCTTATTCTCAGAAAATAAACTGCGTCTCCAGTGACTCATACTCAACATTCACAAATTGCGGTAAACATTGTCAGTACATGGAGGTAGGTAACAACATCACTTTTTTAATAGTATCTGGCAGGGCTGCCAGAGCCAGTTCTGCCACTGGACCCAGCAGAGTGCCCAACAAACTGTACAAGAGGTGCCCCAGGCTCCTGCACCGACTGTGGAAGATCCTGAGAGTTATCTGGTGGCGGGGGAAGGTAGCGCAACAATGGAGATTCGTGGAAGGTGTCTGGATTCTCAAGGAGGAGAACTCAAAGAACATCAAGCTGTTCAGGACCATCTCGCTGCTCAGCGTCGAGGGAAAGATATTTTTCAGTATCGTTGCCCGACAGCTGGAGATCGCAAGATCTCTTAGTCCGAGCTGTGGTAGGCTGAGCCATACTGCATCAAGTTCCTGATCCAGTCCGTCTATGACGTCTTACCCAGCCCATCCAACCTCTCCTGCTGGGGCAAGGCTGACACACTAGCATGTCCCTTGTGCCTCAGAAGGGGAACGCTTGAGCACATTCTCAGCTGTTGCCCGAAAGTTCTGGGTGGAGGCCGCTACCGCCGGCGCCACAACCAGGTGCTGAAGGTGATTGCTGAGACCATCTGCAGTGCCATCGACCAGAACAAGCACCTCCGACCAGCAAGGCAGGCAATCACCTTTGTCAGAGCAGGGGAGAAACCAAAGGCATCGGCAGGGCTCTTTAGAACAGCACCTGACTGGCAAATGAAGGTGGACTTGGAGAAGCAGCTTTGATTCCCAGAAAACATTGCAGAGACCACCCTGAGACCAGATATTGTGCTGTTCTCTTAGGCATCAAAGCAAGTGGCCATGCTGGAGCTCACAGTTCCCTGGGAGGAGCGGATGGAGGAAGCCAACAAGAGGAAGTGAGCCAAGTATGCAGACTTAGTGGAAGAGTGCTGCAGATGGGGGTGGCATGCACAGTGTGTGCCCATAGAGGTGGGCTGTAGAGGCTTTGCAGCTCAGTCTCTGTGCAAGACCTACAGTCTTCTGTGCATCACAAGTGCACGTAAAAGGAAGGCCATTAGAACCACCACAGAGGCAGCCGAGAAGGCCTCTAGATGGCTGCGGATCAAAAGGAGTGATCCGTGGACACATGGTACTTGGACACAAGCCTTGACTTGATCAAGGCTAGGTCGTCTGGTGTTGAAAGACCCGAAACACCCGATGACCCCAGGTTCCAGCACTGATGATGTGTACAAGTGCCTCAGTAGATGTATGGTGCAAAAGGTGTTATAGCATACCTGCAGTACTCTTGGAAATACAAGGGACCAACACAGTGGTGCTGTTCTAGCTGCCTATTCTCAGCCTTCAACACCACCAATGAACAGAATGTGTGGTTTATATACTGTGGGTGAAATCTATCTGTTTTGCTACACAAGATTCATTGCAAACTGAGAGGAAATGACCAAAGCTGCACACCATGCTGCACACACTGTCTTTCACCTGAAATGAAATCTCACAATCCGTCTGGTGGAAACCCAGTGTGCTCTGCAACAAGCAGGTTATTTAAGTCTTTAATCCCAAGTCTGAATCCAATATTGTTAGCTGAGAATTGCTCATCCCAAATTTAAGAAATAAATAAACTTCTTCGGCCAAGAGATAAGCTGAACTTGCTGTTATAGAGCCCAGTGTTACTGCTGCCCCAGAGAGATACGATCAACACCCTTCCATTAACCGTGTAACCCCAATATGCTCCAGTGGGGGAAGAAATACCCCCAGACTTATCAGGATCACTCACACAGACACACAGATACACATTCACACAGACACATACACACACTTACAGACACACAATCTCACACATAGACACACACATAGACAGTAACACAGACACACACACACAGACATTCACATAGACACATACACACACATGGACACGCACTCGCACAGACACACTCACGTACACACAGACACACACTCACACAGACACAAAGACACACACACAAAGCACAGGTTTTGTGCGTGTGGGTGCAAGTGTGTGAGTGTGTGTCGCTCAAACGCAGCACAGTTTTCTCCACTTGAAAAAAAGCTATTTAATTTAACTCCTACTGGAGATTAAAAGAGCTACGAATCTCCTGTCTGCAGTTTTAAGATAAGAATAAGAATTAGCAAAAGCACCACCCCTCATGCTTTTCACATCACATGGTCAGATATGTCCTACTTCACTGGATTACTGTGCCTCAACTCAAGACTGCATTGAGGTGTTTTGGATCAAAACTTTGTCTACAGCAATGCAATCAGGGGTCTGTACTGCACATCAACATCACTGGGGACGATGGTGAAACAGCACTTATTTTACGTCAATGTTTCCCTTACCACAGTATGCAGCCTGCAGTTTGGCTTAAACTCCATCCCAACCCCAAAGATTTTGAACACAATATCAATGTGAATTGCTAAAATATTCACGCTCCCTAATCTAATAGAAGACATTATTTTCTCTGGAGTGCAAGTAAATTTTTATTGAACAGCCAAACTAATGTTTTACTCTTCACTGCCTCCATTCAAGATGAACATTTATCCAAAAAAAAATGCAGACACCACTTCCAAGCCTAATGGCACCACAAGATCGAGGCAGGAGGCAATTATGCAATGATTTCAAGGAACAGAGATTCAAGATGTTATCATAATCCCTCATTCCTGAACAGCAGAGTCCTCTGCCTAAAAGCATAGCCAAAACTAAGATCGAGCAATGTTATTAGTTTTTCTAAAACTCAACCCATGGAATAAATAGGACAGTAATGTCCCTCTACTGTTAGTACAATGAATGAGTACTAACTGTTAGTACTGTTACTATTAACTCTACTGTTAGTACAATATTAGTACATGACAATGTCATGCTTCCTGTGGAAAAATGACATTTAGAACATCAAGATGAAAGACTGTGACGTGTTATGTGAATGTTGTACAGGGGCATGTTTGGTTTTGTTAGAAGCATTGGGAAATGCCCAAATTAAACATTAGAGCAGATACACAGTCAGGACCATAAGTATTTGGACAGTGACACAATTTTTGTTGTTTTGGCTCTGTACTCCAGCACATTGGATTTTAACAGTGATTAAACTGTAACTTACATGGGAATAGTATGGAACACATGGTTGGCTAAATGTCTGTAAGACATCAAGGGTCTGAGGTATCAAACTAGCCCCATACCATCACTCTGCTGCCAGATATGCAGTAGATATGGATGGATCTCTTTAAGGGTAGATAGGGATGGATCTCCTATTGAACTCTATGGAAAAATGAGTCAGGAGAAACAACCCTTTAAGTTATCCATCCATATCTACTGCATATCTGGCAGCAGAGTGATGGTTTGAGGCTCGTTTGATACCTCAGACCCTTGATGACTTGCAGCCATTTAACCAACCATGTGTTCCATACTATTCCCATGTAATTTACAGCTTAATCTTGTCCCACCCCCCACTTCCCATAGAGATCCATTAAAATGCAGAGACGTTATAGTATCGCTTGTAAGAGTACCAGAAAATAAGATATCGAGTCTTTTGATGTTGTTGGGTCACAAACATCAGGAAGTCATGACATGGAAAGGACATCTGACCCAATATGATAACTTTATTAAAGTTTATGTTAATTTGTCCATTTACTTTTGGTACCCTAAAATGGGGGGGGGGGGGGGGGGCTATGCATAAAAATGGCTACATTTGCTACACCGTTCACCCTATGTGGATGTAAAAAGCCTCAAATTAAAGCTGAAAGTCCGCACTTTAACCTCATAGTCACTGTTCCATTTCAAATGTTCTGGAGTACAGAGCTAAAACAACAAAAAATGTGTCACTGTCCAAATACTTATAAACCTGACTGTATAACATTTAATAAATTCATGGACACCCCTGCTTTACATGGATGCACTTTCATTTTTACTGCAGTGATACTCAATCCTGGTCCTGGAAAGCCACAGAGTCTAGTGCAGGGGTAGGGAATCCTGGTCCTGGAAAGCCACAGAGTCTAGTGCAGGGGTAGGGAATCCTGGTCCTGGAAAGCCACAGAGTCTAGTGCAGGGGTAGGGAATCCTGGTCCTGGAAAGCCACAGAGTCTAGTGCAGGGGTAGGGAATCCTGGTCCTGGAAAGCCACAGAGTCTAGTGGGTTTTGTTTTTTCCTTCAGATCAGCAAAGATGCAGACCCAAAATTCCAGGTGACCTGTCTGTAATCAACTGCTTTAACTGATCAATTGCTGTGCTACACAAGTGCTGAGTAATAACGAAAGCCTGCAGCCCTGTAGCTCTCCAGGACCAGGAGTGAGGACCACTGGCTCACTCCTGACAAGCTTTTCGTAGCATTTAAACTTCCATCCACGTTAAATTTCCTTCCTGACTCTCCCCATATTAGACCAGCTAATTATTTCTGTCTCAACTAGAAACTCAATTGTATGATCAGTCACTTGACTGTGCCGTTGGAGTGCCTATGGGGACCCCTGGAGGATAACCATTGAAATACAAGTTTTAAAAAAAACGGTGGCTTTTTATGTGACATAGCTCGCTCAGTAATGAACAGGAGAACAAGCAGGCCTAAAGACCAGCAAATAAATACAAAGATGTAGCCTATTTGACGGAGTAAGCTACGCTAACATTTGAATAAGACCAATAAATGCATTCGTCGTATTTCTCTGACTGAGAGAAGTATATTTTAGCTAAATATTTATTTAATTGCACCGACTCAATAAATTAAAACATTGTAAGCTATATAATTGAGGACATTGGACAACAGTTAGCACACCAAGGGGACTTTCAAAAAGCAATTCGACAGTTTTGAGTGTTTAAAATTCAATGAAATTCTGCTCTTGCTTAGCCCACTTCCCAAGCAATGACACGAAAGTGCCGACACAACTTTTCAAATCTAACAGGTACAAATCGCTGTTACAATAAAGTTGCCGTAAGATAGGCTATTCTACATCACAATTTAGGTGCTATATTCATTTCGCCACAAAATACACACGCATGCTAATTTCCGAAAGACTGGTCTAAAGTTAGGTCTGCAAGTCTGAGAAACATCACAGCTCAGGACGGTCCACAAACCCTACGTTTCTAGAAGCGAGAACAGCTTTATTTTTCAAAGAAACGAGCTTCTACAATAAAAACGAAAAATCTAGAAGTATACGAATATAAACCATAGCAGCAATTAAATTTTTTTTTCATTTTACTGCAAGGTCTCCTTTGGAACATTTGAAGAAGTAACCATAATAACATTTTTAAACGGGTAAATGGTGGAGGCAAATCACTGGCGATTAATAAAAACGCTGTAGAAACGTGCGTCCAGGCAGTATTTACATCACAGGTAGGGTATAGCTGGAATAAACCCAAACATCCTTCACGCTTTTAGCTCCCACTGAAGCAAGCGCGTGCTCGAATCCAAGTTTTTATGTATGCATTCACACATTTCACAGCATTTTAACTGAGCGCAGGAAGAATATGTAGCCTTTAGCTCACATCAGCATAATGCAGCTCAAACATCCTCTCACCTTACCTTCGTCGTGCATTCGCTGCAGACACAAAGTCAGGTTTCTCCTCCAGCCAGGCATCACAAATCAAGACGAAGAAGCAGTAATAAACATAAAAATAATTAAATTAATCAGGGGGGTAAATGTAAACAATGATAACGGAGCCAGAACACGTTTTGTTCAAGTGAAAGGGCCAGATATGAAAAATGAAAAAAACCCTCTGTGGTGCTTAAACGAGCAGGTATGTCGCAGAAACCTCTGTGGCAGGAAACCGTAAAGCGCTTAAATTGCGGTGCATTGGTCTGTTTGAAGAACAGCTGTTTCTGACCACCACTTCTGGACATATACGGGCAACTATAGTCAGTAGTAGCCTACTGAGGCGGAGCAAGCCACAGACTCGCGCACTATAGACAGTACAGGCTATTGTCATAGAATTGTTGAAAGCCTTGCTGCTTGCTCAAGAAGTCCCCGACAGCCTATTTGTCTCCAGATTCAAACCGGGGAGACGGACAAAATAAAAACCTTCATAGCAGTGCACCAAATGCCGTTGCTTTTAAATTCTATAACTGAGTGCGCAACAAAGCAAGTGCTATTAACACGAACACGTTCTGTACAACGTCATAATGAACTTCAGTTTGTACAACAGAGCATGAGCCGCGTTGCGCCTTTTGCGTAATACTTATTTTGTAACAATTGTTTTTGCATGCGAGAATACGCAAAGTGTCATAATCTTTTATGATTATCTTTCCCGTCTAAATGCAAGCTTGGGGCACACAGTGGTAGGCCTAATCAAGAATAAAGTTGTGCATTAAATACAAAAAGCCACATGGGCACAAAAAAAGTATTAAAGCAGATGTGAGCGGTAAAATATTGAAACCTGTTCCTTAAACAGCATAGACGATTCTCGTGAACCGATAATTACCGTCATTATTTATGTGCATGCATAAATAACCAACGAAGACAAGTAGGCTAATTGTGTAGAATAGAATCTGGAGATTTTTCTAATTCAGATAGCATGCTGAATCTGATAGGGAAACAAAGACACCTGGAGGAGTGGTTCCCAAACTTTCCGAGCCCGTGACCCACCAACTTAATGAAAGAATACATTTTCTGTCAGCCACCAACCATGCCCCTAAAATTTTACATTTTACATTTAGGCTATTCCACCATATCTTAAAAAAGATAGAAAAACAGCTGTAGAAGCAATTTAACCACTGTTTAATATAACTATGTGCATAGAATCTAACCAGTGCGCTGTTTAACATGACAGGTGTCAATGTCAATGATCAGCGTATAATATACTCGAAGCTCCCCCCAGGCCTATATTATAATAATTATGACCGCAAAGGAATCATAGCATGGTTCAGGTCAATACAAGTTGTTTTGTTCCTGCAGTCAGGCCTGGGTTCGAAATATATTTGAAAGCTTCTTTAGAGGCATGTGAAAAGAGCTCATCCGGACCCTTGGGAATTTTCAATTAAATACTTTGTTAATTGAAATAGTCTACATTTGAGATGTAGATTAATAGGCTATACATACGATGTTTTCTTATTGTAAGCAGGAATGTTGCATCTACAGGGTAACCGATTTTAAATTAATCAGGTCTGGCGATGGTTTACGTTGGAAAAAAGGAAAAGTCAGCTATACATCTGAAAAACACCGGAGGACCGAAATGTCCCTTCCGATAAGCCTAGTAGTATTTGACAGCAACGTGCAGTGAATAACATATCTTCCTTGACCCCGTCAATCACCACAGTGGGGAAGAAGTGACAATGAATTAGACTAATATGTCAGAAGCATACACACATTCTCCGGTCAAGGATGTTAATAACACACGACTGGCAGTGATGCCCTGAGAAAGTAGGTCGGCTTCTCGTAGGCTGAGCAAACAAAATGGAATTGAGCGTCGCCACACGTCGCAAACCCCTCTAAACCCGAACTATCGAGAGCATCTCAGAGACGACCGGATCTGTTGCATGCACAGAAAAAACACGGGAGAAATCTGATTAAAGCTGACGTACAGATTCAGAAGAACTTATTACTGTAAATAAGATGCGCTGAGATGCACTGGATAACGAAAAGACGAGTGCTGCACAGAACGAGCTGTTTAAAAGCATGGCAGTGGCATCTGTGCACACACATACACAAATCCATTCTGTTGTCTGTTGCCATTTTGCCAGTCTGCTGGATAATAACACCGTGGGGCCCTATCTTGGCGATCTTGGCGCTTAGTCTAAGCGCATGGCGTAAAGTCCATTTGGGCGTGTCCAAGTCCACTTTTGCTATTTTAACGGCGTGTTTTTTTGGCGCTAAGCACGGCGCAAGGTGCAACTGGGCTGAACCTAGTCGCTTCATTAATTATAGTTGTGTCTTGGGCGTGACATGCAATAAACCAATCAAAATGTCATATCCCATTCCCTTTAAAAGCCTGCTTTTTCACCTTGGCGGATTGCTTGATGGCGAAACAGACATGCTCGTGCGTGTTTAGTGTGATCAAGGAATAGGCTAAATGGAGTATGATCAATATTATTCGGACTAACCATTAGCCTATGAGTTCCCGGTAATTCCAGACAGGGCTGTTATTTTACAAAATATATGCGGTTAAATTTCGTTAAAAGGACCTGCAACAGCTGAGAATAAGCTATCAATGGCTTCAGTCTCACCTTAGAAAACGCCAAATTAGCCTGCTTGTTCAGCGAATTTCGTTTGATTATGCAATGAAAGTGTCAAACATCAATTCCAAGAGGCTGTTCTCATGGAGTTCTCGAAGTTCAAGCTTCATCCAAAGTTTATTAGGCTACCTGCATAGTAGGCTAATATTGATTAATAACATACATACCGTTATTTTGCCTTAATGATGACACTAAATAGCCTACAATAAAGCTGTCAGGTTCGCAACCCATTATGTTCACGCATATTTCCCCTTGTTTAATAATGTCCTGTTTATGGAAATGTGACCAACCTGTTTTACTCGTAGCGTAATCCTTTAAAACAATCCACTTTCCCAGGAAGACCGTGAAACGTGCGACTTACAGCAGGGGAAACAGAGAACATGCAGCGCACGTGCAGAGAATGGCATTAAAATTAATTGTGAATTAATTGTGTAACGTGCTGCAAATTTGTTTTAGTTTCTAATTAGACGGTTAGTTCTCTTTAAAATCGTTTTGTTCAGTAATGGAATAACGGGTGAAATCAGCTGGGTTTTAAACGGTGAGAGTATGGAAACCTGGTCACTGTAATTTAAAAAATATGAAGGACGAAGAATAGCTAAGGTTACAATTTAGTTAACATGGTGACATCTCCGTTTTTTAACCATAGGCTATCGAAAAAAACCTTATGCACAGCGAATCTGCTGTAGCCTAGGCTATTTGAAAAACAATAAATGCAATATTCACTGGACAAGGTTTTGAACTTTTTTCAGTCACAACCCATTCTATTTACTTACAGGCTGTATTCATAGATAAACAGAGCTGTATTGTAATGACATCTGAAGCG
Source organism: Synaphobranchus kaupii (assembly GCA_029718625.1). Taxonomy (NCBI): domain Eukaryota; kingdom Metazoa; phylum Chordata; class Actinopteri; order Anguilliformes; family Synaphobranchidae; genus Synaphobranchus; species Synaphobranchus kaupii. Next base: position 19,189,345 of record CM056380.1, on the reverse strand, counting down.
CATTTTCAGAACTTAAATGTCCGTCTATTGCCCTGCGCGAGTTTTCCATTGGATGACAATTCACGCATTAGGTGTAAATGACAATTCGCGCATTAGCCTTGATATAGGTGTTATCAGCTGCTTTTTAATGGATAGCCATTGTCCCGTACCATCGCACATCGCCTGGATGTTGATGGAGTGGGCTGAAAGCAATTTAATGTGCATGGCATTCCCCTTCGCTGAGGGAAAGGTAGGCTATGGACCCTTTTATTATTATGTATTTTTTGATATGGGCTACACAATAATACTATTTCACATTGTAATCTTGATATTTTAATCATGCTTGTGCGCGCCCCTGTGTGTAACAGACATGAGGGTACGGGCATTGTGCACACGCCTTTGTAGACGCACTTATATGCGGCGTTAAAATAACATGTATACAACTGCGACATGACTTTAGACCAGGTTTGTGGTGGTTCTAGCGCAAGCGCTTTCTGCTGGCTCAAGATAGCAATACGCCAAAAAGAATCCTGGCCACTCCTCATCTTAAGACCAACACGCCCAAACGGCACAAGAGTACATGCTAGTTAAACAGCGTGAGCGTTAGGCGTTATAATGAACCTACCGCCAGGCGTAAGATAGCAAAGACACTTGCGTTTGGGTTAGCGCCGCTTTGCGCCGGGTGTAAGATAGAGCCCCATGTGTCTCAAACACAAATTCAAATATGTGAGAATGAAACTAGTTTATCTAGTAAAACTTAGATGCACTCAGGGCTCATCTGACACTATAGCCCTGAGTGAAGGGCAGCTGTCAAACATTTTCTTTCCTCCCACAACATGTGCTATTTATGAGAGGATTCACAGAGATTTCCTTCACTGATGCAATATGATCACTTTAATACTGTCTGTATTCACTAGTAGTACTGTGCACAACCTCCACCATAGGCACAGGTGGACACATGCGCGGGCGCACACACACACACACACACACGCATACACACACACACACACACACATACACACACACAAACAAACACATGTGTACAACCTGCTCAGCTCCCATCTGACTTTAATTGTGGGATACTGTGGCAGGAAGATGATGTTTACTCTACCGTCTGTTTTAGTCAGTCTCACATGACTTGTACCCAGGAGCTGTCGTTCATCACTGTGAAGGCCTGCCTCCAAATGACTGGATTCAGCTCACCAGACTGCAGTCTGTTCTCTGGACTTCTCTCAGTTATGGAAAAGGACATTAGCAATAGTATAATTCCCCCTTTCACCAGGCAACATGAGACAATGCTACAGTTACCGTTACAGTTGGTAATTTAGCAGACACTCTTATCCAGAGTGACTTACAGCCCCATGACGACACAGGGAGGAATTACACATTAATAGCAAGACAAATTGATTACCCGCACAGCTATGAATGAGCTTTGAATAGGAACTAATCAAAAGCAGGCCTATTTGCAATATGTCCTGTATACCTACTACCTGATCACAATGCTCATGGTGAGAGTGTGCCAATAATACTAGAACAACTAAACTATAGTGCAGTGAAAAGACAGAAAATAATGTGTTTTTAGTCTGCGGCGGAAAACATCCAGTGATTCAGCTGTGCGCACCTCAACAAGGAGTTCATTCCTCCATTGAGGGGCAAGAACTGCGAATAACGTGAGCGAGAGGTCCGCCCCCTCTGGAGGGTTTGTAGATCGGAGAGCTCTGGCTGGGGTGCGGCTCTTGCTCATGGCCTGTAGATAGGTTGGGGCTGTGCCTTTGACTGCTCTGTAGGTTAGTACTAAGGCCTTGAACCTGATGCGAGCAGCAATTGGTAGCCAGTGGAGTGAGACCATGAGAGAGGACACATGAGAGTATTTTGGTAAATTGTGGATAAGGTGAGCTGCAGCATTCTGGATAAGTTGGTTAGTGGTCTGATGATGTAGGCGGGCAGGCCAGCCAGCAGTGTGTTACAGTAGTCCAGCCGTGATAATACTAATGCTTGAACCAGTATTTGGGCCGAGTGGGCTGTTAGAAATGGACAAATCTTTCTTATGTTGAATAGCAGGAATCTTCAGCCCTTCACCATGGCCGAGACATGTACAGTGAATGATAACTTGTCATCAATGATGACCCCAAGGTTTCTGGCTTTATTGGATGCTGTAACAGTTGTGTTATCTAGACATATAATTGACATGTCTTGTGTGGGCGAGCCTTTAGCAGGGATGTAGAGCAGTTCTGTCTTATCCAGGTTCAGTTTTAGATCGCTCATTCATCCATGTCGAGATGTCCTTGAGGCATGCAGAGATGCGAGGCCCGATTTGAGTTTCTGAAGGAGGGAAGGAGAGAAACAGCTGTATATCATCGGCGTAACTATGGTAAGAGAAGCTGTGGGCATTGATAATTGAGCCAAGGGATTTGGTATAGATCGAGAACAGCGGGCCCAGCACCAATCCTTGTGGCACCCCGGTCGAGAGACATATGGGGGACTAAACCTCACGTTTCCAAGACACTTGGTAAGTGCGACCAATCAAGTATGAGGTTAGCCATTTCAGGGCAGTATCTGAGCTGCCAAGCGCAGACAGAGATGACAGCAAGACCTGGTGGTCCACCCTGCTAAACATGGCTGACAGACAAACGCAGCTTCCTCTGCCCTGAAATGTACAAGTCAAGAACAACATGGTATATTCATCTGGGTTTTTCTTTTCCAAAGGGGAAAACCTTTCACTGGCAACAGTTTGCTCTTGACATTTAAACGTTTTAAACAAGGATAAAAGTATTAAAGTATTTCTGATTGAGTACCAAGAGATAACGCTATTCTTTAAATTAATATTTTAACATATGTAAAAATGTAAGTATTTGGGAGAATGACAAATAAGGTTTTCAAAAGTTAAACTAGTTTCATTTAAAATATATTTTTAAGTCCACATGAATGTCCTCTGTGTATTCATTATGGTTTCAGCATGTGAAATATGCTAGTCAGTAAAATGCATATCACTTAAGAAATTCACGGTATCATTTCTATATAGGGTATTTTCTTAATGCCATTTATTAAGTAATGGCTATTTCTTTATGTTTGTCTCAAGTAAAGTTACTGTGGGGAGCAAAATACTGTCAAAAAATTTAAATGATTATATGCAGTATAACAACATAACAACAGGTATACTAGCCTATAAAATATCTATCAAGTAGTGATTGAGAAAAACAGATAATGATTTTGTTGTTTAATTGGCTCCACCAACAAATTATAGTTCCTTCAGCAGGGTCTGACGCTAACTTTTTATTGAAACAGCCACTGTTGTCTGGTGGATGAAAAAATTTTACCACACTTGGACATTTTACCAGACACAATTTTTTTCACAACATGAAAATGAAAATCGCACAAGATATTTTTTAAATCTTTATTTTAAGACAAAATAGATTTCACAATGTGATAAAATGGACAAGCAATAGTAATCACAATATTGTGTCTTTTTTTCTTTAACAAAGGCAGGACTACCAAAGCCATAGCTAAATTTAGAACGTGCGTCACTCAGGAGTGTTGTTTTTTTCCCCAAATGCGTGAACTTCCATGTTATATTTTCTTTTTTTTACGGGATCAATTTACCAGACACATTGTCATGTAGAAATCTGAAGCTGCTGAAAAAATCTCTGAAATACACAAAGAGCACATTACAATACCTTACTTATTTTTTTGCAAGATACTAAGTCCTCAATCCTGGACTGTAATTTATTTGTGCTCTATGCCGCACAACTTTCTCATTATTTAATTAAGTCATTGGTAAAAAAATAATTTAAATGGAAATAAAATACCTTAATGTCACATCCAATAGTCAAAATAAGTTATTAAATTAATGGGAAAGCATGAAATATCATGATTTTTGTCAACAGGTGTAACTGGAATACTGGTTACACCAATTAATATCATTTGGTTACACCGCCTGATTTTCACTCTTTAATTCAAATTAAACATGGATTTATTTGGCCACCTATACTAACTGGTTACCTTGACCTCAAGTCTGTATTATCATGATTTACAATAAGTATAATCACACATTGTAATTGTTTTCCAGAGGTCATACCATTTGACAAGTAAAGCTTACCATGATGGATGAAAAAGGTCAAATTATTAAATATTTGTGGGAGACATACTAATCTTCCAGCTACATCAAAGTGCCTTCTTTGAAAAGTCATATCCTGTCATATGGGTTGCTTAAAGTCATTTGATTTTAAATGGGTTTTTTATACTGGATACACCAGCCTGACAATTAATGGAATGTGTTTTTCGGACTAAAGAATTTTAAGTAATAGAATATTTTATGAACAGACCAGCTGTACCATATTGATTTATATTTTAGCAATCTAAGACAAAAATATGCCAAGCTATTTAATTAAGCATTTTATTGCTAAATTGTGTCTATTTACATAACTTTTGTTGTTTGCATCCATGATCAGACGGTTACATCACCTGGACATTTTGCCATTTAGAACCTCAAAACTGAAAGATATCATACTAATACAATGAAAATTTAAGTGATAAGATACACAATGTAAAATCTTTTAAAGTACCGAATGTCTACATTTATTATTTTTTGTTTACAATAATGGATTCAGACAAAAAAAAATGTACGTCATGTCATTGACGCATGAACAAAGTATTTTTAAGTAAAGGGTGGGGGGGGGGGGGATTTTTACTTTATAAGGATATGATAAACCTACTGAGATTAAAAAACTATAACCAAAAGGTGTGCCTTAAACATCCAAAAATACCACAGTTAAACCACAGAATTGGACGTACTTATTAGAAATACCTGCATACCAGAGGACGTTTCTCTAAGACAACAGGTGAAGCAGTGCTTCACCAAAAAAAAGGGGTGAAAAAGAAACAAATTACTGAGATGCCGATTCACACAGGACTAATATTAGCCAGATTACCTGTTTTGTGCGAAATATGGTAGGTAATTTACGGTGAGGAATTTTGACTTTACAAATTACGGAAATGCAGATTCGCTTGGGATTAAGATCACAGACGACCGCCACAAATCACATGAGGTCCCCAGGTAATACTACTCCAGTGAATATGGCACAAGACGATTCAAAATGATCTGAACAAAGCTATTTCAGCTACGGTGCAGGTGGATTTGAGTATTTATCTATTGAATATGCATAGGTGATTTAATAATTTGGCTGCTAATAAATGAGTGTGTACATAACTACTTGTCATTGTATTCTATCTGGTGTTGTTCATTTGAGAGAAGGCAGCTCAATTTAAATGGTACAGTCATAGTGATGAGTTGTCAAGCAATATAAACCTGTTTTAAATGGCCACCAGCTCTTTTCAGCCTACAGCTGGTCAGTTGACGTGGTCAGTGTAAAACAACTCAAAAATGGCCTAGCTCAACAGGTAAAGCAGGGGTTCGATATTCACAGGTCAAAAAAAAATTGTGGGTTTGCTTCACCAAAAATTCTGGTCAGCAGCCGCCACTGCTGCATACATATAAGGAATCTAAGCACTGGCTTTAGTCAGATGTACAATCTGACCTTCACAAGCATGTAGCTCATTCATTACCATGTTAGACAACGTGAATTAACCTAATACAGCACGTACCCAAACTTTGAACTGTAAAATCGTCACTCATGAACACGCAATTTTGTGTCCTGTGACACGTTCGCAATAATTTCCATTCAGAAAGACTGGATATAAACACAAAGGGCCCTATCTTACACCCGGCGCAAAGCGGCGCTAACCCAAACGCAAGTGTCTTTGCTATCTTACACCCGGCGCTAGGTTCATTATAACGCCTAACGCTTACGTCCTTTAACTAGCATGTATTCTTGCGCCCGTTGCAAGTGAACTGGGCGTGCAGAAAGGGAGCAGAAAGCGCTTGCGCTAGAACCACCACAAACCTGGTCTAAAGTCATGTCACAGTTGTTTACATGTTATTTTAAAGGGAATGGGATATGACATTTTGATTGGTTTATTGCATGTGACGCCCAAGACACACCTATAATTAATGAAGAGACTAGGTTCAGCCCACTTGCACGCTGCGCCGTGCTTAGCGCCCAAAAACTACGCTGTTAAAATAGCAAAAGTGGACTTGGACACGCCCTAAATGGACTTTACGCCATGCGCTTAGACCAAGCGCCAAGATAGGGCCCATAGGGAAATAACTGCATTTTCATAAAATTAAAATAACCTTTTAAGGATACCAAAATCAACTGAAGCAGTATGTAGTGAATGGCATCTTTCTGAATTTTTGTTTTTCAAGTTTTCCAAAGACATTATGGCCACCCTCCTATGGCAGCTATGAGTATTACAGAAGACAAATGTCAATATAAGCATAGAATTAAACTTTGAATGGAATCCTTTGGTATGTTGTTAAAAATCACAGAATGAATTTATCAGCTCTCGAAATGATTGACAAACACCAATACGCACTTCTACTGGAATTGGAGTAAAAAAATGATGTGAAAAAACAAATACAATGTGTTTTTCTTTAAAGCTCTTAAAAGCTTTAATCTTTAATTTTCTCATTAAAAGAAGAATTTAAAAAAAACAAGCAACAAACTTCTTTTCACTTACTTGCATAATCCCATACAATAATAATTGCCTAAGAATTCTGATAAGACCTTTTATTATGAAAAATGTATGTTTTGCTATTCTAATATCTGAAAAACCAATTATCTTTTACGTAACAATATTCAGTAGTCACAATCCCACTATGGCCTTAAGACAAATAATTCAATAAAATAATTCCATAAAATTGCCTCTTAAACCAGGGGTGGGATGGGGATGGGGATTGTTATTGTTATTGAATGAATCAAAAAAAATTATCTCCAAAGCATAACAGCATTATTGGTGCAAATCGGTACATCCCTGATAACACTTGAAGGAATCAACCATTTTGCGAATTAGCCTCACTCTCCCCTTGCAGTCATGGAGCAGAAACTCAAGAACAAGGCTTTTTCCTCATCAGTGAATCATATAACTGCCTTCACATCTTCAGGATAACGAGGGCCAAGGGGAAAAATACATCTGTATTAATAGAAGTTTTTACGCGTGGTCATGTTGACCATAAGTTACAGCTTTTTTTCGTCCGCTCCTCTCAAATACTAATGGGAGATAGCACAACATATAAGATGATGTGGTTCACTTTGATTCAAGGTTTGAAGGCTTCATTCGTGAATCAAAGAGACAGCCATTACAGTCATTGTCCCGACCGAACAGTGTTCTTGCCGCTACAGAACAGAACCCTGAAGCGAGCACAATGCGTGCTATGACTGGTGGTGGTGGGAGTAATGTGGGAATTAGCGAAAGCATGACTTAAAATCTGATTGGCTGAAGTAGTAGACTCTATAAAAAACCTATTTTCCACGAATAAATGAAAGCAATTCCACACGCACCAAGTTTTGCGTAAGTGCACAATCATTAGTTCGGGACACATTTGTTTGTGAGTGCAAAAATATTTGTGAACCAGTTGCATTCATTTGTGAAACAGTTACATTTATTTGTCAATCTCATTTTATTTGTGAAAGGTTCATCCTATTTATTTGTTTATTTTTGAGACAAGAATACCCCCATACTTGTCTACTATTGAGTATGCTATTGAGTATACTATTTTAAAACGCTGTTAAGTACGCAACATTTCTTAAAATTCAGTGTACTTAAAAATACCAGAATGAAATACTGCGTTTTCGAGAGTGTCTGAATCAGAGCCCTATCTATTGTGTCCTGTATTATCTCATGTTCAGTTGTTGCTTGTTGTCTGTTGAGCACTTGAAAAGTCCTCTATAAAGCAGGGCAAAAGACCTCTATACGGGTGGCAGGAAGTCCTTTTGGCGTAACCAAGGCAAAGTCCTCTATTCAGGAGAGGCAAAAGTCCTGCAGCGGTTGCTGGCAGGCAAAGGTACGTATAAAAAAAAAACACCCACAGAGAGGCTAAGGGGCTAAAGAGCACAAAGTATGCTTGTCTCGTATTTTTATTGTATGTACTGTGCATAGCAGATAGCAGGTAGCAAGCTGATTGTTGTTGGAGTATTTGTTGAGGTATTTGTCTTGTGGGCCCAACCAGTAGTTTAGCTTCTAATTAAGATTGTTTTTAACTGTTTTAACTTTTTATTAACATTGTTTCTAAACTGTTTTTAACTTATTAAGATTGTTGCCACCTCTGTGTTTAACTCATGCCTCTCTCAGTCTCTCAACTCACTATGTCCTCTTGTCTCCAAACCAGCTCGACCATCACCCCCCTCCCCGTGGCTAACGGATTCTCTCAGATCCAGCAGAACCATGCTGCGAGCCGCTGAGAGAAAGTGGAGGAAATCCAGATCCCCAGATGACCTGTGCTCCTACCACACTCTGCTGGCAGCCTTCACAGCTGCAACCACATCAGCTAAAACTTCATTTTTCCAGTCTAAAATTGATGCATGTGTATCTAACCCATGTAAACTCATCCCCCCTCCACCCCCTTCACCCTCCTCCCTCTCTGCAGATGACTACCTGACCCACTTTGAGGGGAAGGTGGCCACGATCCGGAACTCCTTCATGCATCCGGTGACACCCCACATCCCCCATACTGAACCCATCGCTACACTGTCGTCCTTCAAGATTCTGGAGGACTCAGATGTGCTCCAGCTGGTGACGCGCCATCGCGCAACCACCTGTCCACTAGACCCCATACCTTCAGCAGTCCTCCAGTCTATATCCGCTGAGCTCTTTCCATATCTGTCCTCCATTATCAACACCTCCCTAATCTATGGCCATGTTCCTGCTGCCTTTAAAACTGCCCGTGTAACCCCACTCCTTAAAAGACCTAGCTTGGATCCCGCTGATGTCAGGAACTACCGTCCTGTATCTCTGTTGCCCTTCATGTCCAAAACAATTGAACGTGCTGTCCTTAACCAACTGTCTGTTTTTCTCCACCAGAACAACCTGCTTGACCCACATCAGTCCGGCTTCAGAACCGGCCATTCGACTGAAACTGCTCTCCTGGCCGTGACGGAGGCACTCGCCACTGCTAGAGCCTCCTCTCTCTCCTCTGTTCTGATTCTCCTTGACCTGTCTGCGGCATTCGACACAGTCAACCACAAACTCCTGATCTCCACACTCGCTGAGATGGGAATTTCTGGGGCTGCCCTCTCTTGGTTTGTATCGTATCTCACTGATAGATCCTACCAAGTCTCCTGGAAGGGTTCCGTCTCTGCTCCTCATCCCGTCTACAGGAGTCCCGCAGGGATCTGTACTGGGTCCTCTGCTGTTCTCTATGTATACTAAGTCTCTTGGTTCAGTAATTCATTCACATGGCTTCTCATACCATAGCTATGCTGATGATACTCAACTCTTCCTCTCTTTCCCTCCCTCTACCCCACAGGTTAAGGAGAGGATATCTGCTTGTCTGACTGACATCTCTGAGTGGATGGCTACCCATCACCTGAAGCTCAACCTTGACAAGACAGAGCTCCTCTTCATGCCGTACAAGACCTCCCCACTACATGTCCTCTCCATCACCGTTGAAGGGACCGTGGTGGCTGCCTCCCGCTCTGCAAGGAACCTGGGGGTGGTCCTGGACGACCGGCTGGACTTCAAAGAGCACATCAGGGTGACGGCACGGTCCTGCAGGTTCCTCCTGTACAACATCAGGAGGATTTGACCGTACCTGACCACCTACTCCACCCAGCTTCTTGTCCAGACCATGGTCACCTCACGCCTGGACTACTGCAACTCTCTGCTCACAAGCCTACCGGCCTGTGCCATTCTGCCTCTTCAACTGATCCAGAATGCAGCTGCCCGGCTTGTGTTCAACCTTGTGTTCAACAATCGCAACCTTGGAAATTTTCCCATGTAACCCCCCTGCTGAGGTCACTCCACTGGCTGCCAGTTGCAGCAAGGATCAGGTTCAAAGTTCTGACCCTGGCCTACACTGCAGCCAATAGGACAGGCCCCGCCTACCTGCAGGAGTTAATTCAGAACTATGTTCCTGCTCGACCACTTCGCTCTTCTACAGCAGGGCGACTCGCACTTCCCCCCCTCCGTGTCAATGGCTCTCGCTCGTCCCGACTGCGGAGTTTTTCCACCTTAGCTCCTCAGTGGTGGAATTAACTTCCCATTCCCCTACGTTCTACTCGAACCCTGCCTGCATTCCGTCAAGGCCTGAAGACATACCTCTTCAGACTCCACCTTGACTGATATTCTAACCTAGGAATATCAGTTCCCTGTGTTTACTAGTTCCCTGTGTTTTCCTGTCTGTTTGTTATAGTTTATAATAGTATTTAGAATAGAAGTGTAGTATAGCTGATTTACCCACAGCTTTACTGTGAACTACAGTCAACGTTCATAACTAGGGATAGCTGCTACATTATGGGAAGGATGTGCTTTGTCTTGTCTGATCTGTAGTGATCTTGATGATGTCTCTGTATGCACTAATTGTACGTCGCTTTGGATAAAAGCGTCTGCTAAATGAATGTAATGTAATGTAATGTTTTCAATTCTAATTTACTTTTTATATAATGTCTTCTATGTCTTATGTAAAGCACTTTGGGTTGTCTTGTGTATGAAAATGTGCTATACAAATAAACTTGACTTGATTTGACTGTGTACTAGCAGTTGTGTACTGTTTAGCATGTGGCGTGCAGTATTATAAAGAATATTCTCCATACTATATTCCAACTATACTGTGGAAGTGTCGTATATGTCCTACCATTGCGCGGCAAGTCACGTGTGGTTTTTGTTGTTTTTGAAGGAAAATATCAGCTGTGCCTCATTTTTAAAATGAAGCTGCGTGTTATATTTATGCGACCAAAATGTTTGGATACTTCTTGAAATAGTATGCTCCCGAATATAACCTACTCAGCAAAACCCCACAAGTAAATATATTATCCGGGGATTTTAAGGATACTATATTTAAAGAAAATTTAGCCTACTTAACTTTCTCATCCAGTGTACTGAACAAGCATACTCAATAATATGGAAGGGTGCTGATTTGGACACAGCCTAGGGAAAGCCCATAGAGGAAGACTACTTTAAAATCCAAGGTGAGGTTTGGCCTCCTGACACCTGACCCTGCTGACAGCGACGATGGTGTGGACAAGCCGATGCATGCATATTCCGATGACATCACAGTTAGCATAGTGGAGCCATTTTGTACAGGGGTTATCACACTCGTTCCTCATTTTTGTGACAAACACAATTGCACCCCCTCAATTGTAACAAGCTATTAATTGTTCTGAATTAGACACTTTTAACTTGTGTTAAAGGATTTACGATGTCACTTTAGCTCTGAAATAGCTGCACATACCATGAAGAATAATGTCCATTTATGTTCATTTATGTGCCAGGAGTTTTTATCAGTTTGATCATGATGCTTCCATTTTCTGTAATGTGGCAAATGATTCTTATAAAAATAAAGTCCTTTTTTAAAAATTGTTTAAATGATTGACTCACAAGTAAAATAAGGTGTTGTCATCTGGCGACTGAAACAAAATCAATGAACCAAACCTGCATTGTGGTAAAATGTTTAAAAAAAAAAAAAAAACATTCTGAAAAGAAATTGGATGTGATATATTAGTGCCTGTAGCATTGATATATAGCTTTATTACGGTGTGGGAAAGGTAATGTTACTGAGTGCGTGACTGGGTCTAGATACCTATTGGCCATACACACAGGCATCTGCAGTGACTCAAGAAACATGAAATTATGAAATCAAAACTTGCAAAAGTGTATTTTCATAATATTGTTCATGGGTAGGCCTACTGATGCCAAACAAGCGTTGAATAAATTAATTTTGTTTGTGACAGAACACAGCTCAGCTAGCTCGCTTTCTACAACAAACAAGTATTTTACATCCATACGTCTACTTTGTTTTATAGCCTATGCAAGATATGCTGCGTATAAATATGGCACGACATGGGGTGGTGATTGGCCCGAGACTGAAATGCTTTTTGGCATGTTGTTTTTGCGTTGTCAAGCAAAACTCTGGTTGGTAGTTCTATTTAGAACCGAAAACATCTAGTCGTTAATTCTATTTCTGGTTACTAGTTCTATTTCTTGTCGTTAGTTCTGAAAACAATTGATTCTATAAGGGAAAAAAATGTTCCTGTATATACCATACAATTGGCACCAATTTTGGTTATTTTTTATTTAAGAAAATTGTAAAAAAACTCAATCAGATTTAATGTTACCTCCCTCTCTCTGTCTTGCTTTTTAAAAATGGTTTGGTCATGCAGTGTAACGTTAGCCTATTTTAAATAGCATAACCTTAACTCAGGCTAGTAAATAGGTCCTGAGCTTATTGGCACTCAGCTGGCACCTCCTCTTGAGGGACCGCATCAGGTCGCTGAACTGGTATCCATCCATCACTGCAACAAAAAAAAAGATGATGTATACACAATACACACAGTATAATATGGTGTAATTAGATGTGTTCTGTAATCAGGTGTGTTACAATATCTCTTTGGGGCTGGAGACTGGACTGAAAAAAATCTGCAATGCTTTGATACTTTACACTAATTGACACAATGTCCATGGATGATCAAGACATATTGTGAATGACCAGGCCTAAATCATCAGCGACAATGGCTCAAATGCATACATTTCAACGCTATATTAGTCTTACCAGGCTATTCTTGCTCATGTCAAAAATGTGAGAAAACAAAAGTTGAAGCTAGCCTAATGTAGCCTAATATGTGAAACCACTAGCTAGTTAGTAGCCAAATATTACAATTTGATAGAGTAATTGATAGATAGCAAGACAGACAGCAGAGCAACAAGTTAGAAAAATAGAGCTAGACTATGGTCTTTAGCTTTAGTAGGCTAATTATTTAGTCATCTAACGTTACTAGTCTAGCGGCGACTGCATCGCCCTGGAGGCCGGCGACGGCGACTGCATCGCCCTGGAGGCTGGCCGGCGGCGGCGACGGTATCGCCCTGGAGGCCGGCCGGCGGCGGTATCGCCCTGGGGGCCGGGCGGCGGCGTCGATGCAGTAGTCGTAGGGTCTATGGGGAGGTAAAGACACAGCATGGGATTTACTGAAAACTTGGGATAAATCGTGATAATGATGAGGTACACAGGTTAAGTCAGGTTCAGGAGTGTTCTGGGAGACCCTGCCCAACCCCGATGGTGGTAGGGCCGAGCGCAGGCAGTTCACTAGACAATGAGAGCTCCAATCCTGTACTTGAGCTGTGCGCCAGTTGATTGTGAGGATTGTGAGAACGCAGCCAGGTTTGGCCGAGCACCAGGGGGGATTGAGTGGAATGAATTAAGTAGAATTGGATCTTTTCCCGATGATTTCCGGACAGCACGAGTCGGAGAGGAGCAGTGGAGTGTGTAACTCGGCCCAGACTTCTTCCATCCAAGGCGAGTGCAGTAATAGGGGCGGACAGAGGTTCCACAGGTATTCCGGTTTTCTTGACAAAATCGGAATCGATAAAATTTGCGTCGGCTCCCGAGTCAACCAGTGCCAGTAGAGACGCGAATTGATTGCCCCACAGAAGAGTTGCTTTTAGTTCAACCCGGTTCTGAGCTGAGTGAATGGTGGAGATAGGGCTCGCCAGCACGCCCAGTCTTACTGGCAAGCCACGCCTTTTTGGGCGAATCGGACAAGAGGCTAAGTGGTGATCTGGGTTGCCACAGTACAGGCAGGAATTGGTGCGAATTCTCCGGCGTCGCTCCTCAGCATCAATGGACACTTTACCCAATTGCATGGGTTCTTCCTCCGATTGGGTAAGCGTTGAGGTGGGGGGTTTGCCGGAAGGCGAGAACACGCTAGAGTTGAATGAGGTGAACGGAGTGCGTGGCTGGCCCTTCTTCCTCTCCCGGGCCCGGAGACGGTTGTCCACGGATATGGCGAGACTGATGAGGCTATTAAGTGAACTGGATTCTTTGCGGGTTGCCAGCTGGTCCTTAAGTTCTTCGTTAAGAGCTTGCAGGAAGGCCCCCTGGAGGGCGGTGTCATTCCATCCCCGCTTCAGCTGCCAAGGTACGGAACTGGACCGCCATCTCAGCTACACTGCGGTTGCCCTGGCGCATCTGGAGAAGGTGCTGGGTGGCATCCCGTCCGCAGACCGGATGGTCAAACACCCGGCGCATTTCCGTAGTGAATGAGGTGAAGTGGAAGCAGGCGGGTGATTGGCTCTCCCACAGCGTTGTGGCCCACTCCCGGGCACTCCCTCCCAAGCTGCTCATAACAATCGCAATCTTGCTTGAATCCGTGGTGAAGGAGGCAGGCTGGATGCGGAACACGATGTCGCACTGGAGGAGAAACTCACGGCACTTTCCCAGGTCCCCTAGGTAACGCTCGGGGTGTTGTACTCGCGGTTCCTTGCCAGAAGGGGGCGGTGATGCTGCGGGCTGCAGCTCCGAAGCAGGTGGTGCAGGAACGGCCTGAGCCCCCGGAAGAGGGAGATGAACCGCCATCTGGCCCATCATCGAACCCATCTGATTCACTTGGTCCGAGAGATTCTTCAGAGTCTCCTGGACGTCATCCATGCGATGGCTCAATTGATCGCAGACAGCGTTCTGGCAGGCGAGGCTGGATCTGAACCAAGTCGGCTGAGTCCATAGTAGGCCATTTCGTTCTGTTACGATCCCGGATATGGACTGGACTCAAATGCACGACTCGAACACAGGGAATGCCAATACTCAATTATTTTATTGCTTCGGCCAGAATCCCTCCTGAAGCATAGGGAGAATAAGCAAAGGCAGTTATCGTTCCAAGCCGGAACTGGATTCAAATAGACAGACAATATAGAGAGCGCTAAGCTCTAATAAATTATTGCTTCGACCAGAATTCCTCCTGAAGCATAGGGAGACATAAAAGACTAACAGTCCGGGTAATGGGTACAGCAGGGGAACAGCGGGAGCAGGAGAGGCCGGGGGCTGTTGATGGTGACAGGAAACCAGGCAAGCTGAGCAGAGGAGGAGCGGGGAGCAGGAACCAGGGCAGAGCAGAGTGGCAGGAGCAGTGCAGGTTAGTGGAGCGGGGTCCGGGCTGGGCGTGTACGCAGCAACAGGACAGCAGCGGCAGCAGCACAGGCAGGAGGCGGGCACCGCCGCAGAGTGGAAGAGCTGGGGCCCCGACTGCATGCACACACGGCAGATGGTTTGGCAGGAAACAGCAACACAGGCAGGGAATGCAAACAACTGCAGGTTGGTAGACTCAAAGCAGACACGATTAGTACAGCGAGGCAGGACAGACCGAACAGCGAGAAGCGCCGTTCCTGGCGAGAGCTAGACGGAAACCTGACAGAGTGGAAAGGCGAGTAAACGCCGGTAGCAAGATAAAAGGTTTTAATTACAAGACTAGACTAGATACCAAGTATCACCAAGACAAGACCAGAGGTTCACACAAAGAAAGTTAACGAACTGGCCCTGGACAAAGAACACCGGGTGACTAAATACAAACATTAACGAGTATCAATTAGGTGCCGCATGCGAATGTATGAGAGAGAGATGAACGGAGCAGAGAGTGTGTGGAATGCACGCGAAACGGAGGAGAGGGATAGGCGGTTGAAGAGTAGAGGGACAGAGTGACACGAAAGGGAAAAAAACCACGCCCAACCTGCAGCACGAGGGAAACAAACTAGGGAGAGACAAACATGATACAAAAGGAAACAGGTAAAACACGGGAAACAAGAGGACGGGAGTGAGAACATCACAATATCTACTGTATTTCTGGCAGCAGAGTGATGATTTAAGGCTTGTTTGATACATCAGACAGTAGATATCAGTTAGGACATCTACTTTGTGCATAACACAAGTAATTTTTCCAACAATTGTTTACAGACAGATTATTTCACTTTTAATTCACTATATCACAATTCCAGTGGACTTCTTGTTGTCCCCCGAGTGCACTCTAAAGCAGGAGAAGCTGCATTTAGTCATTATGCCCCAAACAAATGGAATGTACTGCCAAGTGATATCAGAAATGCCCCAACACTTAGCTCTTTTAAAAGTAGACTTAAATCATTTCTTTTTACTGTTGCTTTTAATTAGGTTTTTAATTTTCTTTTAATTAAGTCAATGTTGTGTTTGTTCGGCAATTGTCTGGTCCTTTTTTACGCTGCTTGTATTTTATTCCTTTTTTATTTTATTGATTTATTTATTTTTTATTTATTTTTTATTATTATACATGTTTTGCCTTGTGAAGCACATTGTGTTACTTTCTGTATGAAATGTGCTCTATAAATAAACCTGACTTGACTTGACTTGACTTGAATGAAGAAATTACAACATAGGTAGGCCTACGCTATGCATGGATGTTTTTCCCAGTAGCCTACTGTAACTATATGTGCAGTGGTAGCGATAGCCTACTGAACTATGTCAGCTTTTCTGTAATGACCATCTTTAAAACAAATGTTTGTGAAGACATGTAGCCTGTGACAGTTATTTATAGATTTTTTTACATTAGGCTAATGCAACAACGTGATCTTAACCAGATGATATTCTGCGTTAAAACTTTTTTCTTTGCTTGACAAATGGCCATGTGATACCTGTTCCCATAACATTAGCTACTGCATAAGTGCCGTGGTGTTCAGTGACTGAATTGTTTAAGTAACAGGGTATAAGTGAACAGTTAATATTGTAAACATGTCTTTGTATGAGGAAACATTCTTGTATGAGAAGACCATAACATGTGCACACTGTTTTAGTCCAAAATAAAATAACACTTTAGTAGCCTACCTGGCAGGGACCGAACCCAGATCTCTCGCATGGTAAGGCTCAACGCTTACCACTACACCAAAGCTTCTTGGATACAGTCACGTGATATAGGCTATAGGCCATTTGTCAGTATATACGGGAAATGGAACATTTGTTTCCATATTGCGTAACGTTACCTGAAGTGGTGTCGTCTGACTTTCACCATTTTGCTGTAGTACAAGTGAAACATTGAACAGTTAATATTGCAAACGTCTTTTGCCTTTTCAATAAAAATATGTATTTGTTAATGAAAAATAACAGTCTAATAAATGAAAAGTATAACAGTTGCACATTGTTTTTGTCGAAAATGAACTTGCACCCTGTTGGGTTCAAACCCCCAATCCCCTGTGTAAGAGGCAGCAACTCCAACCAGTAGGCCACAGTAGCTTCATGAAAAGCACAAAGCCATATAGCGGTTTTGTCTGTGATTCTCATTATTCATCTCATATCATTGTCGTGTCCACATTAGTTTGAAGCATTAGCATTTTTATTGGTCGATAAGCTTGGGATAGCAGGTATGCGATGTTGTTATCCAATGGGGAGAATTATTCTTTGAGGGTACGGAAGGAAGAAGAAGGAGAAAAACCAAAAAATAGCAAAATAACCCAAGTTTGGGGCTTTATTGTGTGGATGTGTGAAGTTGTATCTGAATGCTGTGTGGTTACATGGGGACAGAACATACAGAAGTTCATGTTTTTAAGGGCTGAGCCCATGGTCATTGTGTTTACTTCTGTAGAAAGTGCCGAACTCTCGGTGCTGTATGGGTATGGGGCATGCCCCGCCAAGTCGTAACTTGGCAGATGGCATATACCTGTCATCCCAATGACAGACTTTTTCACATCTCAAGTTACAATCTGAGACAGTCGGTGGTACAAAAACAGGATTTATATAAATGGTTTCTGAAGTAATATATGGTTAAATATTACCACAAATCCCTCTTACCTCCGGGGGTTGACTTTTCCCTGTCAAATATTTTCCTTCCGTGGTGGCCTGCAGTCCGTGGTGAGGTTGATGTGCTGTTTTATCTAGCGATCTTGCAATAAATTCCACCCACTAAACCCGTGAAGTAATAATATGAAATTGTAGCTTATTTTGTTATCTGCAACTAGCAGCTTTCAAAAATAAACAGGTGATTGGACAGCAGAAATATTTGTGTAAACCTGAAACTTCAGTTTTGAATTTTGAACACTCGGTCTGGAACAATGGAACATATAGTTCGGTGGTCTGGAAAGGGGGGCCCCCTGGACGCACGCCCAGGATGCCCTGATGCTAAAACCAGGCATGGGTCGCCTACATTTCAGATTCGCATCATGATATGCATGGGAACATCTGAAAAATACTACGGAGTTTGTTAGATGTAACTTATCTCAGAAATTTCGCTGGATAAAACGTTTTCTATATATAGGCTACAGATTAACATGCTTTGTGAACTTGCATTCACAAGCAGTCAGCATGTTGCTGACGTTAATTTAGCCTACAGGTAAATTCCGATTATGATAAATGTGTATTTCCAAACTTAATAGTGCACCTCCAACCACAAAAATGTTTTGCTAGATTAAAGTTGTTGTAACTAAGATATTTGCCAAATACAAACTTTTTTATGTGCAGATTAATGTTATTTACCGTTTTTTTAAATCAGCTGTTGCTACGGTAGCCTAACTTAGCCTATACAACCCCTGGCAAAAATTATGGAATCACCACACTTAGAGGATGTTCACCCAGCTTTTTTACTTCGTAGCAAATAAACAAATCACAGATGACACAAAACAATTTTTGTTTAATAGCTGAACATCCTGGCTTCGTGAAACATACCTCAAACAAATTAAATTAAATTATTTTAATTAATGGCATATTTTTTTCCAGATCAAGTAGAGGAAAAAATTATGGAATCACCTTGTAATTAGCATTTCTAAAACAAATACTGCCACAAATCTAAAAATGGTAATTAGTCTGCAGTTAAAAGAGAGTGCTTACAGACCGTAACGAGCTGTTGGACTTGGCTAATTGAAAGGAAACATGGCCCCAACAAGAGAGTTGTCAATTGAAACAATGGAAAGGATTATAAAACTCCTTCAAGAAGAAAATCCAACACGGAGTGTGGCAAAAGATGTTGGTTGTTCCCAGTCAGCTGTGTCTATAAATTTGGTGCAAGTAGCTATAAACAAAATATGAAGATTATAAAAAGAAAACATAAGGGTAGACCAAGGAAGATGTCAAAGCGTCAGGATAGAAAACTCAAAGCAATATGGCCTTGAAAATATAAAATGCACAACAAAACAAATGAAAAACAAATGGGCGGAAACAGGAGTCAATGTTTGTGACAGAACTGTAAGAAATCGGTTGAATGAAATGGGATTTACATATAGAAAAGCCAAACGAAAACCAGCACTAACACCTATACAGAAGAAAACAAGGTTACAGTGGGCTAAAGAGAAGCAATCATGGAGTGTGGATGATTGGATGAAAGTGATGTTCAGTGATGAATCACAAATCTGCACTGGCCAAGGAGATGATGCTGGAACTTTTGTCTGGTGCCGTTCTAATGAAACATATAAAGATGACTGCCTGAAGAAAACAATCCAATTTCCCCAGTCATTTAGGATATGGGGTTGCATGTCAGGTAAAGGACCAGGGGGAGATGGCAATCATTACATCAACAGTCAATGCACAGGTGTACATTGAAAGTTTGGACACTTTTCTCATTCCATTGATAGAAAATAGGTTTGGTGATGATTAGGTCATTTTTCAGGATGATAATGCATCTTGCCACAGAGCAAAGAGTGTTAAAGCTTTTCTTCAGGAAAGGCATATAAACTCAATGACATGGCCAGCAAACAGTCCGGATCTCAATCTGATTGAAAATCTAAATTAAAACTTAAATTTAAAAAATTGGTCCATGACAAGGCTCCATCCTGCAAATCTGATCTGTCAACCGCTATTCGAGAAAGTTGGAACCAGCTTGCTGGAGAATATTTTTTTTCATTAGTAAAGTCCATGCCTCAAAGAATTCAGGCCATCATAAAAGCCAGAGGAGCAACAAAGTACTAATTGTAATTTTTTTTGTTGATGATTCCATAATTTTTTCCTCTACTTGTCTGGAAAAAAATAAATTTAAATAATTTCATTTAATTTGTTTGAGGTGTTTCACGAAGCCAGAATGTTCAGCTATTAAACAAAAATAGTTTGTCATATCTGTGATTTGTTTATTTGCTACAAAGTAAAAAAGCTGGGTGAACATCCTCTAAGTGTGGTGATTCCATAATTTTTGCCAGGGGTTGTACATAGAAGACAGATCTATGGCTTGCAGTAAAAAAGATTAAACATTGCACATATAAACACCAAACTGCTTTTCTAACTCATCCACACAATTACGTGATAAATGTAACTACGTTAGTTACCTAGCCACGTATTGCATTAGAATTATCTTACAGTTTTTTTCGATTGCTTAAGCACGATTTTGAAAACAGGGCCCGGTTTTTCAAAACACTACACACAATTAGCACAACCACACACCCAATTAGCAGAACACCTCAGATCCTTTGCAAAATGAAACACTCTTGTAAAAACTATACACTAATTTATAAAAACCATATTTTGTTACCATATGAAACACACAGGTTTCATAGGACTTAATTCTGTTTGAACCAGTTACACACTGCTGTTGCTAACCTAAAACACTTTTAGCAATTCTACTTCTCAGTGATTAGAGTACTGTAAGTGAAGTACACAGAGAAAGTGCAAATATACAATAAATTCACCAAACACTACACAAGACCAATGCTGCAGACTGATGAAAATATAATTTATTTCTCTCCATATACCCAAATCAGTCAACATGTCAACATGGAGAATCACAACAAAACATGTCCCAGTTTTCATGCTACTACAGTAGTGTGCATAACACTGTAAGCTCAGCAAATAATAGACAAACATAAAATACTGTATCCAGTACAGGTTACAATTACAGTAAAAAAAAAAAAAATCTGAAAAAAACTGAAAATACAGTACAGAAAATACTAGACATTATCTCTTCGCCTAGCTGGATGTGGCCAGAGAATTTCATCAACATCACAGGCGATATCCTCATTGGCAAGACAACGTGGGAAGAACCGTCTTGAATGTCGAATCCATCCTTGCACAGCTGCGGCGTCGATTTGGTCACAGGCCTCCTCCCTGGCCTGAATGAGGGGTACCTGAGCCTGGGGCCGGAGATCGTAAACCCTCCACTGCCATGCCGAGAAAAACTCTTCGATTGGGTTTAGAAACGGAGAGTATGGTGGAAGGTATAGTACTGTAAACTGTGGATGGTGTTGAAACCAGTTCTGGACCAGAGCAGAGCGGTGGAATGACACTGTCCCAGATGACAATGTATTGCATCTGGTGCGTTTGGTTTACTGTTGTGACGATGTTGTGTAATGGCAGCGCAAAGGGTGATGTTACCCCCACGTTGCCCTGGAACATTGATTATAGCCCTGTGGCCAATGATATTTCTGCCTCTCCTTCTTGCTTTTGTGAGGTTGAACCCTGCCTCATCTATGTATATGAATTCATGCAGGATTTCCTCAGCATCCATCTGTAAAACTCTCTGAAATACAGTGAAAGACAAGATTGTGTAGTTCAGCATAGATCTAGTATACAGTAAATTTACATGTAAAAAGGTTACGTGTGCAGTATGCAACATCACAGTGCTAAAGTGAACAATACATACCTCCACATACTCATGCCGCAGCTGTTTGACCCTCTCTGAATTCCGCTCAAAAGGCACTCGATAAAGTTGTTTCATTTGAACCTGATGTCTTTTCAGGATGCGTGCCAGTGTTGACTGAGAGACCTGATGGACATTATTGAAAATGGCATGGTCACCGATAAGGTTGTCTTGAATTTCTCTGAGCCTGATAGCATTATTGGCCAAAACCATGTTTATGATCTCTCTCTCTCTTGTTCTTGCGTGAATATGGGCCCCCTTCCTCCTTGTCGTTCTCGACCCTCAATCCTATGTAGAAAAAAATACATGTAACCTACTGTAAAATGTCACAGGAAGGGGTATCAAAAGTGCTGATATGGTGCATACAATAAGCAGCTGATTACTGTAACTGTAGACAGATTTTTTTTAACCTGTTTTCTTGTCGAAATGTCCTAATGACAGATGCCACTGTATATCTGCTAAGATTTGGCTGAACTCTTAGTCCAGCGTCCCTCAGCGTCAATCCGTGGTTCACGACATGGTCAACTAGTGTTGCACGGATTTCATTTGATAAATTTGGTCCTCTTCTTCTTTGAGCACGTTCTCCTCCTGCTTCAGGTCTTCCTCTTCCTCTACCTCCACCTCGGCCTTTACCTCTGGCACGGCCGCTGCCTCTGCCTCTTCCTCTATCTCCTTCTCCTCCTCCTCCTCCGTGGATTCCCTCTCACCCTCACTCTTCTTCTTCTGACTCCTTCCATTTTTTTTATAGTGCTTAAACCTGATTGGTGTGTCTACAATTAAGCAATCATGTGTTTGCGCACCTGATGGCTGTGTTTAACCAATTGGCTCATAGGTGTGGTAATTTGACAGTCAGTGCTTTGGAATTGCAGGGAAGTGACATCATGATATACTTCTGTGTCTAATGTATACAAGTGTGTTTAGTGTTTTGCAAATCACTGTGTGTATTGTTTTGCAAAAAGTGTGAGGCTGACACTGTGCTTATAGTGGTGCAAATCTGGGCCGATGTTTTGCTCCTTGAGTGTAAGATAATTGTGTAATACTTTTGATTTTAGTGTTTATGCAATCGAAAAAAACTGTAAAAACAATGACAGAAGTTTATCGTAGCCCAGCTATGCAGTAGACAAGTTACTATTTGCAGCCCACAAGGCGGAGTACCTGTCTGCCGTCCAGTAACGTTAGTCACTGAGGGAAAGAAAGTAGGTAGGCTACAATCTGCTTATTTCACTTTATTAATTCCACGTATTTTCTTGAACGTTTTGGACTCTGAATTAGCCGGTAATGGAGCAATAGCTTGCCATTCCCATCCATAGGTTGTGTAGCTGGCCAGACAGTGCATGAATTGAGAACGGTGATCAAACCTGTGACCCGGATGACCGTTCATATACAAGCATATAAACCACGGCTGTCAACCAATCAGAATCAAGTATTTATCCAAGCCATGATATATTTGAGTAAAACTGACTAGGTACTCGAGTGTTCAAATCCATAGACTTTTCAAATGTGTGTGTTAGTATGGTATGTTGAATTAAGGTAGCTAATCAGAAAGCAGGACTAGTCGAGAAAGCTGCACGCAGGTACATGCAAAGCACTAGCTTCTTGCAGGCAAGTATTCCGATAAGCCATCTTTTGAAATTGAAAGTTTCCTAAACCAGTAATTGACTTGAAAAATAAATAATTTACACAAACAGGGTAGAAATTAGTTTTGACTGCCACTGGATTTCATCCCAAAAGAAAATTGCGATGATTCCATCCAAGCTTGTTTAATCCACTTTACAAAAAGGCAAATGCAAAGCTTAATTTCCAACCGGCAAATTTGAGAAATCCAATTCACTGCAGTGCTTTATTTTTTAAATTTTTTTTACTTCATATGGGATATCTGGCTGTTCCTTCTGTTCCATTTCAATATTGGAGAACAGGCTGAATGTTTCAGCACAAACACCAAAGAGTTGTGTGCTGCAATTAGCGTAAGCAGGAATTTACATTCTAGGTCGTTGCCAAATTGAGCACTTTCTTACTTTATTCAAAAAGTTTATTGGAACCCACGCTTGTGTTCAACAAAAGCCACAATACAATACCATGAAAAACATTTTAATACAGTTTAATACAGATAATTTACTTCAACTTTGTTTTTGCTTGGGTCATCTGACAGATGATTGGCTTTTCATTAAATGTTTTCATTTGGGGGGGGGGGGGGCTTAAGGCTATATTGAAGACAAATCAGCGCCTTTGATTGGTCCAGGTCAATTTGCTGATACATACAGGGACTCAAATAATATAACGTTATAAAATGTCTTTGCAGAAATGGCCCTGTGAGGGGCAGCTGGTCAGGCTCTTATCAGGAGGGCCAGATGCCTGCAGGGGGTGGATCTCTGCAGGCGGGAGGGGCAGATGCCCCCAGGGGGTGGATCTCTGCAGGCGGGAGGGGCAGATGCCCCCAGGGGGTGGATCCCTGCAGGCGGGAGGGGCAGCCGCCCCCCTCAGGATGGCCTTTTTCACTGCTCGTTCTGCTGGCTTTCGGTGAGGGCCGACACGGCTCCCTGGCCCTTGTTAACATCGCTGATGCAGGCCCACTGCCCGTCCACAGACTCCTTCCACAGCGTCACCTGCAGGACAAGGACAGAAACGCACACACAAATGAAGAATAAACCTGGGACATGCCTTTGTGGTACACGCCTGGACAGCGGCACAGATGATTATAACTCTCCCATCTCTCGCCCTGGTGGTGGCCTGCATACCATGTAGTAAATGGCCCTGGCAAAAAGGTGAAGTAACAAGTTGTTTCCAAAGGCCAAAATGACTGCCGATTGAAAAGAAACCACAAAAAGCTGCAGTCACTGCAGCCCTACAGGACTAGATTTTGAGGTTCCCCCTGAGTATTTTCAATTTATTTTCTCCAATCCATTTTAGTGTAAAACTGCTGTTTCCATGTGTATCCCACCCCTTCCTAGCAGTTCAGCTTGATTGCCTTGAAGGGGTCAGAGTACAAGCTCTGTGGTTTTCTCTCTCTCCTTCGCTCTGAAGTGTTGTGCGACAGCCTGGTTCTAACCACACTACAAAATAAAGGATGATTTATTGATTGAAAGGTTAATACTGTACCTTAATCTGACAAAAACTGTCGGCAATAAGTGCAAAAGAGGGATGACAATAGTTGTTATATAATATGCATTCTTGTCAGTTCCACAAAATGCTGTGCAGAACAACAGTATTTAATGAACCCTCAGCAAAACCGATAATTAAAAGTCTACGTTTCACTTCAGAAGTGTAATGAGCCAGCTTAAGCCTAAACGCTACAATCAATTAAAGTCATGGGAGGGAGGGGGGCTCTTTGCCTGAAGCAGACTGCTTGCATCTAAACTTTGCTGCCAGAGTTTGGCTTAGTGTCAAGTGAAATTATTTTTGTCATTATTAATCCTTGCACTTCTGCCTACCTAAGTGCTAGGGAAGAAGTGTGATAGATGCCTGCAATTTGACTTAAGGCTATCAAGTACCTGTGGGACAACCTCCCTCCCTCCCTACCTACCTACCTACCTACCTACCTACCTACCTCCCTACCTCCCTACCTCCCTCCCTCCCCTTCACATTCCCAGAATGCAGTATTCTCCTCAAATTCAGAAATTCTCATTATTGCTGGGGCTGCTATAGGCTTTCCTCATCAATCACATCTCAGAGCTCAAAAGTACTCTGGAGCGCAAACAACAGCACTGCATTTGGAAGAGCAGATTAAAAAACTCATCACCACACGATAAAACTGCAGCCTACCGAGAAAACCTTTGCATCTTCTGATCTTTTCCTAGCTCACCTTATGGTCCTGTCCTTGGGCTGTTTGATCCCAGACTGCCTGATAAGCCCTTGACAAGCAGAGATCTGTCCGTTTAAACGGATAAGTGGCATTCCAAGTATTGCTTTTATATTTTGTGCACCATTAAATGCGTTTCATCCTTATTAAAGATGGCTATCAGAGCGTGGAAGGTAACGGAACAGTGCTGCATCGTTTGCCCAGGGCTCCCAAGGTAACAGGCTTGGCTGACATTCTGGAACTTTCTAATTAGTTCTGAATGACATTGAACCGTTAAAGAAAAGCAGCAGCATGTTCGTAACCCTCCACGATGCTCTCGTCGTTTCCGTGGCGCTGATTTCAAATCTGATTTAGAGGACCTCCTCGATCCTGTCTGTCGCTGAGTAAATGTGTAGATGGGGATTCAGCCAGAGAGTGTCTGGAATATTCAATAGACCCATCATGATTAGCTGGAGATGATGGATTCAGAGCTGAGGGTGGATTCTCTGTGGGGTAATGCCAAGGACTCTGAAGCTAACCAGAAGCTACAATTAGCATATGAAGATAATTAAATGCTACTAATAGCATAGGGGTGTGATAAATCGGCAATCTTCCTAAAATCATGTTCACTCCACCCAGTGAACGCTCTCAAATATCCTTATATGGTTGGGTTTTTTTCTGTATTCTCCATACGAGACCACTGCCACGTAATATAGAATTGATATATTGCCAGTTTACATCTTTTTCATTCGGTTTAGATAGTTTCATGCAATGTTAATGTTATAGTTTCAGTATTTCAAAGCTTTATATTACAAAGCTTAATTATTTATTTAGTTGGCATTCACAGCTGTCAATACAAGCCATCTGTTGCTCGCTTTCAATACAGCTCTCGACAATATAGCTTTTCCATATATCAATCATTATGACATGATGTTTATTTAAATTACACATTGATTTTAGGCTTTAAAATCATAAAGGTATTGATTATTATTATTATGATGACTATTTATTATTATTATTATTATTATTATTATTATAAACAGAATTTTAGCACCAGAACAGCAAAATATTTATCACGGTTGATCAAATACCCGGCGCTATAATGCATTTTTGGCAAAAAACCTGAATTCCGGGTAAGACCGGAAGACTTTCATCACTGATAAATCAGGCCCCAGGTCAAGGTAAATCATAATGCTGTGTTAGTTGTATGATCTGAAAAAACTTTTTTTTAAAGAGAGAGAGAGAGATAGATACAGAGAGAGATTGATAGCGAGAGAGCAAGAGAGGAAAGAGAGGCAGAGACGGAGAGAGAGAGGGAGATTGTGTCAGTGACCACAGCCTAGCCTGCACAGGCAAACCTGGCGAGCCAGGGAGGACAGGCTGTGTGATCAGTGCACAATTGAGACAGAGATTCATTTTATATTACATTGTACATATTACAATCAAGAAAGGGAAATACTCTTTAAAAATACAAACATCGTTTCCCCCAACTTCCAAAATTTGAGTGACAAGGAAAAATTATAATATTAGAAGGGCCTACAGCCGCACAAGCAGCCAGATATGTTGCCACATGCCACAATATGAGGCACAAAGAGGACACACTCTGCACCAAATAGCTACATTTAAAATGTTAATTTATTTTTTTGTCCTGTTTAAAAACATTTCTATGTTCTTCACACCTTAATTATTGAATGTTTATTTTTTAACTATCTCAATGTGTTTATTGTCAGACTTATTGCATGTTGTGTAGGGTTGGAACGATACCTTTTTTTTTTCCAGACCGAGTACGAGTACTCACTTGCCGATACCGAGTACCGATATGAGTACTTTTCATATTTTTAAAATAATTTTCAGTTACCACAATAATGAAATTGCAGATTTTGAAAAGACGGTTTATTTTTTAATTAATTGATGCATTTATACAAATAAAATAACATGGAACAATTGATTAAATACAAGGCTTTGAGGTCATCCATTTTCTACAAAATAGGCTAATAATAACTGCCAAATCATAAGCTGATTTGCTAATGATGACTGTTTTTCATTGTGTGTCGTTTAAATCAACAACTGTTGAGCTGATAACACAAAATCTTTGTTGAGGGTAGGGATGGGAATCGAAAACCGGTTCCCGTTAGGAACCGGTTCCAAGTTGTCCGATTCCTCGGAATCGTTCGCCTTCGAGCTTATCAATTCTCTTATCGATTCCAGCATGTAGGCTATTCCCGACAGCTACGCATAGCAAAACAACGTCACGTCATGCGCGCTGTCGTTTTTCATTCAGTCAGCGTATGCTGGCAGGCAGAGTTTGGCACCCGTCTAAAAATATAAAATGTAAACGTCATTTTTTGAAAACTAATTTAAGCTAACGTTGCTATCATTTAAAAATCAATAGAAAACGTGTTCGCGTAAGCTCTCCATTTTGTAATCCATCTTTGGAAATGATCAATTATTCAACAGATTTGTGGAGTGTGTGGACTTCCCTCGGGAGCCTATAACCAACTACAAGTGTAAAACTACAGTGTTTTGATTGGCGGTAGACTAATATGACGATGATTGCCTGCTTGGTCATGCACAGATGAGTTGCATAGATTTGGAAAGCGAATAACTAGCTAACTGAAATTAGCTAAATGATAATCTTCAATCTTTGTCATCTTCAGCTAATAAGAGGAGCCAGCTTGCCTCCAAAAAATGGTCACGTAACGTTAAAGATCTCATCTTTCTTCCATGTAAATGTATTGGCTAAATGAGATGGGGGAGAATGGTGACAGTTGAAACTGTTCTGATAATACAGAAAGCAACGCAAACGTTACGGTGCATCTTTATGAAACACGCCGAGGAGCGTAACTCATAAGTAAAGTTCTTCGTGAGGGAATGAAACTCCTAAATATATCAATCACAGAGCAGTGTTTAAACAAAAATATTTTAGCCATCTTTTTTGACATAACGTTAAACTGATACTATCCTCTGTTCTCGCGCCCTTTTTCATTATTTTCCGGTGTCTTATTTTATTTAATGTCTGATATTTTTAAGCACTCGTATTGATCAAGCCAAATGACATTTATAATGCCATTTCAATTCACAGAATTATACAATTGTGATTGTTTTATTGGATGCTCTGCCACTTGTGCAGGCATAAATATAGCAGATAAATATTTTCCATGATATGACTAAGAAATATGAATGAAAAACAAATGCTTTATACTTTATAAATATGATGTCATTGAATCCATTTTAGATTACCACCCAATAGTAATAGTTGGTTTTTTAATAGCCTGGGAGCAAATAATATTTAAGGAATCGATAAAGAATCGGATAGATAAGCAGAATCGATAATGGCATCGGTATCAATAAAATCTAACAATTCAGAGGTTATAGTATCGCTTGTAGGAGTACGAGAAAATAAGATATCAGGAGTCTTTTGATATCATTTTATACAGAGTCATGATGGCATCATCTGTTTACCTGTTTTCTGTGTTTACCACAGAAGTTGTTTGAGAGAATGGCAAGAATGTGCAAAGCCGTTATCAAGGCAAAGGGTGGCTACTTTGAAGAATCTAAAATATAAGATTTTTTAAAATTTGTTTAACACTTTTTTGGTCTTTGCATAATTAAATTTTTATCTCATAGTTTGATGTCTTTACTATTCCAAAATGTGGAAAACAGTAAAAATAACAGAAAAAAAACCTATGAGTAGGTGTGTCCAAACTTTTGACTGGTACTGTATCCTAGGTGAAATTAACATGGTTCACATGAGACTGCTCAAAATCGACTGACTATTGTAATTTTCTAATAGTCTGACCACGAAGTACTATGAATAACCATTTAAAAATGTAAATTTGACTCAACTACACGCAAAATGGGTAAGAATAATAAGCTATCCATATTTACAGCTGGTCCGTATAATGCATTTCACTCCCATTTTCTCGTTTCATTTGACTGCAAGCCGTCGTTCTAGGCTGTTCGTGAGTCCCGCCTTCGAAGCGTTAACTCATCAACAATAAAAATAAAACATGAAATTGTCATTTAAAGTCTCTATCACTTTGCACTCTGTTGGCTGTAGACCTGTAAGATTCTGTGTTGGTATCGGTTTGTGTATCGGAGCATTTTTACAAGTACGAGTACATGAGCACAGGATGGGACCCGATACCAGGATCACTATCGGTGCATCCCTAATGTTGAGTATATGATTTCCATATTCCTGTATGTTCTCTATGTTGGCAATACGACCAAAAAATAAACTTGAAATTGAAATTGAGAGGGTGGGGGAGAGTGAGAGAGAGATTCTCACGCAAGGCTCTGTTATCACCTACAATAGAACTTCCCGTTCACGGATTAACACCTATACACATGGGGAGAACGTTCCTGCTGAGTTTTGATTGGCCAGGCAGGAACGTGTAGTCCTCTGGCGCCCTCTGTTGGCGGGGCGAGCCACTCACCTTGTTGTCCCCTCCCGAGACGGCCAGGATGTTGCCAGTAATGGACCAGCTGACATGCCATACCACGTCGTTGAACTTGTGCAGGAGCTTGGCGGTCCAGGCGTTTCCCGTGGGGTCATCACACGTCCAGATGAACACCCTGCCATCCTGGGGAGGGACGTGAATAAGCTTCATTAACACCTCCTGCCTGTACAATTCCCACGTCTAATATCACAAATAATTACCACAACGATATGAAAATTGTAAAATGAAATCGAATGTGAAAAAAGTAATGTTTGCAGCACAGGTGCAACGGCCTACAAGCCCACCATAACCATCAACATAATTGTTACTCGGCTATAAAACTGGGCCCTATCATTTGTACTGACTGAAGCAGGCCCAAAATGGACACATTCCAAAACGGGAGTATCTGAAATGTACCAATGCTCAGGATATATTGCTCAATTTCATTTTGCATCACACTGCAGTGTGTCATGTTGCAAAGATCGACTGTTACATTATCATGGTGCTCATTTTTATTGGTTCACAGCTTCTGTGTGGTTACTATCCTAAGGAATTCCAACCCATCTCCCTCTCTCTCAGTGAGGAAGTTCCAACCAATGGGTTTCCAGCTTTAGGTCATGTGACTCCCATATCAAGTAGTAGATCATCAAATTCCGTAAAGGGGTCTCCATCTGAAGATGTGGAGAATTTCAAGGGCTGCCCCCCGACCAAAGATTTACTTAGTCGACCAGTAGTCGTCAGTTCAAACCCATAGTCGACCACCAATCAGGCCTTTATGGTAGAGTGGCCAGACGGAAGCCCCTCCTTAGTAAAAGGCGCATCACAGCCCGCTTGGAGTTTGCCAAAAGGCACCTAGAGGACTCTCAAACCATGAGAATCAAGATTCTCTGGTCTGATGAAACCAACTTTTTGGCCTGAATACCAAGCGTCACGTCTGGAGGAAACCAGGCACCACTCATCACCTGGCTAATACCATCCCTACAGTGAAGCATGGCGGTGGCAGCATCATGATGTGGGGATGTTTTTCAGCAGCGGGAACGGGGCGACTAGTCCTGATAGAGGGAAAGATGAATGCAGCTAAGTACACCGAGATCCTTGAAGAAAACCTGCACCAGAGCGTTCTGGACCTCAGACTGGGGCGAAGGTTTACCTTCCAACATGACAACGACCCGAAGCACACAGCCAAGAGAACAAAGGAGTGGCTTCAGAGAAAGTCTGTGCATGTCCTTGAGTGGCCCAGCCAGAGCCCAGACCTGAATCCAATTGAACATCTGTGGAAAGAGCTGAAAATGGCTGTGTACCGACGCTCCCCATCCAACCTGATGCAGCTTGCAAGGATATGCCAAGAGGAATGGGCAAAAATGTCCAGAAACAAGTGTGCCAAGCTCGTAGCTTCTTTCCCAAGACGCATTGAAGCTGTAAACGCTGCCAAAGGTGCAGCAACCAAGTATTAGGCTAAGGGTGTGTACAGATATGTAACCCCTAAATAACCTATTTTTGTCAGTAAAATAAAATTGCATATTTTCTAAAAACCTGTTTTCACTTCATCATCATTATTGGCTATTGTGTGTAGATGTTTGAGGCAAAAAATGAACTCAATCTATTGTAGTATAAGTCTAACGTAATAAAACGTGGAGAAGGTGTGCAGGCTTTCCGGCTTGACTGTATATACCGTCTCGACTGGCAGGACAGGTATAATTCTGCACGTTGCGTAATTATGATCTAAATTACAGCAGTTTCCACTAGCAAACATTTACAGATAAAACAAGAGCCTTACTCTCGGCTAGGACTGGAGTCAGCTCCATTTCAATTCAGTCAACTCAAAAAAAATAAAAAATAAAAGACATTCAGCCCATTCACTGAAAACTCCCCATGGAACATTATGGGAATTTTTCCAATTGTCAGAACTAATTACTTCCTGAATTGACTGAACTGAAACGGAATGGACCCCGGCCCTGCTTTGTGTAGTTACTGACGGACGACTCCTGAGGAAAAGCCGTAATGGCTACCTGTGAGCAGCTGGCGATGGTGCTGGTGGGTAGGCCAATGGAGGGAGCCCAGCCCACGTCTCGCACCCAATCGCTGTGAGCCTCCAGCTTCTGATCCTCCTTCCACTGTCCGTCCTCCTCCCTTTGGGAACAAGCAGAGAAACGCACCTGAGTGAACATGCATCACCCACAACAGTGGTCCTTAACCCTGTTCCTGGAGATCTACCGTCCTGCAGGTTTTCATTTCAACCCTAATTTGGCACACCTGATTCTGCTAATTAGCAGCTCAACGAGATCTCTAGCTGTTGAATGAGGTGGCGCTTTGTTAAGGCTGGAGTGAAAACCTACGGGATGGTAGATCTCCAGGGACAGGGCTGGGGACCACTGACTTACAGCGTTAAATGGTGAAGTCACTTTTTCCATCAGCCCATTATTTATTTGCATATTTATATAAATGCAGAGATTCAGCATGGAGGAATGGTCCCTGGGCTTACTGGAAAGTAACCAAAAGAGGATTGGTTGGTCATTTTGTGTGTGAGTGTGTGTGTGTGTGTGTGTGTGTGTGTGTGTGTGCTAAGAAAATCAATATTTACGCCTGACAACTTTCCGAGCTATCATACCAGAATGGCTTCGATTTAATGAACCGGGGTACTACCACCCATCACTTACAGCTGTTAAACAAATTAATAAACTAGCATAAACAGGCCATTAACATTCTGGGGAGATTAACA
Source organism: Synaphobranchus kaupii (assembly GCA_029718625.1). Taxonomy (NCBI): domain Eukaryota; kingdom Metazoa; phylum Chordata; class Actinopteri; order Anguilliformes; family Synaphobranchidae; genus Synaphobranchus; species Synaphobranchus kaupii. Next base: position 19,157,044 of record CM056380.1, on the reverse strand, counting down.
AAAAGTACAGCAAAACACATTAAGACCACCTAATTTTACAGACCCTTAGTTTGCACAAACAAAAAAGTACAGCAAAATACATTATGAAGAGCTCATTTTATAGACCCTTAGTTTGCACTTTTATAATGTTATCAGTGTTTTTATAGACGTTTATACTTGCACTGCACATTGTGAAACGTGTCGATCTACAGCAAGCCTGCCGTTCTGACAATAAAAACATCACAATGGCAATGAGTCTTAAGGCTGTTTCACACCTGCCTTGTTTGGTTCGATTGAATCGAACTCTGGTGCGGTTCGTTTGTGGTGAGAACGTGATCCGACCTCGGTCCGACCCAACTGCAGAAAGCACTGCGCATTATTGGACTAAACGAGCTCCCGTAGCCAGCTACACTGTGCATTATGGGATGAAGATGACGCATTTCTCCTTTCGCAACAACAACATGCGAGCATGACGAATCCGAGTAATTGCGGACAAACGTGACTCCAGTGCATCAAGACATTATTTTCCAGCCGCAGCCATGCCTCATTTTCAAACAGTATTGTTTGCCTAAAGTGATAAATGCAAACGATGTAATAATCGATGACCAATGCCAAAATCAACCCGCGCTGTTGTCTCTCCATTGTGAAATCACAGCGAAATTACTTGTGGTGCGTTGTCTGCTCTTCTACTTCCCAGAGCTTCTTTCGAGTTTTCCCGCATGGAAATTCTGACCAATTGGAGAGCAGTTCAGGAATTACATTATTGCTCCCGCCCCAGACACATCTGACCAATGAGTGAAATTAACGTTTTCACATGGCTTGTGCGGCTGCATTTTGGTTCGCTTCACCAACTCATCAACTGATTCGGACCAGAGCAAACGAATAGGTGTGAAAGGGAACCGAACCGGCTGAAAAACGAAACAATGGAACCAAGGAAGCAGACTAGAACCGGACTATCAGGTGTGAAACTACCCTGCGGCTGCATTTTCTTTATCGAGTGAATCAATGAACATTAGCGATGTGGCGCTGCTCACTTACTTCCAGAGCTTGACGAGGTTGTCGCAGCCTCCGGACACAAACCTCTTGATATAGTTGGGCTTCTGTCCCGACGGCTGGTCTATGAGGCTTCCTGGGACCACTGCTGGAGCCCAGCTTACAGCATTACAGCCGATCTGACCGGTGGGGTGGGGGGGGTAAAACGCCATCAAACCGCTGTTCACAAACTTTCAGAGCCTCCTAACTTGTATGTCAAAGGCAATATAAGCCTGATAAAGCTCATGCTCAATGAGTCCCTACTGACAGACAAACCCCAGAGTTTGCACTGCTCTTATCCAGAGTCACTTACGCAGTGACCTGCCAGGGATTTGGACCAGCAACCTCGGAGTTGCAAGCCCAAATCCGTAACGGCTATGTCCACCTCAGACAGGCGGGAGGACGGGACTCACAGTGTGCGCGTTGCTGATCTTTTTGACGCCCCACTGGCCATCCCCTGAGAAGGTCAGGAGGGAAATGGCCCCATCGGAGCTGCCACAGGCCAGAATCAGCCCAAAGTCATAAGGGCCCCAGCACACAGAATTCACTGGAGAGAAAGAGAGAGGGAGAGGAGAGAGAAGAGAGAGAGACTAAACATCACGCAACCAAAAGCCTTAAGCACCTGCACGTTAAAGACCCTTCTTTATTGTACTCCGCTCCTTTGCACTAACCTTACAAATATACATACAGTGCCCTCCACTATTATTGGCACCCCTGGTAAAGATGAGTAAAAAGGGTTATAGAAAAGTTACCGTTTGGTCAATTAGCTTATTCTCACACTGAAAAAATGAGAAAAATCCAACCTTTAATTGAAGTAAATTTATTATGAGAAAAAAACCTCATCAAGAAATTATTATTTTTAACAAAACCACGTGTGCCACAATTATTGGCACCCCTGCATTTATATATAGAATAAAGTAATCATTTTTAATATATATCCTTTGTATGCCATGACTTCCTGATGTCTGTGATCCAACATCATCAAAAGACTAGATATCTTCTTTTCTGGTACTCTTACAAGCGATACTATAACATCTCTGCATTTGAATGGATCTCTATGGGAATTGGGGGGTGGGACTAGATTTAGCTGTAAATTACACTAGAACAGTATGGAACACATGGTTGGCTAAATGGCTCGAAGTCAGCAAGGGTCTGACATATCAAACAAGCCTTAAACCATCACTCTGCTGCCAGAAATACAGTAGATATGGATGGGTAACTTGAAGGGTTTCTTCTCCTGACTCATTTTTCCATATGAGTTCAATAGGAAAATTTGTCAGGAGAAACAACCCTTAAAGTGATCCATCCACATCTACTGCATATCTGGCAGCAGAGTGATGGTTTGAGGCTCGTTTGATACCTCAGAGCCCTGATGACTTAGCCATTTTACCAACTATGTATTCCATACTGTTCCAGCATAACTTACAGCTAAATCTAGTCCCACCCCCCAATTCCCATAGAGATCCATTCAAATGCAGAGACGCTATAGTATTGCTTGTAAGTAGGGAAGTAACGGTATGAAATTTCAAAGGACGGTACGGTATCTACCAAAATACCATGGTATACAGTATTTCATGGTATACATTTTTTCCCCCTTTTAATTAAACATAATAAAATAATTTAAAAAAAGATAAAATCTAGTGGAATTCCAACGTAACGTTACTCAGAATGTCAGAAAGTAAACTGCTGTCTGTTATGGGTGCTGCGATGTTCCTATATTAACGGAGTTACGCCTTGTGCAGACTACTGCGTATGGTGTATGTCATGTCACGCAGCCAACTGGGCTGGCCGTGCCGGACAAAATTGTGTAGCGGGGCGTATACGCACTCAACAATGGAGGACAGCCAGCCACACATGTAATGTTAGCTGGCTAGCTAACGTTATATACCTGAATCATACATGTGATACATTGTTGGTCAAAATTGATGTTATAGGTAACGTTAGCGAGCTAGCTATTATTTAATTACACACCCAGACGCTAAAGCTAACAACTTCCGGTTATTCGACACACGGCAAAAAGACGCAAAGGTTGAAAAATTCCAACGCATAGCCGGATGGTGGCGGACTTCAACGGAACGCAGAGGCAGTCGGATACATTGCTGCATTGTCCCATTGAAATAAATGACTTCCGCCAGAACGCATCACACTAGTGTACACAAGGCTTTAAACCTACGAAGAGTTTGTTATTTAGGCTACGTATATAATCACAACACTCTCCACCTAAACAAGACGTTGGATTACGTTTGCAATGGCGTTTTTTTGTGTGTAAAACTTATTGTTTCTGCCGTTTTAGCAACTAAATGTGGGGAAAGGTCTTCGGTCTACTTGAATGAATTGTTTTTTTATTGACTGCTGCGTGAGTAGTGAGATAACGTTAATGTTCTAGCGCCCTGCAGTGCAATGTCGGATAGTTTATTTTGCATTAAAGACGGAAAATACACACAACAATCTTGTAATCTAGTGCAGTTTAATAATTTATATTGCAATCCACTGTTGCAATTCAATATTGCAAGCAACTTGAAGTGTGATGTCTCATTTTTTCCCCTGGCTGTCACGAGCGGAGCTGTGGATAGGTAACCCTCCATTGTAGTGGCGTGCGGCACCGTGCGTATGCGCATTGCGCAACATAAATTTATACCATGGACACGGTATTACAGGGAAAGGCTTACGGTTCAGAACCGTGGTTGCTTGATACCGTGGTATACCTTAAAACGGTACACCGTTACATCCCTACTTGTAAGAGTACCAGAGAATAAAATATCAAGAGTCTTTTGATGTTGTTGGGTCACAGACATCAGGAAGTCATGGCATGCAAAGGATATGCGACCAAATATTAAAAATGATTACTAAATGCAGGGGTGCCAATAATTTTGGCACACATGGTTTTGTTAAAAATAATTACTTGATGAGGGATTTTATTTACTTTATTTATGTACTTCAATTAAAGGTTGGATTTTTCTCATTTTTTCAGTGTGACATTAAGCTAATTCACCAAACGGTTAATTTTTTATAACCTTTTTTACTCATCTTTACCAGGGGTGCCAATAATAGTGGAGGGAACTGTATTTACTTCACATTTCAGCCAAAAACTAACAGCACATAAATTTCATTGGATTGGGTGTACATGCTGGTAGGAAAACCACAAAAAAAAACCCAACAAACTGGCACCAATTCCATATGTGTACATCAGTCTATTTGAATGAATTGCAAGATTAATTGTGGCATTGGGAAGCGGATACGGATGCTCACCTGAGGAGTCGTGCCCTGTGTATTCGTACATCTTGTCCCATGTGCCGTTCTCCTCCTTCCAGATGATCACCTTCCTGTCATAAGAGCAGGAGGCCAGGATGTTCCCGTACATGGGGTGGGCCCAAGCCACCTGCCACACAGGACCCTCGTGTCTGCAGAGAGCACACAGAGTAAACGGGTGAGCGCAAAAACCGGTGTCCCACGGCCCCAGATCAGTGTGACCCGACCGTGCCTAGATGAGCTATAGCGCCAGTCCTCACAGATTATAATCTGACCATGCCTGGACGACCTACAGCAGCAGTCTACGCAGATTATAATCTGACTTTGCCTGGACGACCTACAGCGGCAGTCTACGCAGATTATAATCTGACCGTGCCTGGAAGACCTACAGTGCCAGTCTGCGCGTATTATAATCCGACCTTGCCTGGGCGACCTCATAACTAAGGAGAACGTACTAATGCTCTCCTATGTTGTACGATGCACTGGCTAAGAGTGTCTGCTAAATTACTAATAAAGCAATTCCATGAATGTCAGAATATGGAAAAGAGTCAGTGAGGCTGACAGCTATGTGGAGAGCACAGGGAACGCAGTGTCCGTCCATCAAACACAACACTGGGTATTTCTGTAGCCGTATTCAATTTGATTTAACCCAACTTTATTTGTACAGCGCTCTTAACAGAGACACTGGGGGCACTTTAAAAACTTCCCCAGTGTGAAGAAAAAAAAAAAACACAAACATTGCTGAGAAAAAATAAACAGTGGGAAGAATTCTCAGGAGAAACCTGGATAGAGGAGGTGCCCACCATCTGCTGGCCAGCCCGGTGTCAGTAATTATATTCTGGGTTCAATGGTAATAGGGAGGTAATAGGGAGAAAACTACCGACACAGATAATGACTGGGCAGTGCTTGGGCAGATCATAGCATGAGGTATTAAACTAGGTGGTAAAACACATAGTCCAAAAGAAGTGTACGACATTTAGTCACACGGACACATTTAGTCTATGTGGCCCACTTAGGCTACATTCACACTGTAGGTAAAAAGTGGCCCAGATAAGATTTTTTCCTCAAATGTGACACAGATCAGATTTTTTTTATGGAAGTGTGAACAGCGAAAATCACATTGAATCTGACATTTCCAATTCTGATTTGGGCCACTTTTGAATGTGGTATTAGATTCCAATACACATCTGATTGTGTCAAAGTGACCGCAGTCTGAACAGTCAGATCGGAATACATTTTTCATGTAGCAGGGCATTAGAATGTAGCGCACGGGCTAGTTAACTCACTATTGTACAGGGAAGGTTATCTACAGATTCATATTATATTAGCTAATCATATGTTGTCATTTTAGATAAGTGGTAAATGTGCAAAGCAGTGGATTTTTTTGGGCACAAACGATACATCATAATAAGTCGGAGGTTTTATATCATTCGCGGACAGCTGCGTTGACTGTTTTGTGATTTAAAATAATCAGAACTGTCCATATTATTGTCCTGGTTTGTTGCACGGTATTTATTATTCACGGTTTTCTCATGTAGCTGTTGATCGAACGTTAATGGTTGTCGGTCCAATAACGTGTCAATAGTTTAATCTAAAGGTGCGCAGTGATGTTATAGGTAAAGGGTGGAACGCTGTATTGACCAATCTGCATCCGAAAACTATCAGTTTTATATCGATTGGTCTCACTAGCCATTTTCTTAAGTCGCCTGTCCCCAGAATCACTTGCCCAGGTGAGTGGGTGAGGTTAATTTCATGCCTTGCTTGTGACCGCCCACGTTGCGGTCCCCCCATTCCTGGCTCGTATCGCACATTCACGAGTCCCTCTGCACAGAAGTAGCAGCCATGGCAGCACAAAAGCTCGTTAAAACCCCCCCTGCTCTTGTTGTTTATTTCTGCAGGCTGTGCAACAGGTGTGATGTCTTTTGTTTTTGTTAATTTGCGCATGCGGGTCATTTCAGGAGAGCAATCAGTTTACACAGGAATCGGATATGGGCCACATAAAAAAATTCATGTGAACAGCCAAACTGATCTGAACAATAAATCATAATTGAGCACTAATGCTGCATTCTCACATGGAGCAGCTTCGGTCGCCCAGTTGCTGGAAGTCCATTCATTATCTATGAAGCTGAGCGACGGTTAGCGACCTGAGCAGCTGAGCAACTGAGCAACCAATATCGGCCGATAAACGTTGCCCGCATTTTAACTTTTCATGGCCATCGGCCATAACAGCCAATCAGAGTTCCGCGCTTCCTAGTTCTCCAACCGATGCGATACCATTTTGTGAATAATTGTTCCGCCCGCTTCACTCATTGCAGCAATGTAAGATTATCTAATAAATATGGTTCAAGCCTACCCTGTCCTGCTCAACCCTAACAACATGTTTCATAGGTTTATACACTACCAGAGATATGGCATATGTCTGTTTGTCTGTCTATCTATCTATACGTTATCCATCTAGGGAGTGGGATAGAGATCGCTAGCTAGCTAGCTAGAACAAATAACAATTATCAGTGTCATGACATAACTATAAAGGATAGGCTATATGGCAAATACGTCTGGTATATTGTGCATTGCCGTTTTTTCTCTTCATAAAAAATTGTAGCTGCACAAGCTGACTTAGAGAACACAACGGGAAGCTCTTACTCCGCCCTCAGCGTTAGTGGACTTGAGCGACCCAGCAACCGTCGTTCACTGTGAGAACGCGGCGTGAGGCCTGCGGTGTGAATGCAGCCTTAGATACAACCCACCAATACACACACTAAACTCACACCTGAATGTCAAGGAGAGGTCATTGAACTCGGATCACCCAAGTTCCATATTCAATAACAAATGTATGTTAGCATAAAGCGATAATGAGTAATGCTTACACTAAACCGAGTTACAATGGCCAAGAGCCACTACTACATACCTGCTGTGAGAAAATCAAGAACAGAGAGAAGAGAAAGTATTAGAGCCAGACCGATATATGGGGCCGATATTTGTGTTTCTGGACCATATCTGTATCGGTAGTCAAGGATGACACGTGGCCGATATGTAGGACATATATATATATATATATATATATATATACATGCAAATATATATATTTTAACTGACACATGGGCGCTCCTAGCACTCGATCTAATATTTCTCGCTACCCACAACATCACGGTTCATGTGACATGAGATCACTCAGTCAGCGAGCTCAACATGGAGTACTGATGTTTATTTCGCTATTTATTTGCATAGGTGCTAAATCGGCGCACAATCAACATAGAAAAGGTCTACTTTCATTCCAGCAAAAAAATGCACTATATCGGCCGCCATATCGATAATCTGTGAATTTCCCCCCTCTGAAATCGGTATCGGTCTCAAAAATCCCACATCGGTCAGGCTCTAGAAAGTATAGCACAAATACCCACCCTCTCAAATCGGCCACGAGTATCTGGCCTCCGTTTTTCACGTCAAAGATCTTTACGGATCTGTCGGAGGAGCACGTGGCCAGTCTTGTGCCATAGTAGTCCATCTGAGCATCATGCTGGAAATATAGGACAAACACCCACAGGGGTCATCAAGAGGCAAGGACAAAGGTGGTGAGTCCTTTTATGGGACAACAATTTATATTCACCCATTACCAATGACATCGGCAAAACTACTGTAACACTGTGCAATATCACCAGTGTAATACAAAGCAGGGTTCTCCCCAAAGAATGTAACAGAGGCGCTGTGCCACTCTGTTCCCTCGCTTGCGCCCACCCGCCCTGAAAAGGTTAAAATATGAAAAGTATTTTCCCAGTCAAGACCTCTATGAAGTACATTTCAGGGCTGCAATTGACAGAAAGCCAGTAAGTTGTATTAGGTTCTGTCAGTCCATTCAGTCTTATGGTAATGGGATGATAGGCCCAGTCATCAAGACTTCATCCTGTAGCCCACTGGGAGTTTTCATTTGGTTGTAAGGTTACAACTTCTTAGGCCATTGAAGATTACTCACGATCATGTCCTCGTGGGACGTGTCCACAGTGTTGATTACTGAAACCTGGTGGCAGTGAAGAACAAAACACTCAAATAAGGCGTCTGTAGATACATGGGCTACTTTGAGGTCAATGTTTGTACACGTACGTGATAAATAGTCAGCTCGCAGTACATTTCACTGGATAACATTGGGTAACAAGTTATAAAGTCATAAAACTGTTAATTATTTTGACTGAAATATGCTGTTGTGTACCCTTACGTTCTTTGTTAGCTTGGAATCTGACGACACTCTTAACCATTCATTATAAATCATATAGACATAATACTTCGACTAAAAACAATTCCGAATAAAATCCAGATTGCAACAGCAAACCGGGAAAATAGCTAGTGCGAGCTAACGTTAGCCAGACGGCGCTCACACTCTCGGCATTCCAAACCCATTAACTTACGTGGCATCAATTATCAAAATGAATCAAATGTATGACAGCCAGCTGCAAGTGAAATAGACAACTTGCATCATAACTATGCTGGATTAATAGGCAGCGGCTGCTTGCCGTTGCAATTCAGTTGTCGACATATAGCCGAACATTAAATATTAAACAGCTGGCTGCTAACTAACGTTAGCCAAACGCAGGTTGCCCAACTCACCATAGTCCTACTGGAAACAGCTAATGCTGATTAAAGAAAATATAAAAATGGGTGAGAAAGTCTGTTGTCACCCTTCCTTTTTACTTTTCTGATAAAAAAATTAACCTCCAGCTGCACCTCTCGTTAATTCCGACGTGGCAAACCTTCTTCTTCCAGACTTCCACCCGCCTCCCACCTTTGCCGTGTGACCTTTCATTCCGGCCCGGGCTACAACAAGGAGGAACATTTACTTCGTTCCGTCGGGCGCTTGGTCTAGCGTCCATGCAGTGTACATAATTTCTACTTGGGGGCAGCACCCATAGCAAATTAATTTCGCCTCTATCTATTTATAACACAGCCTCAGTGTCATGTTTCCCAGTTTGTCCCTGGCCCTAGAGCGTCACTGTTGCCACCTTCTCTCGCCATGTTCTCCCGTTAAATCCTCTCCATTTCTAAAGTTCTTATTTGGGATTTAAATATAGGCCAAGTCTCTACGTTTAAGTTCTACGTTTAAAAACAAAATCAGGATGACAAATGTGTCCTATCACATCTCCAATCTACTGGAGAAAATGACATCTACTGACAAAGATTTTAGGTAAGAGACAGTCTGTTGTTTGCATGTTTGGACAGAAAACATAGAACTGCCTTGTCACTGAGGTGAGGTGTGTACAAGTAGTACAATTAAACATAAATGCATTAATTTGTATAAATTATGTTGTTTGAATAATGAAAACTATCATAATGGCTTTGTTAATTAATTAATTTATCCCATTTTAATTATATTGTGGTTTTGATGGTATATATGCTACTGGAAAGTAACCAAAAGAGGATTGGTTGGTCATTTTGTGTGTGTGTGTGTGCAGGTTATTATTATAGTTCCCACTTTTCTGACACTTGCTGACTTGATTTGTGTAATACAAACTTAAATAATAAAAATAATTTAAATTCTCCCTCTCTAGCTCTCTCTCGCTCTCTAAATATTATATTTTGATCTGTTTGAGTTCATTCAGGCTTACTGTGGTTTCAGAAAATGTGTCATAGCAGTAAAATAAAACTTGTTTAACCCACAAATATACAAGACAGATGAGCAGCAAATAACTTTTTTCTTTTTCTTTTAGAAAAAGAGAGTAGTTCTGGAAGTGCAGGAAATAGCTAGAATTTCCAGCTACTCAATGTCACACAAATATTTTTGCAATGGCAGTAAACGTTTGAATCCCAATACCAACCCAAAAATGTCTGCCCCTAAACGTTACCATAAATGCCACCAATTCCAAAGCAAAGGGGAGTAAACAGTCATGAGAGAAGAATGCAGTAGCACAGTGATCAGCATGGTTTTTACTATAAGGTTTGAGCCAAGCAGATTGCAAGTGCAGTATATAGGGGAATGGATGCTTCACATGCTCCATACTCACATTAAGGTACCCTTGAGCAAGGTACTTAACCTGAATCGCTTCAGTATATATCCAGCTGTATAAATGGATAATATGTTAAAAAAAAAAGATGTGTAAGTCGCTCTGGATAAGAGCGTCTGCTAAATGCCTATAATGTAATGTAATATAATGTAAATGTTCGTAAAAATGTCTGTGCTGACGCCCAGGTTCATGGCCACCAATGACCTGATGATGGAGCTGCAGAAGGACTCCATTAAGCTGGACGAGGACAGTGAGAGGAAGGTGGTGGCCATGCTGCTGAAGCTACTGGAGGACAAGAATGGAGAGGTGCAGAACCTTGCAGTCAAGTGGTGAGAAGACGCCCACCCCTTTTCGGAAACGTCCGCACCCCAAACCCACAGCCACTTCAGCTAAAATTATAGCGCTCTCTCTGGAATTTTCAAAATTAAATATGCTGTTAATGTGACAAAATCGAAAAACATGGACGCAGCACAAAATAGTGCCACACATGTCATATCTGCAGACAGAACCCTATGACAATAATCTCTTGAAATGTTAGGATTCTTGGGTAATCATGCTTTTCCTGTTAAATCTTAGATCGTGTCCATGTTTACATTTCTGTCCCAAGTATGTGTTCTAATTTACATTTTTTTTTAATCGGCTTGGTACTATTTTCACAAGTATGTGGTATATTTTCACAACTCTTAGTATAAAATTGGTCGCACTTGTAACACAGCCAGTCTTTCATTCAAAACACGTCATTGTGCATTCATTTGGATTGTAAACATACACTGCCTGGCCAAAAAAAAAGTCGCCGTTGCACCTGTCATGCATAGTGCCCACTGTACAAGCTTCTGGAGGCAGTGTTATGATCTGGGGTTGCTTCAATTGGTCAGGTCTAGGCTCAGCAACGTTATGCAGCAATAAAATTAAGTCAGCTGAGTACCTGAATGTACTGAATGAGCAGGTTATCCTATCAATGGGCATATTCCAGCACGACAATGCCAAGATTCATCGGGCTCAAATTGTGAAAGAGTGGTTCAGGGAGCATGAGGAATCATTTTCACACATGAATTGGCCACCAGAGTCCTGACCGTAACCCCATTGAAAGTCTTTTGGATGTGCTGGAGGAGACTTTACGGAGTGGTTTGACTCTCCCGTCATCAATACAAGATCTAGGTCAAAAATAAATGCAACTCTGGACGGAAATAAATGTTGTGAAGTTGCATAAGGTTGTCAAAACAATGCCACGAACAATGTGCGCCGTAATCAAGCTAAAGGCGGTCCAACTAAATATTAGAGTGTGCAACTTTTTTTTTGGCCAGGCAGTGTATATCTAATCACACAACCATTGATTCAAAATATAAGTTTATTGTGAAATGCAATGAGAACATTGGTTTAATCACCAAAACACAATATAATGATATCTTTTTAACGATCAGTCAATCAAACAGCAAACAATGCAAGATACGTGTTTCAAATTGCCCTTAGAAGTGCTGAAAATCATGGGAACGGCAATCGCACACCATGCTCCATGCGAAAATAAATGCACAATTGGGTTGAGGAAAGGAGAGTATGTGGGGCAGGTATAGGGTCACAAATCAGGGATGGGCCCAAAATCATGCCTGAACCACGTGGTGGACCCTGGCATTGTCCCGACCCACACAATAACATAGGTGACTCCTTCACCTTGACAGGCCTGCTCAATTTCATTGTGAAACACAATGTGATGTTCTGCATTGTCGGATCCAAGTAGTGGCCTATGTCCTACCACACTATCTATGGAAATAGCTGTTCACACCCCCTTTTATGTATATGGTGACAAATTGCGGTAAATCAATTAGCAATAAAGCGTTGCATTAGCATGGTCATCTTGCATCATACATGTAATTTAGATGTTTATCTTTAACAAACACACATTTTTGTTTCTGTAGTTCTCAAAATCCATATATATTAGAAACGGTTTAAAATGTATAGGTTTTAGCAAATGGTTAAGTGATTAACCATTAAGAGCAGTTTGATTAAGTGACGTGCAAATGTATTTAAACAAATTTAAAGTTATCATATGAAAAGTATTCTGAGCATTGCTTGTGAAAGGCAATAACTTAGCTTTATATGAAAGTTATATCTAGTCTAGATGAAACACTGATTAAGTTAGGTGAAAAAGTTACTGTGTCATTTTGTGTTTTGTGCATAGTCAATTGAAATTGTGCTTAATGTTTTGAAAAAAAATAGCCTTTTTGATGATATATTTAGAGTTTTGTACTAAGAGTTGTGAAATTTTACCACATACTTGTGAGAATATTACCAAGTCGATTAAAAAAAAACTGTAATATGGTATATCCCTGTTCTCTGTGTTCCTATGTAACAGTGGAATATACCTATGAAAGATAATTTATTATTGATATTGAGTGGTTTGCAGTAACGCACAGTTACTGTACTGAGCTGTACTGACTAAATTGTCTGTGTATATCTGTGTCTCTGCACTGTGTGTGTGTGTCTCTGTGCTGTGTATGTGTGTGTATCTGTGTGTGCATATGTGTGTGTGGTGTGTGTGTGTGTGCGTGTGCATGTGTGTGCGTGTGTGTGCGTGTGTGTGCGTGCATGTGCGTGCGTGTGTGTGTGTGCGTGCGTGCGTGCGTGCGTGCGCGTGTGCGTGTGTGTGTGTGCGTGCGTGCGTGCGTGCGTGCGTGCGTGCGTGCGTGCGTGTGTGTGTGTGTAGTTTAGGCCCTTTGGTGAGTAAGGTAAAGGAGTATCAGGTGGAGACCATGGTTGATACTTTGTGCTCTAACATGATGTCTGAAAAAGAGCAGCTCAGAGACATCTCCAGCATGGGCCTGAAAACAGTCATCGCTGAGCTGCCCTCTTCCTCCGCAGGTCAGTTATCTTCATCACATCACTGTCTTCATCATATGGCACTTACATTACCAGGGCTGACAATTATGCAGTTATAAACCCCATATCTAACTCAGGAATTATTTATAAGCATGGAAGTGCTTTTTGTCATGTATTTTTGCTCTACAACAGATTAAACACATGGGGCCCTGTCTTGGCGATCTTGGCGCTTGGTCTAAGCACATGGCGCTAAGTCCATTTAGGGTGTGTCCAAGTCCACTTTTGCTATTTTAACGGCGTGTTTTTTGGGCACAAGGTGCAACTGGGCTGAACCTAGTCTCTTCATTAATTATAGGTGTGTCTTGGGCGTGACATGCAATAAACCAATCAAAATGTCATATCCCATTCCCTTAAAAGCCTGCTTTTCCACCTTGGCGGATTGCTTATGATGGCGAAACAGACATGCTCGTGCGTGTTTAGTGCGATCAAGGAATAGGCTATATGGGTCAATAGTAGCCTATGATCAATATTATTCGGGTTAACCATTATGAGTTCCCGGTAATTCCTGACAGTGCTGTTTACAAAATATATGCGGTTAAATTTCGTTAAAAGCACCTGCAACCGCTGAGAATAAGCGACCAATTGCTTCCGTCTCACCTTAGAAAACGCCAAATTAGCCTGCTTGTTTAACGAATTTCGTTTGATTATGCAACAAACTCATGTTCAAGCTTCATCCAAAGTTCATTAGGCTACCTGCATTCTAATTTTGATTAATAACATAAATAACGTTATTTTGCCTTAATAATGACACTAAATACAATACATCTGTCAGGTTGGCAACCCATAGGTTCAGCATATTCTCCCTTGTTTTATAATTTCCTGCTTATGGAAATGTGACCAACCTGTTTTACTGGTAGCGTAATAATTTAAAACGATCCAGTTTCCCAGGAAGACCGTGAAAAGTGCGATTTACAGTAGGGGAAACACACCTGCTCCTGTAAAGCGCACATGCAGATAATGGAATTAAAATTATTTGTAAATGAATTGTGTAACGTGCTGCAAATTTCGTTTCTAATTAGACACTTAATTCTCTTTAAAATATTTTGTTCAGTTATGGAATAACAGGTGAAATCAGCTGGGTTTTAATAAGCTGAGGGTATGGAAACCTTGTCACTGTAATTTAAAAAATATGAAGGACGAAGAATAGCTAAGGTTACAATTCAGTTAACATGATGACATTTATCTCCGTTTTTTAACCATAGGCTATCGAAAAAACCTTATGCACAGCGAGTCTGCTGTAGCCTAGGCTATTTGAAAAACAATAAAAGCAATATTCACTGGACAAGGTTTAGAACTTTTTTCAGTCACAAACCATTCTATTTACTTACAGGCTGTATTCCTAGATAAACATTGCTGTATTGTAATGATATCTGAAGCCCATTTTCAGAACTCAAATTCAAATATTGCAGTGCGCGAGTTTTCCATTGAATGACAATTCACGCATTAGGTGCAAATGACAATTCGCGCATTAGGCTTGATATAGGTGTTATCAGCTCCTTTCTAATGGATAGCCATTGTCCCATACCATCGCACATCGCCTGGATGTTGATGGAGTGGGCTGAGAGCAATGTAATGTGGCATTGTTTCCCTTCACTGAGGGAAAGGTATGTGGACCTATGGAACCTTTTATTATTATGCATTTTTGATATAGCATACACAATAATAATATTTCACATTGTGATCTAGATATTTTAGTCATGCTTATGCGCGCCCCTGTGTGTAACAGACAGGAGGGTACGCGCGTTGTGCACACGCCTATGTAGACGCACTTATATGCGCCATTAAAATAACATGTAAACAACTGCGACATGACTTTAGACCAGGTTTATGGTGGTTCTAGCGCAAGCGCTTTCTGCTGGCTCAAGATAGCAATACGCCAAAAATAATCCTGGCCACACTTCATTTTAAGACCAACATGCCCAGTTCACTTGCAACGAGCGCAAGAATACATGGTAGTTAAAGGATGTAAGCGTTAGGCGTTATAATGAACCTAGCGCCGGGTGTAAGATAGCAAAGACACTTGCCTTTGGGTTAGCGCCGCTTTGCACCGGGTGTAAGATAGGGCCCATGGAATCACTTTTTTTATCATGTTAAAACTAACATAGATGCAACAAAGATGAAAATTCTAAAACTTAATATATCACACCTGTGCTATCTGCGGAGAGAACCCTGTAAGTCTCCGCTCTTGATTAGCCATTGTATTGTAATTGTTTGTATCCCTGGCTTGGATACTTCAGCTCAGGATTGTTATTGAAAGCATTGTGGGGGTTGCAGGCTTGACTCTGACTGCCAGCGTTTGTAAAAAAATCACCACCCAGCTGATGGGCGCTCTGGGGAAACAGGAGGACGTGTCCGTGCAGCTGGAGGCCCTGGACATCCTGTCTGACATGCTGGCCAGGTATCAGGCCGGTCGGGCTACCTGCGATCATTCCAATCCTGTTTCACTGCATGAGAGGACTACCAGCGATCGCCCCAATCCTGTTTCACTGCAGGAGAGGACTACCAGCGATCGCTCCAATCCTGTTTCACTGCATGAGAGGACTACCAGCGATCACCCCAATCCTGTTTCACTGCATGAGAGGGCTACCAGCGATCATCCTAATCCTGTTTCACTGCATGAGAGGACTACCAGCGATCGCCCCAATCCTGTTTCACTGCATGAGAGGACTACCAGCGATCGCCCCAATCCTGTTTCACTGCATGAGAGGACTACCAGCGATCGCCCCAATCCTGTTTCACTGCATGAGAGGGCTACCAGCGATCATCCCAATCCTGTTTCACTGCATGAGAGGACTACCAGCGATCGCCCCAATCCTGTTTCACTGCATGAGTGGACTACCAGTGATCGCCCCAATCCTGTTTCACTGAATGTCGAGGCTATCTGCGATCGTCCCAATCCTGTTTCCCTGCATGTCGGGACTACCAGCGATCCTCCCAATCCTGTTATTATCACTGCATGTCGAGGCTACCTGTGATCGTCCCAATCCTGTTTCACTGCATGTCGGGACTACCAACGATCCTCCCAATCCTGTTTCACTGCATGTCAAGGCTACCTGTGATCGTCCCAAACAAGTTCACTGCATGTCGGGACTACCAACGATCGTCCCAATCCTGTTTCACTGCATGTCAAGGCTACCTGTGATCGTCCCAATCCTGTTCACTGCATGTCGGGACTACCAGCAATCGTCCCAATCCTGTTTCACTGCATGTCAAGGCTACCTGTGATCGTCACCAAACCAACTCCACATTTAAACCAGGACACCACAGAATTGCATTAGGACTGGAACAGCTGCTCCTTATCTCATAGATTAGAAGGGCCTATAACATTACTAAATAACATTACTACTCACTGCAGTGAATATTCAGAGGGATGTCCCAATTATGGTGCATAGGCCCTCATTCTTAAAGCTTGCACTGTGGAGCCCTTGTGAGTCAGCCTCTCCAGGTAGAGTGTGAGGGGCTATACGCTCTCCCACTGACCCACTCTCCACTCCCCCACTGACACACTCTCCCACTCCCCCACTGATCCACTCTCCCTCTGACCAACTGACTCGCCCTTCCACTGATCTACTCTCCACTCCCCCAATGACCCACTCTCCCACTCCCCCACTGACTCGCTCTCCCACTGACCCACTCTCCACTCCCCCACTGACACACTCTCCCACTCCCCCACTGATCCACTCTCCCTCTGACCAACTGACTCGCTCTCCCACTCCCCCACTGACTCGCTCTCCCACTGACCCACTCTCCTACTGACACACTCTCCACTCTCCCACTGATCCGCTCTCCCACTGATCCACTTTCCCACTCCCCCAATGACCCACTCTCCACTCCCCCATTGACCCACTTTCCCACTGATCCACTGACCCACTCTCCCACTCATACACTGACCCACTCTCCCACTTGCCCACTGACACACTCTCCCACTGACCCACCCCCCTCCCCCCTGCAGGCTGAGCGGCACCCTGGTGAGCTTCCACCCCTCCATCCTGAACAGCCTGCTCCCTCAGCTGACCAGCCCCCGCCTGGCGGTGAGGAAGAGGGCCATAATCGCCCTGGGCCACCTGGTGCCCAGCTGCAGTCCTGCCCTCTTCACCCAGCTGACCGAACACCTGCTCACAGAGCTCGCCCGTGGACAACCCACCTCTTCCACCCGCACCTACATCCAGTGCCTGGCCACCGTCAGCAGGCAGGGGGGCCACAGAGTGGGTAAGGCAGGCACGGGCCAGGGAGGGGCCACAATACACTACATATAAAATATTCCTCAGATAAATGTACAGTATCTGATGTCGTCTGAAGACCCATGTTGGCTCGCCTCTTTTCCCCACCCTATAGCACTCACACTTTTTGTGCGCATTCAGGTTAAGGTATTTTTATGTTTTATGCTGTTCTTAGGGCTTGTTATGGATGTAATCTGTATGTATTCAGTTTTCGTTCCTTGTTATCATTCTTCAGTGATGATGCATATATACACGCTGGTTTGGGGTTGTTGTTAGCCAGGTCTGGCACTATTCCTCAGGTAAATGCACTCCCCTCCATCATAAATTCCCACTGGATAAGACTTGTCTGATAAATTAATGTAAATATCATATCTATAAAATAAATCAAAACTCTGGAGGTGTGGGATGCTGTGCAGGTGGCAGAGAGGCATACATCATACAAAAACAGAGCCAAGACCATATTACAAATGAAATGGACTCTGAATTGAATTTCAGTTGGTTTCCTGAACTTAACTGGAAATGTAGTACTCACTGGGTTTTGAACAAACACTGTAAAACTCCTCGCAAAGCAAAAGTCAAATGGCTGTGTCGACGTGAAAAAGAAATTCAAGTAAGACATTTTGACTTTGTATCCTTCAGGCATTGCAAGAACGGCAGGTATGGCAGAGATATTTCAAAGCTTGAGGATATCTGTCTGTCACGATGGTCTTCTGAATATGTATCATGCTGAATGCTTTATGTTGACTGGATTAGCCACCTTCAGATCAGAAATGTCAAAGATGCCTCTTCTTGGATTGTTGGTGTTTAAGGGAATTCATCAATCTGTAATTGGTTAGAAGCGTTCCTCTCTCCTCCGCGCTCCTGTGGGCCTTGTCCATGAAGAGGTTCACAATTCATTATTTTAGTGATTGATCACTTCATCCTATCTGTCACTACTGTAGCCAGATGGGACTCCACAATCAGCAATTAAATCTGGTTCAGATTAGGTTGTAGATCTCAAAATGAATCGGATCCCATATTTTATAGCTTATCTCAAGATGGATTCATCATAAAAAGATCATTTTAAAATGGAACCAAGTAGGAGCATGAATTGGTATTTTCCTATGCATGCTATTGTGTTAATGCACAATACTGTGCTCTAGTTAACCCTTGATTTTAACATTGCAATATATTAGCTACTGTTTTATGTTCAAATTGGCCCACAATAAACAGAACAGACGCTCAGACTGGAACAGGGTGCAATACTCCAAAATGACCCACAGAGGGCAGCATTATGTAGAAACAAAAATTCACTCTGCTGCCTTTTTGATCGGCCCTTTGTCACAGGTGAGCATTTGGAGAAGATCGTCCCGAAGGTGGTGAAGTTCTGCAATGTGGAGGATGATGAACTGAGGGAGTACTGCTTTCAGGCTTTTGAAGCATTTGTCCGCAGGTAAAGCTGGCCGTCCCCAAAATCCCAGAGCAGTCACCAAAGATTGTGATCTAATGACATGACTCCCAAATTATGCCAAAATGAGAGCACTACTGCTGTGGATCCCAAACTTTATGAACCCCAAGAACCACTTAAAAGCACAACTGAACTTTGGTAGAACTTTCGGTTGTGTAGTTACCTGGCCATGATATGAGTCCAAATAGTGGTGAAATGTGTTTGTTAGTTGCTCTGTGCTCCCATGGGGTGATAATTCCATACAAGCTCTGATAATGGGATGTCTGGACGGAAACGTGATTGGACAAGTTGCAAACTATTACGATTGTTATAAGTTCAGACACGTTAATTTAATGTGAGAAGTATTCACATTATAGTTACGTAAGATCAAAGATAAGTAATAACCATGCAGTGCACTTTTTTCCAGAAGTGTCTGAATTTCCATGTCATGAGTCATTATCGTCATGACTTTACAGTGAAGATCTCAAACCTTTTAAATAAAATTTCGATATGGATGGCAGGTACTATTAATTTTAATAAATTTAAATACTTTTTTAAAAATGAATTAGTCAAATTGATAAGCATGAGGATTAAATAATGACAGAGTAGAGTACAGATCCAAACTAACAAAAAATGTGTCACTGTTCAATGAATTATGGTGCTCACTGTATATTTAAGTGCTACCCATTTTATGAAGCGAAGAAAAATACTACAGAAAAACTTGATATATTCATTGATGTTTGTTATTCAGTTAATGAATTGCTTGATTGATAATTAAGAACTGTAAGTGGAAACAGGTTGAGAGTAATATCCGTATAAAGGTAAGGTTACCGAAGGCCTATTTTACAGCCGATGTTACGCCACTGAGTATATATCTATGGTAAACAAACCGACCTGCCAACATTTTGCTAGTCTTTTCTGGTAGCTTGCTAACAACATTGAAGAAAATAGTACAATTTTAATCGTATAATTTAAATTACACAGAAACAAATACATACGAGGACTGGTTATTGTTTGTATTGACAGAATCCACTTCGTATACCTGCTAGAAGGGCTCGAAAAGTCCACGACAGAGCCCTCACGCACTTGCCGATTTTACAGTGGGACAGCCTTGAGCCCTCGCGGACTTGTCGGGAGCGCACCTCAAAGTCTGTGAGGGTGTAAGGGGCGGACACTGAGATTGGGCCTATGAGGTAAAAGTGCAGACTTTCAGCTTTAAAGACTTTTGCACTTTAACCTCATAGTCAGTGTTCCATTTCAAATCCAATGTGCTGGAGTACAGAGCCAAAACAACAAAAAATGTGTCACTGTCCAAATACCTTGCACTGTATATAATGTAACAGTCAAACAGTTGATTGTGTATTTACAGTTGTGCAGTGGATTAGTGCTGTGGTTAATTTGACTGGTGCAAATGTCAGTAGAAAGTATATACGATAAAAATTGCATCTCATTTGCGAAAGGTGTCCGAAGGAGATGTCACCTCACATTCCCACTGTTATAAAGCTATGCCTGAAGTACATAACCTACGACCCCAATTACAACTACGATGCTGACGATGACCAGGACGACTCCATGGAAACTGAAGATGGGGACGATGAAGACCAAGGTACCGTATCAATCCTATCTGAGCTCCGTGAACACAACCGCACAACTGCACAAACATGAAGATTTACAAGTACAAGGTTCTATGTATAGCTTGTGGAGTTTTAATATATCGAGCTTCAGTATTTTGAACTCCCATGTTTTAGCATTGTTTTGTATTGTAGAATGTTTGAGAATGTTTTGTAAAAAATACAAAGTAAAGAGCATTCCCATGTTAATATAATCACTTATTTTTGAAAAAAAAAAAGGAAGTTGCAAGACTTTTGCAAAACTTTTATTCTAAGCCCTTGAGTATGTCAATTACATTTATGTATTATCTTAAACATGGGGCAGCAACTATTTTTCCATGTTTTTAAATGTTACTTAACCAGGTAGGACAACTGAGCACTGAATTATCTTCTACAGGGATGACCTAAAGAATGAAATTGGATTGGGAATACATAGGATTATGTAACCAATCAGGTGTAGTGAGGCAGGGTTTAAAACCCCTACCCCTTCTTTTGGAGAAGTACCATGGGGCCTTTACTGACTACAATCCTTATCAAAAGGATTGCTTGACTTTGATTTACTTTGTGATAATAAGCATAGCAGACAATGCTGTTGAATGAGCACATGAATCCCACTTTTTCCCCATACTCTTTCACTTATTAGTGGTTATACCCTAACCCCCCCCCCCGCATACGTAGAGTCAGACGATGAATACAGCGACGATGATGACATGAGCTGGAAGGTGCGCCGCTCCTCAGTGAAGTGCCTGGAGGCCGTCATCGGCACCAGGAGGGACCTCCTGCCGGAGCTGTATGGGTCCGTCTCCCCCGCCCTGGTCTCCCGCTTCAAGGAGCGCGAGGAGAACGTCAAGACTGACATCTTCCTGGCCTTCATAACTCTCCTGAAGCAGACCCGGCCCCCACAGGGCGGTCCAACCACGCTCAGCACCGGTACCAAAGAGGACCCCTCCCTCTCCCTGCTCAAGAAACAGGTTGGCTTTCTCCACACTAAAAAAAAAAAGGAAAAACAGGTTTAAAGAAATTTCTGTTCAGAGGGTATTCATCACCATAATGAAATCCATGCCTGGATTAAATCAGCATATGTCTCTGCTCTACTCTAGACCCCAGTAGAGGAATGAGCTCCCCAAAACAATCACAACAGCCAAGTCACTGTCCATATTCCAGTGCAGATGGAACCTCCCATCTGTTCAAACTGCATTTTTGTTTCTTACTTTGGGTTAAATACCCTCATAAATACTTGTGCTACATTTACCACGATACTCTCAAAACAGCTATGCTACTGACAACACTCTAACCTCAAACTCGCTCTTGTGCCTACTATGTCACTTAGAGTTGTAGATTTGCATTATGGAATGTTGTGCCGCTTGTAAATCAATGCCATTACTGCTCTTTGCCTAATTGTTTTGTGCAACTTTTGTGCAGCTGATCTGGATAAGAGTGTCCACTTAATGGCTAAACATAAATGTAAATTAACTTTTCCAAATGTGTTTGCGAAAGAAAACACTAGTTTTTGCATTTAATGGCGAAGCTAAAGACAAATGTTGATTGAATCCAGGCCCCAGTTGCATTTAATTATTCAGTTATTCAGCTGTTTCCATTTGTTTTATATTCCTCCAGTATGTGCCCTCCATGTGGGGAGAATACACAAACTATCCACAAAAAGAAGAATAAGAAGAAAAAAAGAAAACAAAACGTGTCTTTCAGGAATTTATGTGGTACCTTATGGTTTGTTGTCTTTCAGGTTCCCACAGTGGTGAAGGCTTTACACCGACAGCTGAAAGAGAAGAGCATGAAGTGTAGGCAGGGCTGTTTCTCTCTGCTCACAGAGCTGGCCAATGTGCTGCCGGGAGCCCTGGGGGAACACATACCTGCGCTCATCCCCGGTAACAGCTGTCATCTGAGGACACATTCTTTAGTGCACTAGCCTCGTTAAAGCTCTTGGGCCCTATCTTACACCCGGCGCAAAGCGGCGCTAACCCAAACGCAAGTGTCTTTGCTATCTTACACCCGGCGGTAGGTTCATTATAACGCCTAACGCTCACGCCGTTTAACTAGCATGTACTCTTGCGCCGTTTGGGCGTGTTGGTCTTAAGATGAGGAGTGGCCAGGATTCTTTTTGGCGTATTGCTATCTTGAGCCAGCATAAAGCGCTTGTGCTAGAACCACCACTAACCTGGTCTAAAGTCATGTCGCTGTTGTATACATGTTATTTTAATGGCGCATATAAGTGCGTCTACAAAGGCGTGTGCACAATGCGCATATCCTCCTGTCTGTTACACACAGGGGTGTGCACAAGCATGATTAAAATATCAAGATTACAATGTGAAATAGTATTATTGTGTAGCCTATATCAAAAAATACATAATAATAAAAGGGTCCATAGCCTACCTTTCCCTCAGCGAAGGGGAATGCCATGCACATTAAATTGCTTTCAACCCACTCCATCAACATCCAGGCGATGTGCGATGGTACGGGACAATGGCTATCCATTAAAAAGCAGCTGATGACACCTATATCAAGCCTAATGCGCAAATTGTCATTTACACCTAATGCGTGAATTGTCATTCAATGAAAAACTCGCGCACGGCAATAGACGGACATTTAAGTTCTGAAAATGCGCTTCAGATGTCATTACAATACAGCTCTGTTTATCTATGAATACAGCCTTTAAGTAAATAGAATGGTTTGTGACTGAAAAAAGTTCAAAACCTTGTCCAGTGAATATTGCATTTATTGTTTTTCAAATAGCCTAGGCTACAGCGGATTCGCAGTGCATAAGGTTTTTTTCGATAGCCTATGGTTAAAAAACGGAGATAAATGTTGTTAGTTTGTTAACTAAATTGTAACCTTAGCTATTCTTCGTCCTTCATATTTTTTAAATTACAGTGACCAGGTTTCCATACTCTCACCGTTTAAAACCCAGCTGATTTCCCCCGTTATTCCATAACTGAACAAAACGATTTTAAAGAGAACTAAGCATCTAATTAGAAACTAAAACAAATTTGCAGCACGTTACACAATTAATTCACAATAAATTTTAATGCCATACTCTGCACGTGCGCTGCATGTTCTCTGTTTCCCCTGCTGTAAGTCGCACGTTTCACGGTCTTCCTGGGAAAGTGGATTGTTTTAAAGGATTACACTACGAGTAAAACAGGTTGGTCACATTTCCATAAACAGGACATTATTAAACAAGGGGAAATATGCGTGAACATATGGGTTGTGAACCTGACAGCTTTATTGTAGGCTATTTAGTGTCATCATTAAGGCAAAATAACGGTATGTATGTTATTAATCAATATTAGCCTACTATGCAGGTAGCCTAATGAACTTTGGATGAAGCTTGAACTTCGAGAACTCCATGAGAACAGCCTCTTGGAATTGATGTTTGACACTTTCATTGCATAATCAAACGAAATTCACAGAACAAGCAGGCTAATTTGGCGTTTTCTAAGGTGAGACTGAAGCCATTGATAGCTTATTCTCAGCTGTTGCAAGTCCTTTTAACGAAATTTAACCGCATATATTTTGTAAAATAACAGCCCTGTCTGGAATTACCGGGAACTCATAGGCTAATGGTTAGTCCAAATAATATTGATCATACTCCATTTAGCCTATTCCTTGATCACACTAAACACGCACGAGCATGTCTGTTTCGCCATCAAGCAATCCGCCAAGGTGGAAAAGCAGGCTTTTAAAGGGAATGGGATATGACATTTTGATTGGTTTATTGCATGTCACGCCCAAGACACACCTATAATTAATGAAGCGACTAGGTTCAGCCCAGTTGCACCTTGCGCCATGCTTAGCGCCAAAAAAACACGCTGTTAAAATAGCAAAAGTGCACTTGGACACGCCCAAAATGGACTTTACGCCATGCGCTTAGACTAAGCGCCAAGATCGCCAAGATAGGGCCCCTTATGTTATGTACCTACACAACAGTGAGAGCCCCTGGGGAAAGGGAAGTGAATTCCTGAATTAACAACATGCACTTCAGCACACTTGCAGTGGGAAATAAACAGCACCACTAGACAACATTATCTTATCAGGTATAACCAAAACAATTGCGATTCCAGAAAATGTCTTGTATGTTTACCTAAGATGTGTATAGAGCAGTGTTCAAAAAAGTTCTGGAGGGCCAGCGTTTCTGGTTTCCTGTGTGTTTCAGTGCTTCAGTAAATGATTGGCTAATTAATTTAATTAAAGTAATTTATTAGCTAAAGAGTCTGTCTTGTTTCCAAAGTGCTTAAGTCTATCTTGTTTCCGAAACTGTCTGCTGACTGAAAGCCACCACACAAAAAAACAGGAAAGACCACGATCCTCCTGGACTGGAGTTTGAGATTCCTGCATTAAATGTTTATATGAGACATGTTTTAAGGGACTGATCTTTCTCCACAGGCATCCTGTATTCCCTCACAGATAAGTCCACATCCTCCAACATGAAGATTGATGCTCTGTCATTCCTCCATGTTCTTCTGGGCAACCACTCACCGGGGGACTTCCACCCTCACATCAGGGTCATCCTGCCGCCGGTGGTGGCGTGTGTGGAGGACCCCTTCTACAAGATCACCTCCGAGGCCCTCCTGGTCACTCAGCAGATGGTGAAGATCATGAGGCCTCTGGACAACGCTCCGTCCCCTGCCTTCGATGTCAAGCCCTACGTGAAGGACCTTTTCTCCGGGACCCTGAGGAGGCTGAAAGCGGCAGACATTGACCAGGAGGTGAAGGAGAGGGCCATCTCCTGCATGGGCTACATCATCTGCCACCTGGGTGACCAGCTGGGCGAGGACCTTCAGCCCACCCTGCAGATCTTCCTGGAGAGGCTGAAGAACGAGATCACCAGGCTGACCACCGTCAAGACCCTGACCCTGGTGGCCGGGTCCCCCCTCAAGATCGACCTGAGGCCCATGCTGACCGAAGGAGTCCCCATTCTGGGCTCCTTCTTGCGGAAGAACCAGCGGGCCCTCAAGCTGAGCACGCTGTCCGCCCTGACCGTGATGGTGTGGAACTACAGCGATGGTCTGAAGCCCCCCGCCATGGAGCCAGTGCTCAATGAGCTTCCCGCACTCATTAGCGAGACCGACATGCATGTGTCCCAGGTGGCTCTGGGCTTGCTCACATGCATGGCCAAGGTGTGCCCTTCCTCCCTGTCCAAGATCAGTGGCTCCATCCTGCCAGAGGTCTTCGCTCTGGTCCACTCTCCGCTGCTGCAGGGTGGTGCGCTAGGAGCCATCCTGGAATTCTTCCAGGCACTTGTGGTGACTAAAGCCAGCAACATGGGTTTCCATGAACTCCTGAAAGCTTTGACAGGCCCCTTTCATGGGTCCCAGAAGTCCCCAGACCCCATGGCCATGCACAGGCAGTCGTACTACTCTGTGGCCAAGTGTGTCGCTGCTCTTGCCTCAGCATGCCCCAAAGAAGCTACCGGAACGATCACAAACCTCATCCAGGAGGTCAGGAGCGCCAAGTCATCAGAGCCGGTGAGGATTCTGTCCTTCCTCTGCCTGGGAGAGGTGGGTCGGTCGATGAACCTGGGTGGACAGAAGGAGCTGAAAACCGTCATCCTGGAGGCCTTTTCCTCCAGCAATGAGGAGGTCAAGTCGGCTGCCTCCTGCGCCCTGGGGAACATCTGTGTTGGCAACCTGGAGGAGTACCTACCCTTCATGCTGAAGGAGATTGGCAGTCAGCCCAAGAGGCAGTACCTGCTCCTCCACTCCCTGAAGGAGGTGATCAGTGCCTCCACAGCCGAGTGTCTCAAGCCCCATGTGGAGGAGATCTGGGCCCTGCTCTTCAAGCACTGCGAGTGCCCTGAGGAGGGCACCCGCAACGTGGTGGCTGAGTGCCTGGGCAAGCTCACCCTGGTCAACCCCTCTCAGCTCCTTCCCCGCCTCAAAAAGCAGCTGCCCTCAGGTCAGGACAACACAGAGCCACCATTTTATTTTCAAGGGATGTCACTAGCAGGCATAGGAGCTAAGATATAATGCCTCAAACAATTAACCCCTTTATATAACCTTTCTTTTTTCTCCTTCTTTCTCTGGGCTTCCTTTTGGATAATGTTATATGTATAGCTGTGGAAGATTATTATGTCTAATCATACCTTCTTGTTACATTAGAAAAATTTTGTTTGGTTAATATTACACTTAGTGATTGTAATGTAATGTAATGTAATGGCACAAAATGTGATGACGTACTGATGATAACATGTAATGATAACACGTGCACTGACATTTTCAAGTAAGTAATGAACACAGCAATTACATGTGTACATTTTTTACTGATAAACTGTAGTGCTTGGGAATGTACTTTGCGGAAGTAAATGAAGTAAATTAGACCTTTGGAAATTAAAGTAAGAAAAAGAAAGAAAGGTAAAAGGCATCTTGCTGCTGTCCATTTTAGAAAAAAAACGTTTCTAGGGGAGTCCAAAAGGTCACTAGGTCTAGCAACAAAGTCACTAAGCTGGCAACACTGAATGCTGTATCACCAGAGAGCCTGAGAAAATGGTGGCTCTGTGCGAAAATTAGACATCACTGCTTCTGTAACTCAC
Source organism: Synaphobranchus kaupii (assembly GCA_029718625.1). Classification (NCBI taxonomy): domain Eukaryota; kingdom Metazoa; phylum Chordata; class Actinopteri; order Anguilliformes; family Synaphobranchidae; genus Synaphobranchus; species Synaphobranchus kaupii. The sequence continues at coordinate 19,130,120 of CM056380.1, read as the reverse complement.
AGTGACCCTCCTGCGCTTCCCAGGGTCCCCCCACGCCCGGAGCACCGTGGTAACGGCCATTAAGTTCACCATCATCGATCAGCCGCAGCCCATAGATGCACTGCTTAAAGGCTGCATTGGTAAGAGGAGGCCTTAAACCAGTGGTCCCCAACCCTCTTTCTAGAGATCTACCGTCTTCACTCCAACCCTAACAAAGCACAATTTATTCAAGAGCTAGAGATCTCGTTGAGCTGCTAGTAGATTGGGGTGTGCCAATTTAGAGTTGAAATGAAAACCTACAGGACAGTATATCTCCAGGAACAGGGTTGGGGATCACTGCTTTAAACGGAGCACTACAAATGCTGTTCATGCTAACCTTTCTATCCTGAGCAGAACTGTGTCAAATATGTATTTGAAATACTTTCACTCTATTAGTATTTCAAAAGACTCCAACAGATCCCTGAGAATTTCTACAATGTACAATCATGTGAAAAAGAATTCTGTTCTGAATATTGGTACAAATAGAGTTTCTTTTTAGAAATCTTGTTTTTAGAGTTTTACTGGGGTCTAAATGGTCACGGTGCTTCACACAGGTATTTGACCCAGGTCTGGAAGAGGCTGATGGGAAGTATTCTTTCCCTTTTCAGGCGACTTCCTGAAGACTTTGCAGGACCCAGACCTGAACGTGCGTCGGGTCGCCTTGGTGATGTTCAATTCTGCTGCCCACAACAAGCCAGCGCTGATCCGGGGACTGCTGGGGTCTGTGCTGCCTCACCTCTACGCAGAAACCCAGATTAGGAAAGAGCTCATCCGTGAGGTAGCGCGCCTTCTCCACCTCTCTGCTACAATACCATCCGACCGAGATCTTATAAACTGCTAAACCTTTTATCCACCAGCACAGAAAACATTGTAAATTAAATCATCAAAAACAAAACAAAACAAGATCTATAGTTTAAATTTCTTATATTAATGAGGCCCATGCATAACAGCACACTCCTGTTTTACTGTTTTTTGATTCCCTCTGAAAAATGTCCATGCAGAGGCACTTAGTGAAAATGGTACTGCACAAAAGTAAGACTTATGCTCGCACTGTAAAAACAGAAATAAACAGCATGTAATTGCTTTGATTAACAAGCGCTGTCTTGCCAGTTGGTCTGTTAAATATTCAGCATTTTCCACTGAAAAACAACTTGTAGCGTCAATTGCTCTGATTAACAAGCACGTTCTTGGACATGTTGTCTATTAAAAATTCAGCGTTTTCCACCGATGGTCACAGATGCCATTGTATAAACACGAAAAGGCACCAAAGAGTGGGGGAAAACTAACACATAACTGAGCTGAGCTGATGTCCTATTCTAGGTGGAGATGGGTCCCTTTAAGCACACTGTAGATGACGGCCTGGATGTGCGGAAGGCGGCGTTCGAGTGCATGTACACCCTGCTAGACAGCTGCCTCGACTGCCTGGACATCTTTGAGTACCTCAACCATGTGGAGGAGGGGCTGAAGGACCACTATGACATCAGGGTAACAGAAAACAGGGGACAGCTTACTGGCTATACTTCATACCACTATACTCCATAACACATAATACAGTACCCAACACTGACAGATATACATATCACACACTGACATAGACTATACTCCATACCACATAATACAGTACCCAACACTGACAGATATACAGATCACACACTGACATAGACTATACTCCATACCACATAATACAGTACCCAACACTGACAGATATACAGATCACACACTGACATAGATTATACTCCATAACACATAATACAGTACCCAACACTGACAGATATACAGATCACACACTGACATAGACTATACTCCATAACACATAATACAGTACCCAACACTGACAGATATACAGATCACAAGCTGACATAGGCTATACTCCATACCACATAATACAGTACCCAACACTGACAGATATACAGATCACAAGCTGACATAGGCTATACTCCATACCACATAATACAGTACCCAACACTGACAGATATACAGATCACACACTGACATAGACTATACTCCATAACACATAATACAGTACCCAACGCTGACAGATATACAGATCACAAGCTGACATAGGCTATACTCCATACCACATAATACAGTACCCAACACTGACAGATATACAGATCACACGCTGACATAGGCTATACTCCATACCACATAATACAGTCCCCAACACTGACAGATATACAGATCACACACTGACATAGGCTATACTCCATAACACATAATACAGTCCCCAACACTGACAGATATACAGATCACACACTGACATAGGCTGTACTCCATAACACATAATACAGTACCCAACACTGACAGATATACAGATCACACACTGACATAGGCTATACTCCATAACACATAATACAGTCCCCAACACTGACAGATATACAGATCACACACTGACATAGGCTATACTCCATAACACATAATACAGTCCCCAACACTGACAGATATACAGATCACACACTGACATAGGCTATACTCCATAACACATAATACAGTACCCAACACTGACAGATATACAGATCACACACTGACATAGACTATACTCCATAACACATAATACAGTACCCAACACTGACAGATATACAGATCACAAGCTGACATAGGCTATACTCCATACCACATAATACAGTACCCAACACTGACAGATATACAGATCACAAGCTGACATAGGCTATACTCCATACCACATAATACAGTACCCAACACTGACAGATATACAGATCACACGCTGACATAGGCTATACTCCATAACATATAATACAGTACCCAACACTGACAGATATACAGATCACACACGGACATAGACTATACTCCATAACACATAATACAGTACCCAACACTGACAGATATACAGATCACACACTGACATAGACTATACTCAATAACACACAATACAGCGCCTAACACTGACAGATATACAGATCACACACGGACATAGACTACACTCCATAACACAGAAATATACAAATCACACACTAACACCGGCTACCTTTTTATTGTTTTGACCAATCCCTAAACAATACAGTGCACAATAATTACATTGAACTAGTGGTAATTGGTTCAAACAAACTGAGCATAATGTAGCTCCTCCTTTTATAGGGATCACGAGACCAATCTCTTCCATTACTACACTAAACCACATCACTACATAAATAACGACACAATACTTAAACAGTAAAAATAATAAAAGAAAGAAAAAAAACTTCTATCAGGGACAAAACAATTAGAATATCCGGTCACACTTTAAACAAAGTATCCATATGAAGGCTTTATATAGCATATATAAGAGACATATGAGACATAATGGCTTCATAAATTATACATAAGCAAATGTCATGCTTCATAAAGGGTGACATAACACCTTCTTATGCAATATGTTATGCCAAATGTGACATAACCAACAATGTCACCTGGCTAATGGCTAAACATTATACTGGGTGACATAAAACATGCTTATGTAGGAGGCTAGGCTAACTGTGACACATCTGGCATAACATGTTGCATAAGAAGGTGTTATGTCACCCTTTATGAAACATGACATTTGCTTATGTATGATTTATTAAGCCATATGTCATGTTGATGAAGGCTCTATATAGCATATATAAAGCCTTCATATGGAGACTTAGTTTAAAGTGTGACCGAATATCCTGTGCATGTCTCTGTTAATGTAGGATACTTTCAGAAGTACTAAATGGTTCCCTCTCACTAACTGGGAGGCACAAAGAAAAAGGGTGTGTCCCAAATATCTTATCAGAGGGGTATACTACAAAGCAGAATTACTGAGTTAGCTGGATATATCTTATCAGAGGGGTAATACTACAAAGCAGAATTACTGAGTTAGCTGGATATATCTTATCAGAGGGGTATACTACAAAGCAGAATTACTGAGTTAGCTGGATATATCTTATCAGAGGGGTATACTACAAAGCAGAATTACTGAGTTAGCTGGATATATCTTATCAGAGGGGTATACTACAAAGCAGAATTACTGAGTTAGCTGGATAACTGCACTGAGTAAAACCCGGAACCCACCCAAATCTGGTTTTACCAAAGCCCATAGAGAAAGATGCAATAAAATCTGTGCAGTTATCCAGCTAACTCAATAATCCTGCTTCGTAGTATACTCCCCAGGTTGAAAATCAATCAGATAAATAAGGTTATTGAAACATGATAAATGTATGCTCCTGGCCGTATGTTGGAATGTTAACTCTCACTTGCCTGAATTTTCCACATCACATTAGAAAACATGGCCAAATAAACAATTACATTGAAAATAAGGGGTACCAGACTATTGTTGAGAGATGTATGAACTATGGTTGAGAGATGTTTGGCCTACTGTGCCAAAGTGTTTTCTGTACTGTTTAAATGTCTCAATTTCCTTCAACCTGTTTGTGCCTGTAGGTTCTGTGTGAAAGAGCAGACGCTGTTATTCAGAGTGACATGCAAAGTGCATATGAAAAGGTTAGGCAAGGGCAATAATGATACCAACTCATTAGTATCACAAGCAATAAGTTAGTAAAGACATTTAAACAGTACAGAAAACACTTTGGCACAGTAGGCGCAACAGTGATGGGAATAACAGTGGATAGAAACGTTAATATTGTGCTTCTTTTTAGATGCTGACCTTTATAATGCTGGCGAGGCTCTCCACTCTGAGTCCCAGTGCAGTCATGCAGAGACTGGACAGACTGGTAGAGCCACTGAGAGCTACTTGCACCACTAAGGTAACGCCCTCTCTGCCGATGCACAGCAGCTATGCAGAACAAAAGATCGGTTAATTTACATCCTGCCGTAGCGATGCTGTGTGCCACGCAAGCCTGCAATCCTCCATTTTAAAGTCAACACTGAATGCCAAATGATTTCACAATGGAAGTGAACCTGGAGCAATGTTCATTCAGCTGTGTAAGGAAAGTCAGGACAAGCCATTGGCAGCTATGCCTCTAATATCATGGAATGATTATTTATTTTTTGATTTCAACATTATGTAAATATTTCACATATATTATTGTTGTATTCAAGTTTATTGTCTTTTATTTCTTTATCTGTACTTTTATTGTGTAAAGGGCTTTGGATGCAATGGTACTGTACAAATTTACTATTATTACGATTGTTATTATTGTTATGAGCCTGCTAGACAATGCATCCAGCTAGTGCAAGGGTGCCCTAGGAGGGCCATATCTGTTTCTGGATTTTGCGACTTTTCCTCTTAGCTACTCCATTAGCCCCTATCACTTGCTTGAGCACCTATCACAACATTTGAGCTAAATTTCATTTTAATCTCATGACTGAACTGAAGACAGTTCTTGTGTCCCTATATGACACATTTAACTGTGGACTTATATACAAGTTAACCAGCCTTGGTGTAAACAGATGATTTGCTAATTGAGCCAGGGGTAACAAAAAACAGTACACACCCAGAACACATACCCTCCCAGAACAGTAAGAGCTAAACCCCGGATGCTGCAGTCGGTCTTATCAATAGCAGGTTTTCATGTTCATGGATACAGCTGGATATCTTTTGTGAAGTAATTGAGGGCAAGTACCTTGCCCAGATGTGCAATGGCAGTGACTCCACCAGGGATTTGAACCAGCAGCCACTAGTTAAGTGTGTGAATACTCATCCTCCCCCATGCAACAGTGTACTTGTGTGCAGATCTTTGAGGTGGTTGCCCGCTTGCCTGTATTGCTGCAGGTGAAGGCTGGCTCTGTGAAGCAGGAGTTTGAGAAACAGGAGGAGCTGCGGCGTTCCGCCATGAGGGCCGTGGCGGCCCTCCTGTCCATCGGCGAGGTGGAGAAAAGCCCCGCGATGGCGGACTTCGCCAGCCAGATCCGCTCCAGCACCGAGATGTCCTCCATCTTTGAGAGCATCCAGAGGGACTCGCCCTCCGCCTGTGGCCCCACGGACGCCATGGACACCAGCTAAACCAGGGGTGCACAAGGGGCCCCATCTTTCTCGGGCAAACTCCTGCTCTAAAAAATTTCATTAGCCAAAATATGTGTTTTATGTGACATTTTTGATTGAGTCATGAGCAACAGTTGCAAACTGCATGTATCCATGATCAAAACGATCTACTGTGGCCTGGTAAAGGAATGAACCAGCATTTGTGCATACAGTGGTTGACAACAAACTAGTAATAATTGGCTGGGACAAAAACCAGCCGACAAACCAGCCCTCCAGGAATGGCGTTTTGCACCCTTGTGCCAAACGCTCAAGTTCTCCAACCAAACCTCCATCCCACCTTTCCACAAAATGTACAATTTATTTTCCTTGAGAACTACACCTGTACCCCCATTAAATCAGTACAGGGACAAAGTACTACAGTAAACTGTGTGCAAGTACCTTCGGACATTATGACCATAACAAAGCCTACAGCACTGTTTGGAAGAGGATTGCTAATCCTGTGTCCAGGCCTGGTATTAGCACTGATCTAGAATCCGTTTCATGTTTTATCAATACACCCTGATCAAATTCTCACAAGACTGTCTCTATACATCTGCCCACCAAATCATCACCCCTACATTTGATATTTTGATTCCTCAGCATATCAAATTGAGCATATCACTTGTAACACAGCCAGTCTTTCATTCAAAACCTGTCATTGTGCATTCATTTGGATTGTAAACATCTTTCACCACACTACCATTGATTCAAAATATACATTCATTGTGAAGTGTAATGAGAAAATTTGTTCAGTCACCAAAACACAACATAATGATATCTTTTCAATTTAGTCATTTTAACTACCAGTTCATCAAACAGCAAACAATGAAATATACGTGTTTCAAATCACCTTTAGAAGTACTGAAAGTAATATGCTATACATTACAGATTACAGTTTTCTCATTAGGCAATACACTTACATAACCTAACAAAATTCACAGAAAATCTATAATTGCCATAATATCTATCCAATGTATGATCAAAGGTGTGATCAAAGAAAATGTCCTCGACAATCAGTCATGCAAAAAAAACATTTTCCTATTTTTCAGATAGTTTCAAAATAGGTGCACTGTCTGTAATGTAAGACACTGGAAGAATGATGAATGAAAATAAAATGTATGGTGCATCAACCCTGTCTTGGGCATTTGGCCATAAAATCTCATCCTTGTCACAGTAAAAGTCCTTATTGTTCATGCTACACTGGTAAAAACCTTTTGATCAGTCGCATTTATTTGTGAATCAGTTCTATTTATTTGTGGATCCGTTTCATTTATTTATGGATCAGCTGCATTCATTTGTCAATCAGTTGCATTTATTTGTGGATCAATTACATTTATTTATTTTTGAGACAATAATATCCCCATAAATACCCCACCTCCGGTAGTTTTAAATGAACCGTTACACACAAGATACTGTATAATCTTGATTTTTCTGCAAACTAAATCCAGCGATACCTCACACATTCCCATTAGCTGTGTTCAGAACACAACATTTAAAAAGCAGATTTATAATTGGTTTATAATTTTATTTTATTGAACAAACAATTATACTGTACAGATAAGGGCATCATCACTCGTTTTCTTTGGGAGTCGGGAGTTGGGGTTGGTGACTTTGATAGCCAGCTGCGCTGCCCTCTCCACAATCAGCTTTCTGTTTTTAGAAGAAACATTGTGAGCAATTTCTGCACAGTGTGTCCTACACATAAAGGAGAAAAAACCAAAATGTTAGCCCATATTGGCAGCCTGAATGAGGGTTGACATCACCGTTGCCTTGGGATCCTGTTTAAAGGTTAAGTAAAAAGTGCAAGTAGCTACTTGATGATGGTAATGCCATCATGTTTTCAGTAGGCCTTTCTGCCAGTAAACAACAAGCCATTCTTCACCAATTCAAATCATGCAGCCCTGAAAGATTAGATTATAAAAACTGCATTTTCTGCCTTCCACATTCCACAGTTTTAAGAATTTTTTTTTATTTTATAAAATTTAATTTTTATTTATTGGTAACTGAACATAAACTGAGAACATTTATCAAATTATGCATCAACATATTTCCAAAAGACTATTTAAACCGTATGTAGAATGGCATACGTTCTCTACATAATACTGGAGATGGCCAAGTGTGAGGTTTTAATGAATCCACAATGATTGGAGCAACAAGTAGCTGACTTGCCTGCACAAATCAAAAGCTTTTGCTTTCCACAGCAAAGCGCACTGTTCATATCAGTGAGCTACTGATGTCATGAGGTAGCTCCGCCCATTTTCAGTTCCATGGCAACTAACAACTACGGCTACCGAGTGACTGGCGATGATGCGGCCGGCAGGGAGCTGCGACTGTTGCAGGTTATCTTCCACCACGAGGCTATGGGAAGAGCCAAGGCTGGATGGGTACTTCCACTGCAGTGCTCTTACCTCCTCAGGCTATGCCTGGCCAGAGTATGGAGGACCCTGCAGGGGTGATTGAGGAGGAGGGCAAATGCCCTCAGCACCGGACCTAGCCAGAGCTGGGCGTTCTGTGGTGGGCATGGAGGGCCGTACGTGCTTTTCAATTTCAGGCCAACTTCTTGCCTGATTTTTTAAATTAGCCTAATCAGGGTGTGAAATTAATACCCGCCACCAGCCAAATGCCAGTAAAATTTTGATTGTGGCTGGTAACATTTTCTACTCTAGCAGCCAATTTGGAAGGTAACCAACCAGGTTGTTATGTATTGTAAAAGGTAATGTGGCTGGTAAAATGGCTGAAAATGGCTGAGAATTTTTTTGTTTTGTTGAGCCGAATAATAAAAGTGATGTGACATTTTTGCCACATTTCTTTATAAGCTCCTGAATAACAGATAAATACTGTTCTGATGTCCCTATTGGAAATGTTTTTCTGTGGAAACCAGTACTGTGTGTTAGCTGATTAGCTGATTAGTTAACTGAGTCAGGGTAACTGCTTGCAACAAAAACGTGCAAAAACACCGGCCCTCCAGAAATGGAGTTACCCACCCCTGTCCTAGCCACAGTCAACCACCTTTTGAAACTAACAAACAAGGCACAGGTCAGTTCCACTTGCATCCAGGAAATAAATTGGAATTCAATTAACAGATTGAAAAATTTCCATATTCCATCTGGATTTTCTAATGCAAGAAATTCCTTTTAATTAATTTGCAGTAAATTTAATTAGAACTAAATTTAAGGTTTTTTTTAACTGCCTGAATTGAAATGGAATTGACCCCCCTACTTTGCTAACCACATTATGTGGCTTTGATTACACTGATTTAATCAAATCACCTTTCCAAATAAAGAAGGATCAATCAGGGCAGAAACTGTCCCCCTCAAACAAACAGACAGCATTATTGATATAGACAGCTCTATTGACACCATTCAATAGAGGCAAACATTCCAAAAACCCATAGATACTCTATAATTACAAGAACCTCCTGCACAATTAAAAACCACTGCAAGTTGATCTCTTACCTGTTGCTCATCATAAGAACCTCCAGCTCTTTGACGTTGTGTACAAGAAACATCCTGAACCCAGAAGGCAGCATGTGCTTGGTGTTCTTGCTGCTACCATAACCAGTATTGGGCATGAGAATCTGCCCTTTGAACCTCCTGTGAACTCTGTTGTCAATGCCTCTTGGTTTGCGCCAGTTTTTCTATTGGACAAATGTGATGAATTTTCAGTACAACCCAGAGTACAGAAGAAATAGTGAGAGGTGATGGGGCAATCCACTGGGAGGGGACATATGAAAACATCTAGTAAGTATATTGCTTTCATTGGATCTATAAATTTACCTTCTATCACCATTGTGGGAGCGGTAAAGCCAGGTAGCTTAACTTTACTTTGACATAACGATCTGACTGATGTCAGATTCACTTCTTTGTTCTTTTCTTGACAATTTTTGGCTTAATAAGAGGTCTGATGGCTGTCATGAAGACCTGGAGTCAGGAAACAACCAAAAGAATCAAGTTGTACCATTTAAAACCATATCAATTTTAATTGGTGCAACTTGGAGCCCCTCCATGCCAATCTTCCAACATTGCGCAAAAAAGGCAGGTGGCAACTTTGCTTAGGCAACTGCAGCTAAATATTCTCCAATTTATAACTATTTAATCCACTGTTGCTACAAACACTTAATTAACAAGAAACAAATATCCTATGCACATTTGAGGAAACTGTAACGTGTTAGCATCCATGTCATGCGATTGTCCAAAGATATCAATCATTTTAAACAGGACTTATCACAGTAAAGGGAGCTGAGGTCGCTCCTCATTTGTTAAATCAAATGATGATATGCTGAATACTTTCATTGCCTTGTTTTCTATCTTAGGGCATGCAATAAAGCCAACGAGCCAAAGGATTAGATTAGTGGCCTAGCTCACGGCCGAAAAGCAAGACAACCCGAAGCGGATACAGTAACGTTATCTGACGTTAAGTAGCTCATTTTACCGTTCTGTGAATTTTACACTCGGCAATAGTCAACTGGCGAACTCGTTTACTGTACGGTTGACACCCCGGTTCTTATTTTACAGCTGATCATTCAGTAGGCTACTAGAGCAAACTAGCTAGCAAAACCGCAAAATTTCCCCACGCAGTCAGTGTGTCAGGCCAACACTACGCATTTGCTTTGCTAAAACTGCCAAGCAGGCAGGTCATTTTTTTCTCGTTTATCGCATATTTAGGAACGTTTTTGTGCAGCAACTGTTTTCATTGACTCGCCTTGGATCACACCTAAAATGACAGCTGTGTGCTTGTTCCAGAAGAACAGTAGCCTACGTATCCTATCCTATTACTCACTCACAGGCAATAATAACACCGTTAAAACAATGCATGCAAACGCAAATAACGGTATTCACGTTCAATATGACAACTCTATAATAGAGTGCGCATGTACTATAACGGTATCCATAAACACTGCTGTTGAAGGATTGCTGTGGATTTTGTGTCACTTACCGATTGAACTACGGCAGTCCAAAGGACAACAGTGCAGAGGCTGTCGGGAAATTCCTCTGCATGCACCAAACACGCGTGGGCAACAGTTCTGGTTCTGCACTGTTGCCAACTTGGCGACATATCAGACCCATTTAGTTGGTTACTTCATTTTAAAAGAGAGCCTAGCGACAAATAAAGCGACATTTATTAAATAAAATAATACACCCCCGTAATAGGCTATATAAAATAAAAAAACATCTCGTAATATATAAAATAAATTATTATATTCTATTCTGGGGATCTTTTCAGAAAATCTCCCACTTTCATGCAGCCAGAGACGGGCCTGGCTAAAAGTCGGAATGGAGTGCCGGAAGGAAGCTCGGAATGGAATGGAAGTGCTCTGTGCCAAAGAGGACCTCTGTTCAAATGCCTGCAGCACTCGCTGTTGAATGTACATCAATACAATTTTAACAGTTTCTGAATGAAATATAAATTATGAAAATATGATGAAATATATGAGAAATTGATCAAAACTAATAGCATTAGCAGACATGTTTCAGAGCCCCTCGTCACACTTTCCGAATAAGACAAGATTTCACCTTTTCAAAGTGCAGATTTTCTTCTTTAAAATGAGTATATTCAATCCTTGATGACTCAATGATAAGTCGTTTTTAATGACGGCTGAATCAGTCTGTTAAAATGAAATGGTGTCCATTTCCTCTCCAAGGCACAAAAATCACATTCCGCATTCACACCTGGTGTACACTAAATGAAAGCTCTGGCTCTGCCCTTTCAGTACATGCATGTTGTTATGGGTTTCACAAATAAAATTTGTTATTTCATGACTGGAGTCATGCTGGACCATTCATTTATCTAAATATCTGTAGATATAATTATGAAAATTATGAAACTGGATTCACTATTAGAGCCAATTAGACCCCTGAGTTTGATGAGACTCTTTTTAAAGATAAATTCTTGCTGTTGGATAAGTGGACATATAAGTGTTTAGTCATTAAATAATAGATATTCTGTACAAACCCATAACATCATATACAGTGCCCTCCACTATTATTGGCACCCCTGGTAAAGATGAGTAAAAAGGGTTATAAAAAATTCACCGTTTAGTCTCAAAATCTCAAAAATAATCTGAAAAAATGAGAAAAATCCAACCTTTAATTGAAGTAAATTTATTATGAGAAAAAAAAATCCCTCATCAAGAAATAATTATTTTTAACAAAACCACATGTGCCGCAATTATTGACACCCCTGCATTTATATATAGAATAAAGCAATAATTTTTAACATTTGGTCGCATATCCTTTGCATGCCATGACTTCCTGATGTCTGTGACCCAACAACATCAAAAGACTATTGATATCTTATTTTCTGGTACTCCTTACAAGCGATACTATAACTTCTCTGCATTTGAATGGATCTCTATGGGAATTGGGGGGTGGGACTACATTTAGCTATAAATTACACTGGAACAGTATGGAACACATGGTTGGCTAAATGGCGCTAAGTCGTCAAGGGTCTGACATATCAAACAAGCTTCAAACCAGCACTCTGCTGCCAGAAATATAGTAGATATGGATGGATAACTTGAAGGATTTCTTCTCCTGACTTATTTTTCCATAGAGTTTAATAGGAAAATTTGTCAGGAGAAACAACCCTTAAAGTGATCCATCCGTATCTACTGCTTATCTGGCAGCAGAGTGGTGGTTTCAGACTCGTTTGATACCTCAGACCCTTGATGACTTACAGCCATTTTACCAACCATATATTCCATACTGTTCCAGCATAATTTACAGCTAAATCTAGTCCCACCCCCCAATTCCCATAGAGATCCATCCAAATGCAGAGACGTTATAGTATCGCTTGTCTCTGCCCCCCCCTGTTTTCCCTCCGTGTCATGTTGGTATCCTTTGTCCGTGTTTTCCCTGCTGCTGCAGTCTGGGCGTCTTCCTCTGTCTTGTTCGTTTTATTGTCACTTTTGTTTCCGCCTATCGCTCTCCCTACTCGTTGCATGCATTCCTCACCTCTGTGTTTTGCAATCACTCCCGGTTAATTATCACACCTGTTTCTCATTCACTCTTTCATTCCCTGCACTATTTAAACCCCTGGCTGGTTGCTAGTCGGCGCCAGTTCGTTAACTAACCTACCTTGTCTATGTCTTGTCACGCTTCTGGTCCGGAGTTTTTGCATTCCGCTGTGTTTAATCTGTTCACCTGTTCTGCGGTTGGTAGCTATCTTCCCGTAACATTCGCTGTTGCATGCTACTTACTTGTCTCCCTTCAAATCTCCAGACGCCGTGGTTCCAGCCTCCCTGTAGCAGTGTTTGTCTTCCCTTTATGTTGTGTGAGTGTGTTGCGGTACTCCCACCTCCAGCTCGGGTATAGATCCGCTGTCTAATCTGCCTGGCTATCTCTCGCTGTTGTTCCTGTCCGGCCGTAGCTACCTCCTGTACTTCGGTTACGGTTCCAGGATCCCTGGAGTTCAGCCGGCTCCGACGAGATCTACCCAAGCTACACCTCACCTCCCAGCTCAGTCGGGTTTTCGCCAGCTTACCCTGGCTGTCGACTTAACCTTCATTGAAACCTCCCAGTCGTTACCCTGTCTGTAGAACCCTGCTGCTAACCTCTGCTTTGTACCCTCTAACTCAAGTTGTTAACCCGGTCCAGTTCCTGTTCAGTCCCGGAGTGAGATACTCCGCCAAAGTAAAGTCCAGTTTCGGCTTGGAACATTCGCGCCGTTCCAGAACCTGCACCAGAGTGAATTCTCCCGGTCCAGTTCCAGTCCAGTCCCGGTGTATAGCCCACCATTCCGTTAAAGTCCAGTTCCGGCTTGGAACGTATTCCGTTCCAGCACCCGTTTCCTGAGTGGACCTCCCGGTCCAGTTCCAGTCCAGTTCCTGTCCAGTTCCGGCTTGGAACGTATTCCGTTCCAGCACCCGTTTCCTGAGTGGACCTCCCGGTCCAGTTCCAGTCCAGTTCCTGTCCTGGTCCAGTCCTGTTCCAGTCCAGTTCCTGTCCCGTTCCAGTCCAGTCCCTGTTTCCAGTTCCGGCTTGGAACAGTAGGGCACTCCCTGCAGCTAGTCCGGCTTGGACTTCCAGTCCTGCACTCCTTTCGGTTCCGGCTTGGAACCCACCTTGTTTTCAAGTCCAGCTCCGGCTTGGAGCAGTCCGTGTAGGACTTTATTTATGTTCTGTGTATTAACCTTGTTTTCCTTTCTGTACAGCTTTGGGACTACCCCAACGCTTAATAAATATTCCTTTTATTTGAATCTGCCTCCTGGTCGTTGCACTTGGGTTCGTCCCGTATCAAGATCGTAACACTTGTTTTGGCTTGTTGGTGGATCCACCAGGTTACTGTTCGACTTACCTATTAACGAATTTGGCGATTTAATTGATGATTGTAATTTTTAATAATTATTAAATTAAATCACATAAAGCTTATTTTGAATGTAGGTTAAGTGAGGGGTTCTAGCACGCAATATCGCTTGTGTTCAGTATTCAGAGTGCCGAACGTTTTAACAAGGGCATTGACTGTTGGAACCACTGGATTCAGATAATACACATTTTACCTAGTCCTCACTTACCCGACAACACTAAAGAAGATTTCGTAGAATTTTTAAGTTTATTATTTTTGATCAAACAGGAGAGTTCACAACCAACCAAAGAGCAGATGTGAGTCTCCTCGAAAAAAAGCTTCACACAGTATATATGCACATTTGCTCAGAATTGACAAAGTGGAGCCGTCGCGGTAGTACAGCGGTAAAAACGCCGACTTTTAGTCGGTGCGGTTGTGCTCCGAGGATCGGGGTTCACGCCCCGGTCCTGCCAGATCCGAGCATAGCCGGTGCCCTGTGGGAGCAGCAATTGGCGGCTGCTTCCGGGTGGGGGGGGAGGGGCTCGGAGAGAATCGCTGTATGCATAGCGGCCCTGGGTGAGCTGGAATCACGGACGTGGCGCCCTCCCATCCTACTGCTGGCTGACGGGGTTGTGTAGCAGTGATTCTCTAGCGGTTGCTACATGGGGGGAATTGAATTAGAATAGGGGTTCAATTGGCTACTAAATTGGGGAGAAAACGGGGAAAAATCAGAAACAAAAAAAAATTTGACAAAGTGGAACTTCCTCTCTCTATTTCGGAACATGGTCATCTTTCTTAACCTATACAAGTCATACCAGGGGTACATTCCTTTCTGTAATTTCCACTTCTACATAAAGCTGTTGATCAGGAACATCTTCTGTTTGTCATAAGACAAGTTAGTTGCAACAAGATCTGGCAGTGAGGTGATAGAGGTAAAGTGTCAGCCTTGTGGCTCAACATCTAGCACATTTTGTGATTGCTTATACACACAAAAACAGATTTTGTAAGTTCTTCATTTGCTAAATATACTTTGCAGATTACATTATCATTGCTATGTTTGGGATGTCCATCCTTTTGTTTCTGACAACACATTTATACAGAAGTATCTGGTGCATCAAAACTGTAATGGGGCGTGACGTGTGAGGAAGGAGGAGCCAAACGCAGCAAGGGGATTCTTAAAGCCCTAGGGCCACTAAGGCGGGAAACCCCGCAGATAAGGGAGGAGACAATACAACGAACACACACACCACAGCTACAGACCGGCTCACTGTTACATACCACAGAGTAGAAGCACAAACGCCTGGTTTCACAACAAGAAAACCCAACAAGGCGAAAGGGAACAAAGAACTGCTACCCCCATACTTCTACAAGTTAAGTAACTAAAAAATGAGCCGGAAATAGAACGCCCTGTCTCGATAACGAGACGCATAAAAACAGGCGAGTAGCACAATGGCACAACCAAAACACACAGCAAACAAACACAGAAAACTAATGTGAATTAGAATGCCAGGAGGCGAAAGGAACGGAGATCTAACGTTGCAAGGCTACTCTCAGACTCGCAGTCAAACGCAAACATGTCCACAACATCGCCCAATCTTCCCCACAGGAAGACATGCACCGACAGACGAAACAGAACTACAGTTCCGAACAAAATCATCAAACTCCATATAAGGATAAAAGGCACACAGGGACGAAAGGACAGCTGCACCGGAATTATCGGTTATCTGACTAACGCAAGCTCAATAGAAAATACTAGCCCTGCCTCTAAGAATAAATAGAGCCCTAAAGTCAGTATGATAAAACACCCTGTCTCTTAATAAACAAACTCCTCTTGCTATCACGAAAGACAGCAGATAGAGGAGAAAGAGACAGAAAATGGCAAACGATCTAGGCAAAACGACAAACAAAGGACAGACCAGAAAGCGGCGACTGAAATGAGCACACAAAACAGGAATGTAACCTGAAAGCTCAAAGCACAAAGCCAAGTCCCGCAAAACTCCAACAAAGCACAACAGAGCAAAACGGTCTCCTTAGAACACTAGATCAATCATACGACTAAAACTTTAAAAGGGCAAAAATAAACCGCACAACAAAACAGCACAGCACAAACAACAAACAATAAATATTGAAGCCCCGAATGAAGGAAACAGAAGGCTTATAAAGCTCACCGGCAACAATGTACAGCTGTGCAACGTTGATGACTTCTTCGCGAGAAGAAGGAACGGAGCCAAAACTCAACCAACCACGACCGCAAGGGAAAAAGGTCACAAACCATGACAAAAACAAGGGACAGTTTTCTACAATTTGGCCTGTATTTATGTACATATTTAGGTATTTATTCACCTTAATAACATATTAATAATAGTGTATTATTATTTTAGCATATTTATTCATAAAATGTTTTCTCTTTCCTGTTTTTTTTTATTTACAAGTAGTGTCCCACTTTACCTGAAACCCACTGTCCCACTTTATCTAACAGTGTGAGGTTAAATGGCACAGAACTGAAAATTTGATTTTCATAAAATCTGATAGAAATACTAATTTTAATTATATTTTAATACTTTGCCAGAAGTGATTCATTTTAAGACTATAAGTTATATTTTTATGCAATAATTGACAGAATGTCAGCCTTATCATTCTAAAACAATATTTCATTTGTCAGCATGCTTACAATTAACTTTCATGTGCCAGGCTGTTTGAAAATTAACAACACGCCCACAATTATGATGGCACACCAATGAAAACCTTTATTTAATGTGAAGTAGATGTTGAGCAATAACACAATTACAATTGTTGTGATTGGCTTGCAGAATTGACACCAGTGTGCCACCTGAATCCACCCTATTTATCGTTATATCGGGGTGTAGTAGCGTTCCAAATTGCTTAGTTGCTTTCTTTTTTTTTCGGTCTATCACAGATTGAGCACTCGATCCTTTGTAGCAAAACTAGGCTACCCGCAATCCATAGCGCGGGCGTTCCCAGTGAATAGAAGATTTGCTATTTGTTGCTACCATTCATTTCTATGAGCTTTACGGCTAATGCCTTTCCTAACAAAAAGCCCGTCCCACGGTTATTCTCGACCATAGAGCTTATAGGCTTGTTTAGACCCTCCCACATAGGCTTCTATGTCTATGATGAAATCACGTTCCGAAGACTAGGGTGGATTCCTTTATGAACACGGGTCTTCTTTTCTATGAAATCTTTCTCGTGGTAATCGCAGCTTGTAAACCAGTATTATCGGAAAATGTACAATAATCAGGAAGCCAATGGTGAGTAGCCTACCTGGTTGTGAAAAGCCTAAATCTTCCCTTATTTTTGATATCCTGTTTACAATGGCTGCTACTTCTAAGATCAAAGCCACGCCTCAGTGTAGCCCTGCAACATTCCTTCCAGATCTGAGAAGCATTTTAAACGTTGGTCAAGTATTTGGTTTTCAAGTGATCAACTAAATAATTTAAAATGACAGCAGCTTATTGGGCAAGTCTTGTTCAGTAGGCAAATAAGTAGCCTAGTCCTGTGCTTTATTTATATTATATTTATATTAAATGATTAAAGTTGTTACATTGTGTGCGGTTAGCCTATTTTGGAAATGTTTTTATATTGTCAAATAAGTTACTGACATGGAAAAGAACCTGAAAGTAGGTTATGGCTTGTGCAGGTTTAAGAGACAAACTGGGGTCGAATGTTATTTCTGTATGCAGCTGTCTCCAGTAATGGGGATAACAGAATCCACCGATAACAGAACCCACCGAGATCGGGTGACTGCACTGATCTGAGAATCGGGAGTCTTACTCTTTTCGCAGTCGAATGTCATGATTTTTAAAAACCGCGCTAATGTGACTATCACCTATACTTTACAAGAGGCATTGTGCAACATCGTGAAGTCCCAAACAAATTTTGAAATTTTTTTTTTTCTTTCTTTTAGCTATGTTTGCCCCACAGGGATCAAATTTCCAAGGGCCAAGCGCTCCCCCTTCCAGTATGTTTGACAATGTACCTGGGTATGAGGGTACAGGCATGGGAGGTGGAGGTATGTACAACAGGAAGCCAACACATGCAGATGCAGTATGTTGGTCGTATGTGAATTAGCAATTTCACAGTTTAATGGGAACAAGGACAAATGGTTTCCACAAAGAACAGCCTCTATCAATATATATTTAATTACAAGTAACTGCATTGTCGATCAGTCGGTTTATATGACACACATACACACGCATATACACTAGTGTTCAAAAGTTTGGAATCACTGAGACATTTTTATGTTTTTGAAATAAATTGATACTTTTATTCAACAAGGTAGCATTAAATTTATCAGAGAATACAGTCGAGACATTGGTAATGTTACAAACTACTATTTCTAATTTGTTCTATTTCTACGTTAGCAATTGTAGCCATTTTTACACATACAGTTGAAGTCAGAAGTTTACATACACTTAGGTTGAAGTCATTAAAAATAATTTTTAACCACTCCACAGATTTCATGTTAGCAAACTATAGTGTTGGCAAGTCAGTTAGGACATCTACTTTGTGCATGACACAAGTCATTTTTCCAACAATTGTTTACAGACAGATTAATTCACTTTTAATTCATATCACAATTCCAGTGGGTCAGAAGTTTACATGTACTAAGTTGACTGTGCCTTTAAATTTTTAAATTTCTTCCTTACATGCCCACTTGGCACCACTGTCATCTTTCAAAAACGAGGAAGTGGTAGAGGTATACGTCAAAGTTTTGGGTGGAATTGCCATTTAAGGGTTGTTTCTCCTGACTTATTTTTCCATAGAGTTAAATATGAAAATGAGTCAGGATAAACAACCCTTAAAGTGATCCATCCAGATCGAATGCATATCTGGCGACAGAGTGATGGTTTGAGGCTCATTTGATACGTTACAGCCATTTAAGTCATCAATGAATGCAAATATAATAAACCACTACCGGCCTGATGCTGGAACATGGCAGTGCAATAGTACACATGTTCCTCTGGACACCACGGCGGTTGTTATCATTTTTTGTTCATTTGATCTTAGCTGAATTAATGGCTTATTTGGTATTGTAGCTTATTGGATATACATTTATACTGGTCAATAAAACTGCCAATAATATTTTAATTTGGACACATTTTTATTGTTTAACATGGAACAAAAAATGAGAGTGTATAAAAAGCAGGGAAATCAGCAGTATGTTTAACGTCCAGAATCACACACATTCCATCGCATCAACTGAAGGGAGTGTTAAGGCCCGTCGACACCAAGAACGATAACGATAACTATAAATATATTGTTTTAAAAATTGTTCTAACTCAAGTGGATGGCGTAGTCCACACCACAACTGTAACGACAACGACGGTGACAAACGATATAGTTGGGGTCGCTTTCAGAGCGATTTGATGAACGATAGAAACACTGACAGCCAATCAAAATCCATCAGAATTTACAAGCTGGTGCAGCACAGTGCGTGCTTGGAGCCGCTGTTTACAGAACGTTATCGCTCATCAGTGTGGATGCTCACATCGTTATCGTTGTAGTTATCGTTATAGTTATCGTTCTTGGTGGGGACGGGCCTTTACTCCGTGACATTTTTGGTGGAAGTGTCTTTATTATGTCTTCCTTTCTGTCTGTTGATCAACTCAACTGTGTGAATAGACTTATATGCACACACTGTGCACAATGTCAGGGTGGTTTGCCATTAGCAAATCCCAGTGTTATGCAGCAGCATCTGTTTGTGTTCTTATTGATTTTCTATCTTTCAACATCTGTTTGTGAAATCATGACCAGCTGGCGGATACCTACCTCCGCCCACCCCTGCTTATCCTCCACCTGCGCCTGCGCCAGCACCCACACAACCAGAGTGGAAGTAAGGTTCCTAATGTTGTTCTTAAACTGACATAGTGTTCACCCACACAGCCAGAGTGGAAGTAAGGTTCCTAATGTTGTTCTTAAACTGACATAGTGTTCACCCACACAGCCAGAGTGGAAGCAAGGTTCCTAATGCTGTTCTTAAACTGACATAGTGTTCACCCACACAACCAGAGTGGAAGTAAGGCTCCTAATGCTGTTCTTAAACTGACATAGTGTTCACCCACACAGCCAGAGTGGAAGTAAGGTTCCTAATGTTGTTCTTAAACTGACATAGTGTTCACCCACACAGCCAGAGTGGAAGCAAGGTTCCTAATGCTGTTCTTAAACTGACATAGTGTTCACCCACACAACCAGAGTGGAAGTAAGGCTCCTAATGCTGTTCTTAAACTGACATAGTGTTCACCCACACAGCCAGAGTGGAAGTAAGGGTCCTAATGCTGTTCTTAAACTGACATAGTGTTCACCCACACAACCAGAGTGGAAGTAAGGTTCCTAATGTTGTTCTTAAACTGACATAGTGTTCACCCACACAACCAGAGTGGAAGTAAGGGTCCTAATGCTGTTCTTAAACTGACATAGTGTTCACCCACACAACCAGAGTGGAAGTAAGGGTCCTAATGCTGTTCTTAAACTGACATAGTGTTCACCCACACAACCAGAGTGTATATGCTCCAAAATCTACATCGGACAGACTAAGAGAGCCCTCAAACTTAGAATTGCTGAACATAAGACCGCGATCCGGTCTAAAAATATGGACTATGCTATTGCGCGACATTACGCTGAAGCCAATCATGGTTCTGTCTCTTCTCTAAAATTTTGGGGTATTGAGAGAGTCACTTCATCATCCAGAGGCGGAGATATTATTAAGCAACTGCTCCGCAGGGAGGCGTACTGGATACATACACTCAATAGTGTGGAACCCAATGGGTTAAATGAGTCGCTGAATCTTTCATGTTTTTTGTAACTTGTGTACAGGCTTTTTGATTTTCATTTTATATTGTTTTATGCCATGTTCACAATAGACAATTATTTAGTTAATTTACCTATGACATTTATCGTTCTTCTCTTTATCCTGTTAAAGAAGATAACATTGTATATGTGGTATCTATGACGAGATTTATTAGTCCTACACATGCGCACCTTATTTTGTGTAATTGATGGGAGGGTATTTATATACCTCCCGGTGCATTTGTCTGTATTTCCATTTTGACTCTGAAGAAGACGTCGTTGACGTCGAAACGTCAGTCGTATTAAAATATTTTGTTTTGCTCTGAGCTCTGTGTGCTCCAGTCCTCCTTATCTCGGGTTAGTCCTAGCGAAGTAGTCCGGGTTTGGTATTCTCTTTATTCACTGGTCCTTCTGTTGAGCACCTATAGTTCCTTGTCTATATAGCCGGTTTGTAGCGCGTTTGGGATCACCCCCTTTTTACAGAGTGGAAGTAAGGTTCCTAATGTTGTTCTTAAACTGACATAGTGTTCACCCACGCAATCGGAGTGGAAGGTAACACTGTTCTTAAACTGACATAGTGTTCACCCACACAACCGGAGTGGAAGGTTCCTAATACTGTTCTCAAACTGACATCGTGTTCACCCACACAGCCAGAGTGGAAAGTAGTTTTGAGATAGAATTTAAGACGTCTTACTATCATACCATTGTTCCATGTTAATCTCTATGATAGTGTTTACATGATTAAAAAAGTCATTTTGTGTTTAAACTGTTGTCTAATATGGCTGTAGGGGTATTCAATTAATTCTTCACACGGGGCATCACTTATGTACTGGAATACGCCACTACCGTCCTTATACAACTGGTGGTGTAGTTTTCGTATAATAAATCGGTCTCATAAAATTTTATATACTATCCTCAAAAGAGAATATACTAACTAAAAATATTAATAAAATAAAACTTCAATTAATAATTAAATTAATTATAAATAAAATGACACATTCATTATTATCTTAACAAAATCACAATATTATGTCCTCAGTTGATACCGAATTAATATAAATGATCCAGCTAGAAGGTGAAGGCATTTGGGGAAATCCCTGCGATTAGCATTGGCTGACTCAATTCAACACAAGAGCAACATTAATACACACAATCTTGGAAAATGTAATAGTTTATTGAACACAAAGTACCAAACAGAGCAAAGTACATTATAGCACGATTAACTACTATAATGCACAACAAACTATGTGCGAGTGCGTGTGCGTGTGCGTGCGTGCGCGTGCGTTGAGCACACGTGGGGGTTTCCATGTTCTCCTCCTTGTCTCAGACACGTGTTCAGAGAGAACAAAGAACCCGAAAATGGAGGGAGGTTTGAACCTAGCTTTAGCTGGAGCTAGTGAATAATGGTGCGTTGACCATACCATACACACAAGGGATAGCGGTAAGGTTATTGGTGCGTGTGCGTTGAGATCAGCGTGCAGTGTTAAGATTATGACCGGTTAGTGTTTAAGACAGATCACATGCAAGATATTTTCTCTGCGTGATGCATTAAAACTAACGCAGCGCGGTGGATGCCTTACAGCCATCCAAAGTAAAATATTAACACAAAACTTTTAGATTAAACATTAACCATTCAATAGCACAGTTACATCCAGTCACAAACATGTTGCGTTTGCGAACGGATATGCTATGCCAGTGTTACAGCCTTAGTTGAGCCAAGTCCTTTGAATGGTTTCTTCCGTCATTGTAAGTTTACAGGGTTGCGAATTCACAGGGTTGCCATGAAAAGGGGAAAGCCAGTCACGCATTTCCGCTGCGCAGTATCACATTACAGTGCGGAAATCACAACCGGTACAACGTGGAGGAGGAGCCTCCTGTGGACTGTATGGAGTTGTAGTTCCTGTTGACACCCTACATGGCACACACATCAAGAGCCTTTGCATTCTTTGACAGCTAATAGCAGGAGAGTAAATTCAGCAATAAAGCCAAATAGTTTTGGCCCCCAGTGACATTTGGAGTCTGGAAAAAAGATAATTCCCTGAGTAATGGGAGCAAATCACATCGCTGGTGTTTGCAAATCTGAGTGGGTGTGTTTGTTTTTGTGTAGCATCCCGTCGATCAGCGAGGACACCGCCCGCGAAGCCTTTGGCCTGTTTGCGTCGAACCACTGCTGCTGGAGCAAGGCACCTGCAAAGGACGGCGTGACTACCAGCATGGACGCCTTCAACACGTACAGGGTAAGAGCCACACCCCTCTCCTGTAACCACGGAAACGCGGCCATGTTCCGCAGGCTCTGGGTGACCGAGAGGGTGAGCTGTTAGGAGACCGAATAGCAAATTAACCATCACTACATGGTGGACACCACGTTACGCCATAAATATGGTGCGTGTATGCCGCCCATCCTCTTTTGCCGACTGAGAGGCATAGAATTCCCCGCATGACCACGCCGCGTGGCATGTTGACCGTATTCATAGAACCGAGGTTACTGTAGGTTCAGAATAGTCAAATTGTTTTAATCCGTCTCATTTAATTTTATAATTCCAGATTCCAGAATTTCTTTAATCTATTAGAACCAAATTTAATCAAAACACTTTATTAAACCAACGTGGGTCATGTCGTCTTTACCTAAAAGACTAATAACACAAGTGATTGAATTTAAAGGATCAACAGCAAGAAGTTCTTGGAGTGAAATGGCTTGATTCAACACTTGGCCTAAATAACATTGAGACGAGACTGCCTGCTCCTAATGGCTATGTCTATCAGCAGCATGTGTATTTGAGCTTAGGAGAGTGTGCTAGTGGTCCCCTTTCGGGACCTAGCCAATTAGAATTGAGTTAGCCTGTCTATTACCGATACTTATAGCAACGTGGCTGGGAAGCTGTACTCCCACAGAGTTAGAGAAATACAGGAGAGGGTAAGAGCATGCGAATTAACCAAGTTCTATACTGTATACAACTTCAATAAACAATTACAATCAATTATCATAAGATAACACAAAACATTGCTTTTGGCTACAATCAGTTCATACAATTAACAGCCCCCAAAAAATAGAGAATACATCAAAGCCAAGATGTTCAGCCTTAAATATTAAACACCGCAATTCCTGCGAGGAGGTGGAGAAAAGTTACTTGGTCCGACCGTCGTCGGAAAAGGGGGTTTCCTTGTTGGAAGCGCGGAACACAGATCCAGGGAAACAACGCATCTTCCAGGTCCTTGGCTAGGTTGTTTACATCTCTGGCCGTACCATGGGTAAAGCGACTTCAGTGGGACGTGTGTTCAATAAGGTTAATTTTGTTTTTGGGTGGAATTATCCTTTAATTATTATTGGTTATATTTGTTGCATGCCGTATCCTTGGTGAACACCTCTTGCAATCTATGTTTCATCCATTACTACAATATCCAAAGAAATACTTATCCATTATCAATAAAGAAGGTATTTACATATAGCTATCAGAGACTAGATGCATGCAAACTCATCAGCTAACCTTATATATCATAACGTCCCAGTGAACATTTTTGACACGTTTATTTCAAAACGTCACTCATTCTGAGATTTTCACCCCCCTAGATGTCTAGATTCCGGCTTTTGCTCACTGGGGTTACATGAATCTTGCAAGATTTGTTTATTAATTCATTACTTGTCCAACCCAACCACAAAAGATTCAACATGATTGTGCCTGATTCAGTCTCTGACTCCACTCTTCACAGATGAAGTAAAGTTATGTACAGTCAAGCCGGAAAGTCTCCCCACCCCTTTCACCTTCTCCACGTTTTATTACGTTACAGACTTATACTACAGTAGATTGAGGTCATTTTTTGCCTCAAACATCTACACACAATAGCCAATAATGACGAAGTGAAAACAGGTTTTTAGAAAATATGCAATTTTATTTTACTGACAAAAATAGGTTATTTAGGAGTTACATATCTGTACACACCCTTAGCCTAATACTTGGTTGCTGCACCTTTGGTAGCGATTACAGCTTCAAGGCGTCTTGGGAAAGAAGCTACGAGCTTGGCACACTTGTTTCTGGACATTTTTGCCCATTCCTCTTGGCATATCCTTGCAAGCTCCATCAGGTTGGATGGGGAGCGTCGGTACACAGGCATTTTCAGCTCTTTCCACAGATGTTCAATTGGATTCAGGTCTGGGCTCTGGCTGGGCCACTCAAGGACATGCACAGACTTTCTCCGAAGCCACTCCTTTGTTCTCTTGGCTGTGTGCTTCGGGTCGTTGTCATGTTGGAAGGTAAACCATCGCCCCAGTCTGAGGTCCAGAGCACTCTGGAGCAGGTTTTCTTCAAGGATCTCGGTGTACTTAGCTGCATTCCATTCATCTTTCCCTCTATCAGGACTAGTCGCCCCGTTCCTGCTGCTGAAAAACATCCCCACATCATGATGCTGCCAACGCATGCTTCACTGTAGGGATGGTATTAGCCAGGTGATGAGCGGTGCCTGGTTTCCTCCAGACGTGACACTTGGTATTCAGGCCAAAAAGTTCCATTTTGGTTTCATCAGACCAGAGAATCTTGATTCTTTTGGCAAACTCCAAACGGGCTGTGATGTGCCTTTTACTAAGGAGGGGCTTCCGTCTGGCCACTACCATAAAGGCCTGATTGGTGGAGTGCTGCCTGGATGGTTGATCTTCTGAAAGGTTCTCCCATCTCCACAAGGATACGCTGGAGCTCTGTCAGAGTGACCCTCGGGTTCCTGCTCACCTCCCTGGCCAAGGCCCGTCTTTCCCGATTGCTCAGTTTGGCCGGGCGGCCAGGTCTAGGAAGATTCTTGGTGGTTCCAAACTTCTTCCATTTACGAATGATGGTGGCCACTATGCTCTTTGGGACCTGTAAAGCTGCAGAGATTTTTCCGTACCCTTCTCCAGATCTATGCCTTGACACAATCCTGTTTCTGAGGTCTGCAGATAATTCCTTTGACCCCATGGCTTGGAGTTTGCTCTGACATGCACTGTCAACTGTGGGACCTTATATAGGCAGGTGTTGGCAATCCCCAATCATGTCCAATCAATTGAATTTATCACAGGTGGACTCCAATTAAGTTGTAGAAACATCTCAAGCAGTATCAGTGGAAACAAAATGCACCT
The DNA here is from genome assembly GCA_029718625.1 of Synaphobranchus kaupii. Classification (NCBI taxonomy): domain Eukaryota; kingdom Metazoa; phylum Chordata; class Actinopteri; order Anguilliformes; family Synaphobranchidae; genus Synaphobranchus; species Synaphobranchus kaupii. The sequence goes on along the minus strand of CM056380.1, from coordinate 19,103,973 downwards.
CAGCTCACTTTTGGGTGTCATATCAAAGGGTGTGCACACTTGTGTACATATGATATTTTACATTTTGATTTTTTATAAATTAGCACAAATGTCTAAAAACCTGTTTTCACTTTGTCATTATGGGCTATTTTGTGTAGAATTTTGAGACAAAAAATGAACTCAATCTATTGTAGAATATGTCTGTAACGTAATAAAACGTGGAGAAGGTGAAAGGGGTGGGGAGACTTTCCGGCTTGACTGTACGCAAAATGGAGGTTAAACAATCTGGCAACCAGTTGACGGTCATGTGCTTCCACTTCCGGCTGTGTTGTTATGAAATGCAATCTCCATATGAGACACCAGAGGGGTGAAATGCTGTATCTATAGCCTTTAAGTTTTTTAATTGATATCTGCTTTACTTCTTTGCACACATCGCTTTAAAGTGGATTGATTTAAAGGATTATTCCATAAATGATCCTGAGGAGGTATGACAGTATTTCCTTACTGTAGCGTTACATGTTAATTTCTGAATTTCCCATCGTTTTAACTGTCCTGTGTCAGTGTGGTCTCCAATCAAAGTGATGTCAGTTTTTTCCCTTATGTCATTAGTCAGGAAGACATCAGTTTAAACTTAAAGCCAGGATAACTTGGGGTTGGCCTGCTCAGTAGCAGGCTTAAGATCTGGAATATGTTGCCATGGAAGTAAGCCTAACTCAATGTAAGATTTGTGTAATGAAACCAGAAAGCCAGAGTTATTGCAGATTCTCAACTCTTAAATGTTGTGCAATTAAATCATACTTTATTTGGATGGCAGGTATGCCATCCACCAAGTTACAGCTTGGCGGGGCATGCCCCATACATATACAGCACTGAGACTTTGGCAATATTCAGGGTTTCCCACACACTCAGCCCTGAACTTTACTTTCTGTACCTTCTGACCTCATGCAAACATCCAGAATTCAGAATTTCAGTTTTGAAAAAGCATTACGTTATTACATGTTCACATCTGTGTATCCTTCAATTGGCTACTTTGATCAGATGTTATTGGCAGATGTACAGCTAAATCTCCAATTGGGAGAATTGTTGATTGTGGAACTGGAACATTTGGAGCATAACTGCCATCCACAAACTGTCCACTGCAAGAGGAGTGGTATTGGTCTTAAGTGCTTATGTTATTGCTTATGTTATTTTAACCTATCAGTGGTGCTCTGTTTAGTGGGCTGTCAATCTGAAACTTGTATTGTAGAACAGACATGCCTAGTCAGGTCTCTTGTTTTTAGAAATAGCATTCTGCTGTTGTGCCTACCATTAAAACCCAAGCATTGCAATTTGATGTGTCATGAATGTTCATGAACGGGCATGATCAAGTAAATTACTATGGAATTGTTCTGTACTGCAATACAACACCGGAAACTCCTCTTGCCAACTGAAACATCCTGTAATTAAGGAGTGAGCACAGAAGGAACAGAAGAGTTGAGTATCTGGTGTGTTTAGAGAATCTGTGGTGAAATGCTCCCCAGGTGATGTTGCATGGTTTATAAGCAGCGCTGGACTGGTAATCTGGCATACCGGGCATTTTCCCGGTGGGCTGACGCACCTTGGGGCCGATATAATTAAATGTATAATTTTAAAAAAACAAAAAAAAATATATTTTTTTTTTTGGCCAACGACCGGCCCATAAAGGAGGGACAGCAGCCCATTGGTTCATTTTCTATACTGACACTGGGCTGCCCCCAATAACATCTCTTACTAGGCCCCACCCCTCCCCCTCTGTCCTCTGTTTCTCGTGTCAGATGCCATGGCTGGTGGCTCAGAGCCAAAAATGTAAACAAAAGCGCAAGGAGGGTGCGGAGAAGTTGCGGGCCAAAAAAAATTTAATCTAGAGGCGGATGCCGCCAAACGTGCAAAAATAACAGACATGTTTGCTGCAGGGGCTGCAGTAGCTTCAACATCTACAGTACCCGGCATTGTGCAGCAACAGGTGGAACTTGAAGGAGGAGAGGTGGCTGGCCATGGCCACTGCCAGGCAGGGGAGCAAGCAGAGGAGCAAGCAGAGGAGCAGGCGTGTGACAGGGAAGCCGAGGAGGGACAGAGTGAGCATGACATGGCCAAGGGACAGAGTGAGCAGGAGCAGGAGAGTGTAGTTTAAGCGGTAAGCATGGTAGCTTCATGATTAATGGACTCGCAGGGAGGTAGTGTGTGTGCGCCATGCCATTGTAGTGAGGTTTGGTCACTTTTATTCAGAATTAATTAAGTTCAAACTCAATTAGAATTCTATACGTCAGTAGAGCCCAACTTAGTGAAATAACGTAGACACGACAATGGGTTGGAAAAATGACATATAATTTTAAAAAAATAATACCTTGCATTTATATAGCACCTTTCTATACTCAAATACTCAAAGCGCTTACAGTGATGAGGGGAAACTCGCCTTCTCCACCACCAATGTGTAGCAACCACCTGGGTGATGCAGCGGCAGCCATTTTGCGCCAGAATGCTCACCACACATCAGCTGAGGTGGAGAGGGAGAGAATGATTATTAGCCAATTTAAACTGAGGGATGACTAGGTGGCAGATTGAAAGAGCCAGGTTGGGAATTTAGCCAGGACACCGGGGAAACCCCTACTCTTTGCAATAAGTGTCATGGGATCTTTAATGACCACAGTGAGTCAGGACCTCGGTTTAACGTCTCATCCGAAAGACGGCATCTCCTACAGCACAGTGTCCCCATCACTGCACTGGGGCATTGGGATTTATTTGACCAGAGGGAAGATTGCCCCCTATTGGTCCACCAACACCACTTCCATATGTTTTATTGGCTACAACTATGAATATCTGAATAATAGAAACAATAATTGTTATAACATTCTATGACTTAATCTTAATCAGAGGAAATGATAATTATGTCATGACTAAATATAGAAGCTAAGTCCATGGACGGCGCTACACCGGGGCAAGGGTGGGCTATAGCCCCGTCACAAATTTGCTTAGCCCCGGTTTAGCCCCCCCAGGCATTTTAATAACATTTTTATAATTATAATAAAAAAATATATAAAAGTAAATCAACAATTCTAATCCCTTTCTGATATTCACCCTGGCTACGCAGCGTATGTAGCCTATGCTATGACGTAGGCTACGGGTGTGGGGGTGTGTGTGTGTAGGGAGCTCAAGCAAATGACAAAATAACGTAAACTGATTTCTAACGTTAGCAACCCAGTGTTTCCCATAACCTACAATACATCAGGCCTACAGAGTTCGCCACCATGTCAAAAAATATTAAATGAAAACGTCATTGTTTGAAAACTAATTTACTATCATTTTAAAATCAATAGAAAATGTGTTCGCATAAGCTCTCCATGTGATCCGTCTTCGGAAATGATCAACTACTCAACAGATTTGTGGAGTGTGTGGACCTCCCTAGGTAGCAACTCCCAAGTGTAAACTACAGTGTTTTGATTGGCGTTAGACTAATCTCACAACATTGGCTGCTTGGCCATGCACAGATGAGTAGATTTGGAAAGCGAATAACTAACCTAAATTAGCTAAATGATCATTTTCAATCTTCGTCATCTCGACTTCAGCTAATAAGAAGAGCTTGCCTCCAAAAAATGGCCAGGTACCGTTAAAGATCTCATATTTCTTCCATGTAGCTAAATGTACAAGCTAAATGAGATAGGGGAGAGTGGTGACAGTGGAAGTTGTTCTGATAATACAGGAACCAATGCAAATGTTACGGTGCAGCTTTATGGAGCACACCTAGGAGAATACCTAACTGATATGTAAAGTTTGCGATCTTCGTTAGATAATGAAACTCCTAAATGTCCCAATCACAGAGCAGCGGTTAAACAACGACATTTTAGCCATCTTTTTTGACATAACGTTACACTGATAATTTATCCTCCCTTCTCACGTCCTTTTCATTATTTTCCGGTGTCTTATTTTCTTTCGTCTGATATTTTTAAGTACTCGTATTGATGAAGCCAAATGACATTTGTAATGCCATTTCAATTTACAGAATTGTACAATTCTGACTGTTGTATAGATGCTCTGCCACTTGTGCAGGCCCCCCCAGCGCACACACAAAAGCCATCCTGGGGGAAACACAGCTAACCTTAGCACCCCTATGTATTGACTTAGCCCAGGGAGAGAAAAGTTCCTGGCGCCGTCACTGATTAAGTCCTACCATTAACAAAGGTTAGTTTGTGTTATGGGTTAATGACACGCTAAACTATACAAACAACAATAGTAACCAGCAGTAAAATAACCTCAACTAGGTATTACAGGTTTTATGCTAGCCTATCAATTGATGTCAGTGCTAAATAAAATGTGTTTCAATACTTAACGGTAACAAAGGGAGGCCAGTCCCGATTCCGTAAGTGATGTCAGCTCGTCAGCTGATCCAAGGTCCCGGCAGGTGCGTGGACTCCTGGAGACTTCTTCTCCGAAGTCGGGTCACGACAGGTTTCCAGTCAGGTCGAGATGGACGTGCACAGGTCTCCACTTGGGTCCGGCCGCAAGGGAGACAGTAGAGGAACAGTTTGAAGAAACGTGTCCTCAAAACAGCTGTTGAGAATAAACCAGCTTGGGTTATTCTGTGGACGGTGGCAGGCCAACTCTGTCTCGGTGATCAGGCGAGATGCGGGTTGGGACACGCAGAAGTCAGGGTTTCAGTGGTGCATCTGGTAGGCGTAAGACAGCGTCTTTACCATCAGAGCTGACGGGGTGCGTCTGGTCGGGGTAAGGCTGCGCCTTTCCCATCAGAACAACGTTGGTAAAGTTCCCTGGGTTTTTATGGTGAAAATCCCTTTGATCCCAATTGGTTGATGGCTTTAGGGCACCCATACAACGGATTGTCTCATTCCCTTGGAACCAACAATGAAACATAGATGGACCAGCTATTTATATATATTTATATTTGCAATCACCTCAGGGTGTGTGTTTAAATTTGGATCTCCCCTCTCCTTCTCAAAAGAGGGGGGGGGTTCCTGCCCAAACTGGCGCCTGATCGATCAAGCAGTCTGTGTTCATCTCAGAGTCACATGAAGAATGTGTACAGGTACTCCATTGTGCCTCTGTCTGATCAGGAGTGAACGACTCCGCACGAGGGCCCAGTCTCATGATCAGAAAGCCAGAGTCCCAAAATGTCCCTGTGTAACAATTACACCATGATGACGATGATGATGATTAATTCAATTAATGTCGATGATAATAAGATAACATAATCGTAACGCTATCATAAAGTGAGACCATCACCTACTGCTGGTGGTCACTCAGTCAGTCAATGTCAAATAGCGCAGCATAAGCTATTGGCATTGTTTTTGTAGCTAGCATAGTTCCCTATTGCAGTCTCAACTTCGGCTGACTATTCTAACATTAACTAGCTAACATTATTTTGTCAGCATCGCATTGGCTAAGTCCACGTTGCTGTGAGTGACCAATGTCCATATCGTATCATCATAATCTTATTCAAATTATTAGGCTAAGGGTTCCCTTGATAAAGATGCGCGAAAAGGCTGTATAATATACAACACCTGTAGCTCTACTGTGCTAAAATGTATGCCTGCTTATGTATTAGCCTACAGGAAAAAAAATAACTTCATTTCCAACAACAGGCAACAGAGTTGTCCTATATGTTTATTCAGCCAGGTATGGTGGTAGCTAGTAGGATATATATGGTATGGATTACTGTTGTTACTATCTGTGGGGTAGCTCTCCACCTACAGTAAGTTCAAATTGTTTGGTGCTGCTGTCCATTGAGCATGCACCTTCACGTGGTAGGCGAATGAACGGTAGGTCAAACTCCCCAAACAAACAAGCCCACCATGGATTTAATTGCCCTATCACATACAAAGATCTAACTATTACTCCTCTCTGAACATTAATATAAAACAAAAAGGTGAACTATTAACCTTGTAAACCTTATGCAATATTCATCATCAATATTTGGATACTTGAAATCTGTATGAACTGAATAGTTAGTATCAAATGAAATAAGATGGAACAGCTCCATGCATTAATTGAACTATTTGCTCATTACCAGTATGGTATTGTTTAAATTGTACAGCTTTTTGCACATCTTTGTCAGGGAATTCCAACTATTCTGGACTTGAATGTATAATCATGTTAAAGGTACAGTGAGTAACTTTTTTTTATGGCCTTTCAAACATAAACATTTTTTTTTTCTTTTTTTTGTACATCTTAAAGTATCTTTTAGCTCTGACAGAGCTCTTGATAAGGAATTTCAGTTTGTAAGAGCTACAAATTAGTTTTAGATGTACTTCAAAAGCCATAAAAGGTTTGTTTACACTTGTATTGTTTGTAAACATTAGAGCAAAACAGGCTTGTATTTTGAGTCCTTTGATTTTGTAGAGCGCTTTAATTGAAATCATTCCTCATGTTCTGTGCGTGAAATAGATTTTTCTCTACATATACATTTCTGCGTAGTCTTAGGCTCCAGAGTGGACACTTCCCATTGATGTATTGCAGTTGGGCTTTCAGTTTGCTTCATTTGTAAAATACATGAGTCCTTGTATCCCTCGCTCACTGATATAATTTTGAAAAGTGTTTCCGCACGGTGAGTTACGCAAATAATAATATTGTGTTTACACTGTTTATCTGGAATTGTTCTTAGTCGGTTCTGAAAAGCTTTTACGACACAGATTACGACACATCCCTGGGACACATCCATGCGTGCGTGAGTGAACTGGAAGATACTTTTAGAAAGTAGACGAAATGGCAGAGGCCTTACACACGTGTTCTTGCTCTGCTTTTGCCCTCTGCAGTACCGCTTGGAAACGTTCACAGAGTCCCGGTCCACCGAGTGGGATCACGAGGAGTACAACGGTAACTACGCCACGGACCCGGGATGTCACAGGGATAGCCATGGAGCAGTCTTAATGTTTCCTACTGACATTTTCTGTCTGCAGAATATTTTAGAAGCAGGGGAATATGCAGTGTAACAGAAGTATGTAGAACAAAGGCTACATCTGTTCTTACACTGCATGTTCCCCTTCTGCTGTGTAGTGACTACATTGTCCTTTTCTGAAACGGCCTTCTGTTTATCACGGGAGCTGTTCAAGCATCTCAGCACATTTATCACTCCTCCTTTTTTCCCTCCTTTCTTTCCGCCATCACCGATTCGTTCACCGGTGTCCTTACTGTTGGAGGTGTCTGTGTTGTTAGGTCAGCCTGTGGATGCCTATACCCAACCTGCGCCAGGGCCCTGGGATATCCACGTGCAGGCCCCTGGCCACTTTGAGGACCACACTGAGCACGTCAAGGTTCCTTACACCTCATCAGTCAAGGTACTACGAGTTACAGGAACAGGCATTTTTGACATGTCTTCAAGTCGATCAGGTCATCTGATCACATTTTCCTTACTTTGATACAATTTCCTTCATGTGTATTGAGCTGTGGATGGATTGACGTCACTAGTTCGAATATTTAGGGGGTTTCACAATGGTACTGTAGCGTTGTAGGTCAGGACTGGCCCCCGGTTCCTATACTGTGAAAATCTACTGTATGTCAAGGACCTTAAAAAGCGTCTTACTGGGTGCAGATTGGCTTTAATAATGTGGCACTTGGGCCAGGCATTCTCTGCATATTATTATATATAAATAGATGTGCTGTACTTATGTAAACAATGTGCACACCTTAAAACTTGCACAGCAGGTACAGACCTGGACATAGGCAGATTTGATGCATCTGAACCGTGTACTTTACCCCCTGTAATGACCAAGGGGCTAAAAGTTATCCTATGCAATGCCACATTTGGCCCCTGGGATAGCCTTGATCTACATGTCATGTGATGTCCAGGGCATTTGTATCCTGGACATCATAATTGTTTATATTGATCATATTCTATAAAAATATTATGTACAGTCAAGCCGGAAAGTCTGCACACCCCTTTCACCTTCTCCACGTTTTATTACGTTACAGACATATTCTACAATAGATTGAGTTCATTTTTTGTCTCAAAATTCTACACAAAATAGCCCATAATGACAAAGTGAAAACAGGTTTTTAGACATTTGTGCTAATTTATTAAAAATCAAAATGTAAAACATCATATGTACACAAGTGTGCACACCCTTTGATATGACACCCAAAAGTGAGCTGAGGTGCATTTTGTTTCCACTGATACTGCTAGGGATGTTTCTACAACTTAATTGGAGTCCACCTGTAATAAATTCAATTGATTGGACATGATTGGGGATTGCCAACACCTGCCTATATAAGGTCCCACAGTTGACAGTGCATGTCAGAGCAAACTCCAAGCCATGGGGTCAAAGGAATTATCTGCAGACCTCAGAAACAGGATTGTGTCAAGGCATAGATCTGGAGAAGGGTACGGAAAAATCTCTGCAGCTTTACAGATCCCAAAGAGCACAGTGGCCACCATCATTCATAAATGGAAGAAGTTTGGAACCACCAAGAATCTTCCTAGACCTGGCCGCCCGGCCAAACTGACAATCGGGGAAGACAGGCCTTGGCCAGGGAGGTGAGCAGGAACCCGAGGGTCACTCTGACAGAGCTCCAGCGTATCCTTGTGGAGATGGGAGAACCTTTCAGAAGATCAACCATCCAGGCAGCACTCCACCAATCAGGCCTTTATGGTAGAGTGGCCAGACTGAAGCCCCTCCTTAGTAAAAGGCACATCACAGCCCACTTGGAGTTTGCCAAAAAGGCACCTAGAGGACTCTCAAACCATGAGAATCAAGATTCTCTGGTCTGATGAAACCAAAATTGAACTTTTTGGCCTGAATACCAAGTGTCACATCTGGAGGAAACCAGGCACCGCTCATCATCTGGCTAATACCATCCCTACAGTGAAGCATGGCGTTGGCAGCATCATGATGTGGGGATATTTTTCAGCAGCAGGAACGGGGCGACTAGTCCTGATAGAGGGAAAGATGAATGGAATGCAGCTAAGTACACCGAGATCCTTGAAGAAAACCTGCTCCAGAGTGCTCTGGACCTCAGACTGGGGCGAAGGTTTACCTTCCAACATGACAACGACCCGAAGCACACAGCCAAGAGAACAAAGGAGTGGCTTCGGAGAAAGTCTGTGCATGTCCTTGAGTGGCCCAGCCAGAGCCAAGACCTGAATCAAATTGAACATCTGTGGAAAGAGCTGAAAATGGCTGTGTACCGACGCTCCCCATCCAACCTGACGGAGCTTGCAAGGATATGCCAAGAGGAATGGGCAAAAATGTCCAGAAACAAGTGTGCCAAGCTCGTAGCTTCTTTCCCAAGACGCCTTGAAGCTGTAATCGCTGCCAAAGGTGCAGCAACCAAGTATTAGGCTAAGGGTGTGTACAGATATGTAACCCCTAAATAACCTATTTTTGTCAGTAAAATAAAATTGCATATTTTCTAAAAACCTGTTTTCACTTCGTCATTATTGGCTATTGTGTGTAAATGTTTGAGGCAAAAAATTAACTCAATCTATTGTAGTATAAGTCTGTAATGTAATAAAACGTGGAGAAGGTGAAAGGGGTGTGCAGACTTTCCGGCTTGACTGTATATAATCATATTACCTGAGGTATGATGAGTTAACCTTTGAATATGGACGTTCTTTTGAGGTTATCATTTCAAATATGAAAGAGGTTTTCGGGATAGTACTGTAGTTTATTCGGCTGGGATTGGCTCCCCCACCAGTTATTAGACTGTGATTATCTGTTTATGATGTTATTATGAAGTCCCGGGTGTTCAGGATCAAGTGCTGTGGGAATTTACCGGTTTCATTCCTGTAGGACTGCCATGCCTGCATGGGAATGGGCAAGAAACCGTGCACCGAATGCGCTGGAGCTGGAAATGTAAGAATGGCATCTCTCCTTCCTTCACTTGCTTTTAAAAAATAAAATAAAATGGTTTGAGGTGCAGCTCACTGCATTTTCAAGATGTGATTTAACCCTTTGAATAGTCTGTGTTCTAGAACTCCATTGCTTTCACTTACCAATAGTGATTGTTCTTAACTGGACAATGTTACAATGCTGATGTAACATTCTCATCACATGATCTTACACCTTAAAGGGTTGATGACAGGTCACGCAGCCAAACGGAGCTAATTTTGTTTTTCATATTCTGTATTAATTTTTATTTTTGGCTTTTTTTTCCCCCCACCCTGTCCCACACAGAAAGTGTGCTGGGTCTGCAGTGGGGCAGGGGTGCGCACCGGGGACGACCAGTGTACCCACTGTAATGGGAGAGGAAGGGAAAAGTGAGTATCGCATTTCCTGGATTTGGCTAATATTCTACAACCTGGGGCTGGGATTCCCAGCCATGGTCCTGGAAAACTACAGGATCTGCAGTTTGTGTCATTACTCAGCACTTAACAGAAGCAGTTGATAACACAGTAAACTGTTAATTAGTACACTTTCTCAGCTATTAGTCAAACTCACAGCTGTCTAGATCAGTGATATTCTCTCTTGCTTCTGGAGAGCTGTAGAATGTGTTTGTTCTCTCTTTTTTTAGCCAACAGTTAAACAATTGTTTGAAGCCCTTTATTTTACAGTGAACATGCCTCACCTGCTTTTGCGGGTCTGAATTGGTTTTTGCTTTTAAGGTGTAGCTCTCCGTGTCCAGGGTTTCAGATCCTGATCTGGGGCAAAACCGCCTTGGAGTTTTGGCCACAGAAAAGTGGGCACACCAGATGTTCCCACGCCTGCTGAAATTCACACAGTGCCGTTGTCTGCGTTTTCTTTCTCTGTAGCTGCTCACATTGTCAAGGCCACGGGTCCCAACAGTGTGACAGCTGCAATGGGAAACGGCAGCTCCTCGTCTACATCAAGCTCATCGTCAAATGGCGAGTCTTTCAACCCAAAACTTGCGTTGTGTTCATTTTCACTCAGGCAGTTAAACTTTGGACTACCCACTTTTCAGGACCGAGTCATAAAGGATCACATGAGTGAAGGCGTATAATTAAATAGCATTTCTAACTGTAAAACAATTTCATCAATAAACTCCCTCTGAGAATCTGACCAGTGTCTAAGCTGGTGAGAGAGTTTTGACATCTGACCATCTGGGTTCCAAGACTAGTGCAGGAATGGCCCTTTCGGACTGTATTAGCAAGAACATTAGTTTAGAGTCATCATCATAAGAGATGTCCTCTTGTGAAAATCAATGTTCTTTTGTTTCCATTAGATCTGTGCAATATGTCGAATTGAATTTGGTCCAGTTCACAGATTCTCTTTTCTGTTCAACTAAGCCTAAAATAGACATACGTTTTCAACTCTACTTTTCTTAATAACATTTCTGTCGATACACTCTCCAGGACTAATAACAAGGAGGACTTTGTTGTGGAACAGTCAAGTGGTCTGAAGGTTGAGAACCTGAGCTCGGTCTCCGGGAAAGAGCTCTTCAGAGACACCCAGTACCTGGTATAGAGTTTCTAACTCTAAGCATCTCACAACTAACAGCTAGCGTGCGTGTGTGTGTGCGCGAGCGTGTGTACACACTCGTGTGTGATTGTATCTGGGCCAAATGGCCATCAGTCGTGCGGAAGCCTGTAGCAGGTGTTTGTGGGTACAGGATTATGTTTTTTGTGCTGTAGCGTAATATGAGACTTGTGCTGTGGAAAGTAGTCTGTCTCTGGAGTGTATGAGGTCATTTGGGTACAGCACTGCATGTGGATATGGCTCCAGTAAGAGGAAACATACATACATCGCGATCGCAACTATTAACGCAAAATCAACTAAACTCTGCGAAAGCTTGCATTTTTTTTAATTAAAAGATCTCCTCTGTTGTAGCAAGTCTCATAAAGCAGGGTTAGTTTCCCTTACAAGGTTAGTCATTACTGAGTGTAAAAATGGTTTCATAATAAAAGTGCGTTTGGGTTCTGCTGTCGCGAGTCTCCGGGCTCTATCTTACACCCGGCGCAAAGCGGCGCTAACCCAAACGCAAGTGTCTTTGCTATCTTACACCCGGCGCTAGGTTCATTATAATGCCTAACGCTTACGCCCTTTAACTAGCATGTATTCTTGCGCCCATTACAAGTGAACTGGGCGTGTTAGTCTTAAGATGAGGAGTGGCCAGGATTCTTTTTGGCGTATTGCTATCTTGAGCCAGCAGAAAGCGCTTGCGCTAGAACCACCACAAACCTGGTCTAACGTCATGTTGCAGTTGTTTACATGTTATTTTAACGGCGCATATAAGTGCGTCTACATAGGCGTGTGCACAACGCACGTACCCTCCTGTCTGTTACACACAGGGGCGTGCACAAGCATGACTACAATATCTAGATCACAATGTGAAATATTATTATTATGTAGGCTATATCAAAAATGCATAATAATAAAAGGTTCCATAGGTCCACATACCTTTCCCTCGGCGAAGGGAAACGATGCCACATTACATTGCTTTCAGCCCACTCCATCAACATCCAGGCGATGTGCGATGGTACGGGACAATGGCTATCCATTAAAAAGGAGCTGATAACACCTATATCAAGCCTAATGCGCGAATTGTCATTTACACCTAATGCGTGAATTGTCATTCAATGGAAAACTCGCGCACTGCAATAGACGGACTTTTGAGTTCTGAAAATGTGCTTCAGACGTCATTACAATACAGCTCTGTTTATCTAGGAATACAGCCTGTAAAGTAAGTAAGTAAATAGAATGGTTTGTGACTTAAAAAAGTTCAAAACCTTGTCCAGTGAATATTGCTTTTATTGTTTTTCAAATAGCCTAGGCTACAGCGGATTCGCTGTGCATACATAAGGTTTTTTCGATAGCATAAAAAAAAAACGGAGATAAATGTCATCATGTTAACTGAATTGTAACCTTAGCTATTCTTCGTCCTTCATATTTTTTTAATTACAGTGACAAGGTTTCCATACCCTCAGCTTATTAAAACCCCGCTGATTTCATCTGTTATTCCATAACTGAACAAAAGATTTTAAAGAGAACTAAGCGGCTAACTAGAAACGAAATTTGCAGCACGTTACAAAATTCATTTACGATTAATTTTAATGCCATTATCTGCATGTGCGCTTTACAGGAGCAGGTCTGTTTCCTCTGCTGTAAATCGCACTTTTCACGGTCTTCCTGGGAAAGTGGATCGTTTTAAAGCATTACGCTACCAGTAAAATAGGTTGGTCGTATTTCCATAAGCAGGACATTATAAAATAAGGGAAAATATGCTGAACCTATGGGTTGCCAACCTGACAGATTTATTATATTTAGTGTCATCATTAAGGCAAAATAACGTTATTTATCTTATTAATCAAAATTAGAACGCAGGTAGCCTAATGAACTTCGGATGAAGCTTGAACATGAGTTCATTGTATAATCAAACGAAATTTGTTAAACAAGCAGGCTAATTTGGCTTTTTCTAAGGTGAGATGGAAGCAATTGGTCGCTTATTCTCAGTTGTTGCAGGTGCTTTTAACTAAATTTAACCGCATATATTTTGTAAACAGCACTGTCAGGAATTACCGGGAATTCATAATGGTTAGCCCGAATAATATTGATCATAGGCTACTATTGATCCATATAGCCTATTCCTTGATCGCACTAAACACGCACGAGCATGTCTGTTTCGCCATCATAAGCAATCCGCCAAGGTGGAAAACCAGGCTTTTAAAGGGAATGGGATATAACATTTTGATTGGTTTATTGCATGTCACGCCCAAGACACACCTATAATTAATGAAGAGACTAGGTTCAGCCCAGTTGCACCTTGCGCTGTGCTTAGCACCCAAAAAACACACCGTTAAAATAGCAAAAGTGGACTTGGACACGCCCTAAATGGACTTAGCGCCATGCGCTTAGACCAAGTGCCAAGATCGCCAAGATAGGGCCCTCCGGTTATACATAGGGTGCGTCCCAAATCCAAAATGCACCCTCCTTTCCTCCACTACCACCTCCTCTCCTCCGTGCCCCGGAAATGGATCTTTGTGTTTTAATCTAATATTGCTGATTACATCTTAATTACGTATTAATGGTTACATATTAATTAATGTCTTGACACAAACCGCAATGTCAGGTACATTGTATACTGTACATGTAAATGCTTGTACTCGAAACGTTCAGGCAGTTTTGCATACTTCCGGATAGGAGAGGAGTGGGAGTGGGGGAGTGAAGAATATTGGGAAGCACCCATAGGCTACTTCCAGGTATCACAAGAGCACAAACAAAATTACTCCACGAATTACTAATAACTGTGATTTTCAGGTCCAAAAAAATAAGTTACATTTCAATTTACAAAAAAAAAAAAAAACTTTGTTATGTTGAGCCTTTTTTGTGTGGTTACTCAGAACACAAGCTCAATATTTCCAGTTATACAGTACTGTTTCATTCTCACTGAACTTATATTACATATGATTTCTTATTGAATTACATATATATTTTTGAAATCGCAATTTTTATTTGCAACTTTCGCTAATTACCGCAACTTCATCGCAACAAACACAAACAAAACATCGCACTTAGCATCGCAACTTTTAAGAAACGCTGCTGCGAAATCAAGCATTTTAGGCCACAACAATCACAAAAAAACTCCTGGTGGGACTGATCAACCCTGTACATGCTGCTAAAACTTGAAAAATCTCCTCCTCCTGATTTTTCTGAATTTCCAGTCACGTGTATTACTAACCAAAAATGTCCACTCGTATTATCGAGTTTAGTTTTGAATATTGGTGAAAATGGACATCTTTTATTATTCTGGAGCATAGTACAACTGGTGACCCCCCCCCCCCCCCCCCCAACAGCAAGGAATAGAAGCATTGGGTCTGAAAGGAAGTGCTTAGGATGATTGATGATGAGCATTTCCCAAACTCTCTGAACCCATGAGTCCATGACCCACTTCATTTACTGGGACAGCCCACTCCCACCCCCTTATTAATAGTTAGCCTTATGAATGTTCAAATACAGAAATATCACCTCAACCCCTGTACCCCTCTCACGGCCCAACCAGCAGGTCGGACCAAGAGTTTGAGAAGGGAATCCCAGGGGTACGGGGTGCACTGAGTGTGTGAGTAATCCTGGGCGTGTCCTGTGTGGTACAGGTGTACCCGGTGATGGGGTTCCCTGATCCTGCAGTGGCGCAGGCTACGGAGAGGCTGGTTAGGGACCATCAGGCCAAGTACTCCCAATCCTCACGCATCCTACAGCAGGTACGTACCGCGCCTCCCCTGGGCCCTCTGTGTACTCTCAGTCCTCACGCATCCTACAGCAGGTATGTACCGCGCCTCCCCTGGGCCCTTCTATGTACTCCCAATCCTCACGCATCCTACAGCAGGTACGTACCGCGCCTCCCCTGGGCCCTCTGTGTACTCCCAATCCTCACGCATCCTACAGCAGGTACGTACCGCGCCTCCCCTGGGCCCTTCTATGTACTCCCAATCCTCACGCATCCTACAGCAGGTACGTACCGCGCCTCCCCTGGGCCCTTCTATGTACTCCCAATCCTCACGCATCCTACAGCAGGTACGTACCGCGCCTCCCCTGGGCCCTTCTATGTACTCCCAATCCTCACGCATCCTACAGCAGGTACGTACCGCGCCTCCCCTGGGCCCTTCTATGTACTCCCAATCCTCACGCATCCTACAGCAGGTACGTACTGCGCCTCCCCTGGGCCCTTCTATGTACTCCCAATCCTCACGCATCCTACAGCAGGTACGTACCGCGCCTCCCCTGGGCCCTTCTATGTACTCCCAATCCTCACGCATCCTACAGCAGGTACGTACTGCGCCTTCCCTGGGCCCTTCTATGTACTCCCAATCCTCACGCATCCTACAGCAGGTATGTACCGCGCCTCCCCTGGGCCCTTCTATGTACTCTCAATCCTCACGCATCCTACAGCAGGTACGTACCGCGCCTTCCCTGGGCCGTTCCGTTCCGCTGCGGTACTCTGGGCCTCACTGAGTGAACGAACGGAAAACGCTACGGAAGAAATCAGGACATTTGACGCTCGCTTACCGTAGTCACTCTTAATGACCGAGCACAACATGGTTGGGTTAAACCCGGGCCCAGGGCCCGTATTCATAAAGCATCTGAGAATGGGAGGACTGATCTAGGGTCAGGTTTTTTTGCCTTGTTCATATCCTAACCTTACACATTATGAGCCAAAACTGATTTGAGATCTGAGATGCTTTATGAGTACAGACCCTGGGTTCCAAACAGATATTTCCAAAGATTTTTAACTCAAATTATTTTTTGTTAAAGGCTCAGTGCTCTCTGGGAAGCTTTAATGTGAAATATTATTTTTAACTTGACATTGGCGCAACCTCATCCAGATTTATTTTACACAAAGTTCAATGCTAACTTTAAACGCATGTAATCAGTCACTCTTACACCGAAGAATTATAATACAATGATACCTTTTTCAATATTTCATTACCTCCATTAATTCTGGGAATATTCTCTCCTTCCAGCGACAGACTATAGAATTGATTCCCATCACCAAAGTGTCATACAAGTGGAAAGGAAACACGCACACCTACTTTGTGTTTGGGAATGAGTTCCAGGTCAGTGCAGATGAATACCCAGCTACCTGCTGTTGCACTGTTATGTAATTACTCCTTGTGTACGGAAAATGATAAGATGGCTGTAGCAAGTACCTAACAAATGTAGAGTAACCACTAACTTCAAGTGAGGTCAAGACATATGAAATTGCCTTGCTGTGGATTTCTTTAGGAATCAAGAGTATTTTACAGTGTTATTAATACAGAAATATGTCTGTGCGCATGTATTATGTGTTTTCTTAAGGAACAAATGGATCTATACCTTGTGTAATGATATTTGTCACTTTGACCTATCTTTATATGTTTGATCTTATTGTGGAAAGCCCTTCCATATTATATATTATGAGTTATGTTTCTGTGCAGAAAGGTCAGTCACTGGTCCTGGGAGAGAGCCAAAGGGGTCCGAAAATGTAGTCATTGGTTACAAACCTTTACGTCTCCACAAAGATTGTGCAATTGGGGGGGGGGGTGTGGGGGCTGTACATATTTAGATGGAAACTGGTGGGGGCTTAAGCTATAGAAACATTTTTACAAAGTTAGCTAGCTACCTGGCTAAGGTGAAAAATTTAAAGTAACATATTAAAAATGCTTTTTGTGGCGAGATCTGGTTTGCAGTGTACATAATGGGATTTTGAAGGTGAGAGCTTTCAGTGTGTCAGATATTCACAGAACCGTCCTCCCTGCATCCAGTTTTGGTGAAAGAGAAAAGAGCGGTCATGTGATTTACACGATTCAATGAAGGATCTGGTATTTATGACCCCTTTGGCCAATCTAACCAGGAGAGTTTCAGCAGTAGAACTTGTAATGTCTTTAATTCTAAAACGTCCATTTTATTGTACTGAAGTTATGCTGACTTGTATATGATGGGAATGAGCTTGATGTTCATTTATAACCCACTAAAGAGAACACAAGTTCATTTCACGACTTTTAAACCATCTCCGTAGTCCAAAGTGCCAAACAAAGAAGAAATGATTCTGCCTTTATGAATATGATTGCCTTCACCTTTCTTTGAAGGGGTTATCCTGTAAAAGTATGTTTTTTTCATATGTAAATATGTGCCTGTATAACCCCAACATTTAATAAAAAGATGGCTGAATGTAACCTTTACTGGACTTTTAATACCTTTTTAAATGTAATTCTGAACCATGAATTGTTGTGCTGTATTGATTTGACACATTGGGTAAAGTACCACTTACCTTTACGATGTGAGGTTTACAAATGGCCTGAAGGCCATCAATGGGTGGTCTCATCAAAAGTCCGAGCTGGTCTATTTAATCTTCCGAATAATTTAAAAGAAAAATGTTGTAGCCTTGAATTTCAAATGCATTTTGGTTCAGCAACAAATGATTTACCCTCTGTGCACAATGTATACAATTATGATACAATAAGGAGTGGTAACCACAGAAACGTATTAAGGTATGGTATGCCGCACTTGTCTTTAGGATTGGTTTAAAGTCATTTTTATATAACGCTGTTCCCTCTGGAAGCTGCCTTTTGAATACTTTTGGACGCCCCGATTAGTGTCTATGTGCAGCCTATAGCCTATATCCTACATATGGTGATGACCAAAAATAAAATAAAGATGAAAAAAATGTTAATGCCTTAAATAAAATGAAAATTATATGATTCTGGGTGGTTTATTGCAATTCATCACAATAAATGCAGTTGGCTTGCTTTTGACAGAGGAAATTGTTTTGTGTTGATCTTAGTTGATTTCGCCTGCCGGTAACCTAATTAAACTCAACATTGAACTGAATATACCTGGTATAATCATCGATTCTATGCATTATACAGTTGAAGTCGGTAAATCTCATTTTTAACCTCTCCACAGATTTAATGTTAGCAAACTATAGTGTTGGCAAGTCAGTTAGGACATCTACTTTGTGCATGACACAAGTAATCTTTCCAACAATTACAGACAGATTATTTCACTTTTAATTCACTATATCACAATTCCAGTAGGTCAGAAGTTTGCATACACTAAGTTGACTGTGCCTTTAAATTTTTTATATTTGGCTGCATATCCTTTGCATGCCATGACTTCCTGATGTCTGTGACCCAAAAACATCAAAAGACTCTTGATATCTTATTTTCTGGTACTCTTACAAGCGATACTATAACGTTTCTGCATTTGATTGGATCTCTATGGGAATTGGGGGGTGGGACTAGATTTAGCTGTAAATTATGCTGGAACAGTATGGAATACATGATTTGTGAAATGGCTGTAAGTCATCAAGGGTCTGAGGTATCAAACAAGCCTCAAAGCATCACTCTGCTGCCAGATATGCAGTAGATATGCATGGATCACTTTAAGGGTTGTTTCTCCTGACAAATATTCCTATTGAACTCTATGGAAAAATAAGTCAGGAGAAGAAACCCTTCAAGTTATCCATCCATATCTACTGTATTTCTGGCAGCAGAGTAATGATTTAAGGCTTGTTTGATACGTCAGACCCTTGATGACTTAGAGCCATTTAGCCAACCATGTGTTTCCATACTGCTCCAGTGTAATTTACAGCTAAATCAAGTCCCACCCCCCAATTCCCATAGAAATCCATTTAAATGCAGAGACGTTATAGTATCCCTTGTAAGAGTACCAGAAAATAAGATATAAAGAGTTTTTTGATGTTTTTGGGTCACAGACATCAGGAAGTCATGGCATGCAAAGGATATGCGACCAAATATAAAAAATTTAAAGGCACAGTCAACTTAGTGTATGTAAACTTCTGACCCACTGGAATTATGATATAGTGAATTAAAAGTGAAATAATCTGTCTGTAAACAATTGTTGGAAAAATGACTTGTGTCATGCAGGCGCGGCGTCAGGAGTGGGCCTGACGGGCCTGGGCCCACCCACTTTTACTATTGGCCCACCCTAAATGACAGACAGAATCTTTTTTTTTTCTGAATTTCTAATTTAAAATAATTCTAATTATTAAAATTAACATTTGAATCCACAATAAAGATTAAAAACGTTTTCCTATATAAAAATTTAATAGGTTAGTATCATGTATGAAGTCTGGACCAATCACGAGTCACAACAGGCGATTTTACCTTCTCTCCGTACGTCAGCACGTAATGTTATCGGGCAGGCGCCAGGCGGATGGCGGGCAGATGGTTCAGTGGAGTTAAAACTGATGATATAGCTACAGATAAACATGGCACAACAGACGTCGCTTTTCAAGTACGTTAAAAGACTTTTAAAACTCTTTTTGATGTGATGGACATATGCAGTGAGGAAGTCTTCCCTCATGTTAATCGCTTCTTAAAAGCACTGATCACACTACCCATGACTTCATGTACAGTTGAGCGTGTGTTCTCCAGCGTTAAGAGAATAAAAACTGCCACTAGGAGCTCTATGCTCACCACACGCCTGAACTCTCTCTGTCTGTTAACGTTTGAAAAGGATCTTACTGTAAATCTGGACTATGATGAAATCATTGACATATTCAAAAGCAAACCCCGCCGACTACTTCTATAGGGAGTAACACAGACAGATGTGAGATTAGAAACACAGATGAGACTTGTTGACAACAGCAATAAGGATTTCTTTTTTTCTTTCATTCCTCGCAGCATTTTTTCTGTTTTTATGTTCTGGAGTGTTATAATAACACTGTTATTATGGTTTATCTAAGCGATGGCAAAATGTCGGCAGCAATGGTTTAACAAAACCTAAATAACATTGTCTAACCATTTGTTACCTTATACTACTGAGGCTACTGGTTTTCTTGTGTTTATGTTATGAGATATTTTATTAAGAATGCCAAACGTGAACGAAATGTGTCACTGTCAATTAGTTGAAAATAAATACGGCATCTGTAATTAAAGGATTTGGCTTTTCATGCATTTTTATTCACGACCGGACCCTCGGGTCCGTCAGACCAGTGAATAACTAACACACACACACGCAAAAATAATCACTTTTTTCTGTAAATTATGTGACTACCTCATTCATTCGTTTCACTGAGATTTTAAGTCTATTTAGTGAATACAATTTTTTTGAATGATCTGGCTGGATTATTATTTGATTGTAGCGGGGAAGAGAGAGAGAGAGAGAGAGCGCATTTGGCGCATACTGGGTGAGCTACATTAACTTTTAACAGGAGAGAGAGCTGCACACTGCGCTGTCAAAGCTCTTCGCAACTGCTCGTGTCTCAACATTAACGGTGTATGCTTTCAGGCACTACAGTACATAGACAATCAGGTTGGGCAGGAATAATTTTCAGCTCTATTACTGTTAGTATTAACTTCTGTAATTAAAGGCCCATCCAAAATTACGTTGGCCCACCCATAATTGAAATCCTGGCGCCGCGCCTGGTGTCATGCACAAAGTAGATGTCCTAACTGATTTACCAACACTATAGTTTGCTAACATGAAATCTGTGGAGTGGTTAAAAATTAGTTTTAATGACTTCAACCTAAGTGTATGTAAACTTCCGACTTCATCTGTATGAAGCCTATCCTTGAAGCCACCCTGATTTCATATTTCATAACTGTGGGACGCCGATCAGTTCAAAATTGATGTGACTGGATATTCAGATATTTGGCTACTTCCGCAGAGGACAAAGTTTCGTTTTCTAAAAAGTGAAACTGAGGACGGGAACGCAGACTGCAACGCTTTCTCTTGTAGATGTAGGACTGAATCCATAAGAAGAGATGGACAAACGTCATTTGTTAAGGTGAGCTCTCGGAAACATCAGTTTAATCTCCGAAAGTAAGAGTAAAAACTTTGAAGCTTCTATGTCTTTTCTCAATTGAACAACGGGAACAAATACGAGTAGTCTCGTCAAACGATAGGGAAGATGTTTTTTCTGATTGCTGTGTGCATCTTAACGGGAGTTTCCCCATTTTGCACAAATATAGTCTAAATGTAGTCTAATTTAATCGTTGTTGGTGGATGTTTTAATGTTAGAATGTATTTGTGACAGCTAGCCTACGTTTTGTTTCAATACTTTTGAGGCACATAGCTAGCCTACACCAGCAGTAGCCTTTGTAACCTAGTATTGGCTATAAAATAGCGGACTGCCGTCGATGACAATTAATAGGTTACGCTGGTCACCTGTGGATGAGTTCTTGCTGCTTTTCATCCAGGCCCAAGTGAATGTCCAATAATGCATTGGTCTAAAGAAGGATGTGGTCAGACACTGTGGTCTAAATGTATTTTCGCTTAGGTACGCGGGTTTTAAAGCTGGGTAAACAGATATCTGACGTCTATTGACGTCATAATCATGTTTACGTGAAGTTTAAGATAAATTATGTGTTAAACATGCGTACAAAATGCACAATTTCATGTCTAGCCTAATTTAAATCAGGTTTGAGAGGTGGATGGGTGGAGCTGGCGATGTGTGGGGCCATTGCTGAAGTAACCAGGCTACTTTTCACGTTTTAACATCTGCGGATATTTTGTCCAGCAACATCTCCTTTAAACAAGATAGTCTACCCTGCCTCCTACTGAAGGGGGGGGACATTCAGGACGGTAGGCTACATTAGGCGACACTAATCTAAGCTGTCCAAACTATTGTAAACTATAATTCAGTAGGGTCAATTCGGGTCATCCGGGACGGCTTAAGTAGGCTATTTAGAGTTTTTTTTTTCTTCCGCATTTTCACCTCATTGTGCGCATGAACCAGTTCTGTGGCATTCGCTAATTGCGTCATCGAACTGTGCGTGATGATGGTCACACAGAAAGTTGGCACGAGACAAAGAGACATGAAGGATTGAAGTGTTACTTTTTTTTCTTGTGCTAGTTGTAGCAGTGACGTACACGCTTTGCTCTTAGCTACACTTTGGCATTTAGGCTACTGGTGTGATGTTTGTTTAACTCTTTACCCAAGTGGAAGTGATTTAGTTTATTTGCATTCATTGCGTTTTAAAGGTGAAATTTTAAAATAGTCTCGTCACAGTCACACGCATAGCCGACCGTTTGAAAGTGTTAAAGCACAACTGAACTTTGGTAGAACTTTAAAGGGATAGTTTGGAATTTTTGACATAATGTCTCAATTGCGACTTACCCATGATGTAGTTGATTGATGTCTTTTGGACATACACACATTGCTAATGCTAGTGCAACTCTAAGGAAACTAGTAGCAACCACTACCATCCATCCATCCATCCATCCATTATCAAACCCGCTTATTCCTGGTCAGGGTCGCGGGGGGTGCTGGAGCCTATCCCAGCATGCATTGGGCGAGAGGCAGGAATACACCCTGGACAGGCCGCCAATCCATCTACCAAACGCACTTAACACTCCACAGTGCACCCACTGCAAATAAAATACGACAACAGTTTATCGGGGTTATTTTCAGTGATTATACCATCATTTTTGAAGTCAAACTATCGTTGAATCCTTTACTTTGTGCTGACCTATATTCTCTGTGGAAGTACGGCGGCGGAGCTAGCTGTAGATTAGCCAGGGTATCTGCCTGTAGGATATCTGCTGTACTCCACAGTTGCCAACACAATCCGTTTTGCTGTAAAGTTAGATATTTGGTAAACAACAAGTCAGCTAAATACAAACATGCTACAGAATAACACAGCATATGCAAGCAAGCACACTGGCTACCAATTTGCAGGAAAAGTTTGACCACTTCCATGACTTCCCAATCGTGGCAACTAGCTAGCTAAATTGTATAGATAGATCACGCATGCAATCATTTATTAGTTACCTGCTCGTCAGTTGTTTTCAGTGCATGAAGAAAAACAGGTGATGGCACAGCAGTCTCCTTCAGTTGAGGGTGTCCCGACTGTCCTTTTTTGATTTTCACATAGTCATCCTCTGTGAAATGGTCACTACACACTTTTAACTTTTTTTAGAGTCTCAATTGGTGTGTTGACATCTGTGCGAGCAGCAAGAAGCAACAGCTGTTTTCTTTGTTGATCTTCCACTGGAAATCGGTTAAAACTTTGTGGTCCCCTTTTTTTTGCATGATTTGAACAACCTTGAAATACACACCGAAATACCATTTTACCTGAACGTTAGCTAACAATACTACTAGTCTGATTCTTTCACACACGCGATATTGTTGTTGGCCGGCACTACATACGACGGCAGAGCTATACTTTATGTTTCCTACTAACGTAAAGTATCGCTCCGCCGCCGTACTTCCACAGAGAATTTAGGTGAGCGCAAAGTAAAGGATTCAACGATAGTTTGACTTAAAAAATTATGGTATAATCACTGAAAATAACCCCAATAGACTGTCGTTGTATTTTATTTGCTTTGGGGGCACTGTGGAGTGTTTAAGTGCGTTTGGTAGTGGATGCTACTAGTTTCCTTAGAGTTGCGCTAGCATTAGCAATGTGTGTATGTCCAAAAGAAGGGACAGCATGGAATTAGCTGAAAATGGTTTCCATCAATCAACTACATCATGGGTAAGTCGTAATTGAGACATTATGTCCAAAATTCCGAACTATCCCTTTAAGGGTTGTTACCTGGCCATGATATGAGTCCAAATGATGGCGAAATATGTTTGTTAGTTGCTCTGTGCTCCTCTGGGGTGATAATCCGGAATAGGGTAGGCTATTTGTTGCTCTCCATTCACTTCTATAGGGCAGCTAAAACAGTCTCAAAATGGCACTTCTAGCATGTGTACGAACGCGAACGGAGCGGATTCTGCCAATACAAACAATAACCAGTTCTCGTACGTATTTTTTTTCCGTGTAATGAAAATTATTTATAAAAGTACTATTTCTTTCAATGTTGTTAGAAAGTTACCAGAAAAGACTAATGTCAGCATGTCGGTTTGTTTATACTATGGGGGTATTATTGTCTCAAAAATAAATAAATAAATGAATGCAACCGATTCACAAATAAATGCAGCTGATCCACAAATAAATTAAACTGATCCACAAATTTATGCAACTGATTCACAAATAAATGCAGCTGATCCACAGATGAATGAAACGGATCCACAAATAAATAGAACTGATTCACAAAAATGTTTTTGCATTTATTTGTGGATCAGCTGCTTTTATTTGTGAATCAGTTCTATTTATTTGCAGATTTTTGAGATGACCCTCACAGCAAAATGTGCGAAGAAATCCACAAATAGCTGTTTTTTTTAACTGTCTACTGCAGCAAATCAGATGTCCTTTCGTCCTTTCGACGAATTACAGCAGGTTTCAGGCCACAGTTCTGTTCAAGTCTGTCCGCACTGCCTGCCATAAGCTTGATTTTGTCAGCTCATCTCTAAACAACTATCTGTGACATCCACAACAACCTACAGAGTGCTGGGGTGAAAGAGAATCATAGTATGAAGAACGCTCCAGCAGAAATGTAGGATGGATATTCAAGATGCAAGTCTTGCCTTTGTATTGGTTTGTATTGTAATGGTGCTGATGAGAAGTTTGCATCTTCAATATCCATCCTACATTTTTTTTAACAATCACCGCAAAAAGGAAACACCCGAACAACAGGAAACACCTGTCATCCGTTTACTTTACTTGCAAATCTAAATATAGGGGAACCCGGTACAAAAAATGCAATTTTTCTAAAATGGTCAAACTTGCATGTAAATACCATTAAATGAAAGCTGACCGCCTGTACTTTCATCCCATATCCATATTTTAATCTCAAATCCAAATGTCTTCGAGTAGGCCTACATAGCGAAAACAACAAATCTCGCAAGCCGTTCACATACTTTTTCAACTGACTGTAGGTTATGATTTATGCATAGGTTATAATGAGGAACCTTATTCTTATAAAGTGTGATTCATATATGTTTAATGTACATCATGTTTTTTCTACAAACATTTGACCAATATTTGATTCATCAAAGTCAATCTTAATAAATTGGGCATAGGGCTAATACACCTGTTTAATCATTGTACAAGGTATGTTATTAGATACCTAAGGCTGAGCTACCAAAACATCTCCTAAATGCATAGCGTTAGATGATGGATGTCTGGCCAATTTGATATTGACATAGGCCTGTAAATGGAGTTACGTGATTGGATGTTTTTTTCTTTTTTTAGACATGACAAATGTAGGGCGACATCGGTCAACAAACACAAGTTTTTGCATGTGGGAGGATAATGTTTTGCAACCAATGTAGGCCTATATTGAATGCAAGGCTTACAAAAAACGCAACGAATAGTGGACACAAAACTCGTGTTTTGTATTGAATTGGTTGAATGCCAGAGAGGATAACATATCAAGAACAACTCGTTATGGATTTAACGTTTTGAACGCCAGCGAGTATCCTAACAAAACAAAGGCAGAGTACCTTAACTCAACTCACGTGCCGTGAAACAAAGGCAAAGAACCTTAACTGATGTTACGTCCTTCTGCCTTGGCTTCTGTAGCACTTTTTGAAGTTACGGCAAAGACAACCCCCTATTTTCTTGAAAAAAACAACACAATTGACTGAAGATATTTGTCCACATGATAAAAGTAGATATTTAATGTTCCAAAAATGACAATAACTCATTTTCGACCAAAAATGAAGTTAAGGCCTTTTGTCTTGGCACGGCAGAACTGACAAACATATTTCGCCACCATTTGGACTCGTATCATGCCCAAGTTACAACCCAAAGTTCTACCAAAGTCCAGTTGTGCTTTAAAACTCACGATTCTATCTCTAATCTATTTAATGATATCGATCACAATGTTAGCCTAGAGTGACGAGGGTTCTTTATTTTGTTACATGACAAAAACAAAAACAAACTCAATCAAAACGATGACTCCATAGGCTACGTGTTCCACGGAAATCCACAGGCGAAGAATAACGGTTAAGTCGGTATCCTTTCCCGGCAAAATAAAAAATATTTTAGGCGACAAAAAAACAGGTAATCTCATTGAGACACGGGGTCTCATTTCAAGAGAGACCTGGTCAGACAATAGCAGCAATACACACAAAGCTTTTTGGGCGCTGATGGGGCCCCATGTCGTGCAGTAGGTGCCCTTTTTTTCTTTTCGCCCCTGCCCTTCAAACAGTCCGCCACTGAGTGCGTCTACATAGGCGTGTGCACAACGTGTGTACCCTCCTGTCTGTTACACACAGGGGCGCGCACAAGCATGACTAAAATATCTAGATCACAATGTGAAATATTATTATTGTGTAGGCTCTATCAAAAATGCATAATAATAAAAGGTTCCATAGGTCCGCATACCTTTCCCTCAGCGAAGGGAAACAATGCCACATTACATTGCTCTCAGCCCACTCCATCAACATACAGGCGATGTGCGATGGTATGGGACAATGGCTATCCATTAAAAAGGAGATGATAACACCTATATCAAGCCTAATGCGGGAATTGTCATTTACACCTAATGCGTGAATTGTCATTCAATGGAAAACTCACGCACTGCAATAGACGGACATTTGAGTTCTGAAAATGCGCTTCAGATGTCATTACAATACAGCTCTGTTTATCTAGGAATACAGCCTGTAAGTAAATAGAATGGTTTGTGACTGAAAAAAGTTCAAAACCTTGTCCAGTGAATATTGCTTTTATTGTTTTTCAAATAGCCTAGGCTACAGCGGATTCGCTGTGCATAAGGTTTTTTCGATAGCCTATGGTTAAAAAAACGGAGATCAATGTCACCATGTTAACTGAATTGTAACCTTAGTTATTCTTCGTCCTTCATATTTTTTTAATTACAGTGACAAGGTTTCCATACCCTCAGCTTATTAAAACCCCGCTGATTTCACCTGTTAATCCATAACTGAACAAAAGATTTTAAAGAGAACTAAGCGTCTAATTAGAAACGAAAACAAATTAAATTTTAATACCATTATCTGCATGTGTGCTTTACAGGAGCAGGTTTCCCCTGCTGTAATTCACACTTTTAACGGTCTTCCTGGGAAAGTGGATTGTTTTAAAGCATTACGCTACCAGTAAAAGTGGTTGGTCACATTTCCATAAGCAGGACATTATAAAACAAGGGAAAATATGCGTGAACCTATGGGTTGCCAACCTGACAGCTTTATTGTATTTGTTGTCATCATTAAGGCAAAATAACGTTATTTATTTTATTAATCAAAATTAGAATGCAGGTAATGAACTTCGGATGAAGCTTGAACATCAGTTCATTGCTTCATTGCATAATCAAACGAAATTCGTTAAACAAGCAGGCTAATTTGGCGTTTTCTAAGGTGAGACAGAAACCATTGGTAGCTTATTCACAGCTGTTGCAGGTGCCTTGAACTAAATTTAACCGCATATATTTTGTAAAATAACAGCACCGTCTGGAATTACCGGGAACTCATAATGGTTTGTCCGAATAATATTTATCATAGGCTACTATTGATCCTTATAGCCTATTCCTTGATCGCACTAAACACGCACGAGCATGTCTGTTTCGCCATCATATAAGCAATCCGCCAAGGTGGAAAAGCAGGCTTTTAAAGGGAATGGGATATGACATTTTGATTGGTTTATTGCATGTCACGCCCAAGACACACCTATAATTAATGAAGAGACTAGGTTCAGCCCACTTGCACGCTGCGCTGTGCTTAGCGCCCCAAAAAAACGCTGTTAAAATAGCAAAAGTGGACTTGGACATGCCCTAAATGGACTTTACGCCATGCGCTTAGACCAAGCGCCAAGATCACCAAGATAGAGCCCTATATCCTCAATCTCCATCTTGCAACTACGGTAGCCTATTCAGGCACTTTACATTACTTTTTACGTTAGATGCATGTAATAGCAGTATCCTACTGCGACACTGATAGCTTGGTATCATCTCTGTTCATTGCCTAACCTTTTTATACACTTTTGTAAGAGTACTTTCTGAATGCATGTGGGCTACTGTTATTGGTGAAGCACATAATACACATTGTTCTAAAATACCTGACATCCTGGTACTTCAGCAAAATCTCAATAAACGAATGCAATATACACTATGACCAAAAGTATGATTCTGCGCCTCCAGCTTTCTGGCAACAGTTTGGGGAAGGCCCTTTTCTGTTTCAGAATGCCCCTCTGCACAAAGTGGGGTCCAGGCAGAAATGTTTTGTCTAGGTCTGTTGGAAGAACTTGACTGGCCTACACAGAGCCCTGACCTCAACCCCATCGAATGGAATCAATTGGAAAGCTGACTGCGAGCCAGGCTTAACCACCCAACAGCAGTGCCCAACCTCACTAATGCTCTTCTGGCTGAATGGAAGCAAATCCATGTAGCAACATTCCAACATCTGGTGGAAAGCCTTGCCAGGAGAGTGGAGGCTGCTATACCAGTAAAGATGGGACCGCCTCCATATTAATCACCTCCCATAATTTTGGAAAGGAGATATTGGATGAGCAGGTGTCCATATACTTTTGGCCATGTAGTGTATAAGTTATGCTAGAACCATAAGGGTCATTGAATAGTGTTCTGTTTCTTTGTGGTGTTGTTAGATTTCACTAGTTTTTTTCCACCATCTTATTGAAATACTCTAATAGCCTTGACATTTTAATTCACTGATCGCTAAGATTGTTTCATCAAATGAGTGTGCATTGTTGGTCATACTAGCTACCACTGGACTGTGATTGTTTAATCAAATAGCCTCAGCAAAGCATTATAAAAAGGGGGATCAAAGTTTATTTCCCAGTCGTGCCAAATACTCAACAAAAATAAGAAAATGTTTAATAATGTTATGTGTCTTCTCTTTTCATGTATTGTCAGTGACCAAGATGATATTCCAGCCCAGCAATGTCAAGGTGTCTCCAGTGCAGGTATTTTTAATATCAGTCATGATCATACACGTACAATGATTACAATTTTGGGGGAAAAACTCTGGAAAATACTTAAGAAATACTGTTGGTAAATACTGTTTTTGTTTCTCAATTTTTTTCTTCAGTGCAGTTTGTTTCTAAGCTTCAACAAACTGACAGAACGAGTACATAAACAGTAATAAAAAGGCATTATGGTATACTGATCTGGGATACTGACTTTTTCTTGATCACGTTTGAAGCATTTAAACAGAAACATGCAATACCATCTTTAATCTCTTTTTCTGGTGCACTCAACCTTATTGCCTAAATGTATGTTCTGGGTTTGTGGAGTCAACAGCATTGCTGTCTAAGCAATCGTTATTTTCACACAGTTTAAAATAAGTTAATCAGAACTGAAATAAAGGCATAAATCAGTCTTTGTGTTTTAGTCAGGATCGGATGTCTTTTATATGCCAATTCATTTAGTTTGTTTCACCATATATATTGCACGTTTTTAAAAAACAGATGAACGCCCACTGCAGAGCAGTTACACTAAAACTAACATGTCCGTAAAATGAGAAGATCATAAATAAAAAAGAGATTAATATAAGGCTTAAGAAAAGAGGAGGATAAAGGGTTGCTGTAACTTATCGACTGGGTCCCATCTGTCCCATAATCAGGACTGAACAGTCTTTGTACGTTATAGCAGCTTTGCTTGCTTTGCCTGAAAGGGAAAACGTTCTCTTATTGAGCTGAAAACAAAGCCAGGCAAAGATAGAAGTAAACAACGAAAGGAGAACCAGATGTTGTTTGTTTGCATGCAGGACCTGTGGATCCAAACCAGCCAGAGGCTGGCGGGGCAACCGCGCCCCCTGTGGATATGATGGACACGGTGCCAGGTTATGAAGGCACAGGAGCAGGAGGAAATGGTGAGTGTTAGCATCTTAGCGTGAGCGGCGCTACATTTGGAGAAGCAGCAGGGCCGTACTTCAGTGTTTTGTCTGTTTCCTCTTTCTCCATCAATGCCAGACCTACCGTACCAGGGTCCACCTCAGACTCCAGGTCCCAGAAGTCCAGGGCCACCAGCCAGTAACTGGCAGTAAGGAAAATTCATTTATTTTCAGTAAATGCCTGGTGGAATAATTCTGATGCAAATTCTAGCAGGAAAAACACAACTTAATGTGGAAAATGCAATTGGAAGTAATGAAGATGCTTCATGTAACATAATGTTAAAGTGACAAAATGCAGCTCTGTTGTGGTGCATCCAGCTAAATTCCTAATCCTTATTGCTGTAATTTGCATCACAGTCTGTTATTGAAGGTGCTTCTGTCACTGCCCCCCCCCCCCTCCCACACACACACTGTCAGACCTGGATGAATTAATTGTGTGAA
This sequence comes from Synaphobranchus kaupii, assembly GCA_029718625.1. Taxonomy (NCBI): domain Eukaryota; kingdom Metazoa; phylum Chordata; class Actinopteri; order Anguilliformes; family Synaphobranchidae; genus Synaphobranchus; species Synaphobranchus kaupii. Next base: position 19,073,499 of record CM056380.1, on the reverse strand, counting down.
ATAGTTTAATTAGCCCTTTAGACATCCGTATCCATACAATTCCTGCAGTTTACTGACAATGTTAAAAAGAATCATCGATTTTCACCCCTATTCGGAACAGTATTTTTTTTTTTTTGTATTATATATTTTTTCTTTCGTATAATTGTGAGTAGTAGTTTGAACTGTTTTTCCTTGAAATTCCAGGGATCCGCAGGAGAGCTTTGAAATTTTACCGTGGTCTGCAGAGATGCCAGGAGATTTGCTTATCTTTAGCTTTGCTTTGTTTTTGTAGTGATTTTCTAACCACGTTCAGTGCTCCCTCTATAAGTCTCTTTGGCTCTTTTGGTAAATCGGTAAATCGTAAATTGCCCCCTCCCCAAAGCATGCAGAATTGGTCATTTGATTATCCCATGCATCTCTGATTAGCTCAATGATTGCCCAATAAGTGTTCAGGATTCTACATGGGAAATCTTGAACCTGAACAGGTGAATAAAAATGGACCTCCATTTAACTGTATTTAACACATTTCCCAGAATTCCCTCCATCAATGAAGTAATGGCTCAAGAAGCTTTCATTGAGTATGCAGCCAGCAAGTGCTGCTACAGCAGTAACCCTGCGAAGGAGATGGTCTTCACTGACCTGCAGGCCCACAACACATACAGGGTTAGTGCAGGTGGCCCATAGGCAAAGACAGCTGGGTCACCCTTATATAAGCATTATACCAGTACTTAAGCTGATTCTGCACCATACTATTCTTATCACTGTGGTAGCAAGTAATTTGTTCTGTACGTTTGTAATCAGTCATAATAAAACATGATGTCACAGCAATTACCTGTGTAATGACGGTTTGTCTATTGCATCTTCTTGCAGTACCGATTGGAGACCTTTACTGAATCCCGCTGTACAGAATGGGCGAGCGAGCCGTACACGGGTAAGAAGCTTTCCTAACGTTCAACTTGGCATTCTGCAAGAATCCTGCAACCAGCGCACGGTGCTGTGTAATAATAGAACAGTACTGCATAATAATATAATATATCAATGCTGTGTAATAATAGAACAGTGCTGTGTAATAATACAACAAGGCAGTGGAATAATAGAACAGTGCTGTGTAATAATAGAACTGGGCTGTGTAGTAATAGAACTGGGATGTGCAATAATAGAACCGGGCTGTGTAATAATAGAACATGGCTGTGTAATAATAGAACTGGGATGTGAAATAATAGAACTGGGCTGTGTAGTAATAGAACAGGGATGTGCAATAATAGAACCGGGCTGTGTAATAATAGAACTTGGCTGTGTAATAATAGAACCGGGCTGTGTAATAATAGAACAGTGCTGTGTAATAATAGAATAGTGCTGTTTAATAATAGAACCAGGCTCTGTAATAATAGAACAAGACTGTGTAATAATAAAACTGGGCTGTGTAATAATAGAATCTGGCTGTGAAATAATAGAACCGGGCTGTGAAATAGTAGAACTGTGCTTTGTTATAATAGAACCGGGCTGTGTAATAATAGAACCTGGCTTTGTAATAATAGAACTGGGCTTTGTAATAATATAACTGGGCTTTGTAATAATAAAACTGGGCTGTGTAATAATATAACCGTAATAAAAGAACAGGCCGCTCATCAGGCTTGGGATCAATCCTATTTCAATCATGCAGACTTTGCTGAGGGAATTACCCACAGTTCATAGCGTTTCTGGCGATAAAAACAGAAACGCAGCCGGAAGCGTCACAAAAATTGTAAACAAACGACACACATTGCGAGCTCTTTAAGCGGGTACAAACCTAAAATTAAAGGTCTTAAAGCGGCGATTGTCATAAACATCTTGCATGCGAGACAGGTTTTGTCAAGTCAACATATAACATCACAAAGTTCTGTCTCATTCCTCGATTTTGTACCATTTTGAACCCTTGCACTCTCATGCACTCATGCATTTATGTCAACCAAAATCTCTGGGTGCTCAATCCTTTGAGATTGGGCTATACGCAATTTGATTCCACCAGTGCTGGTTATGTTTGCGGACCTCACGATGACCGAACGCCATTTTCCAGGAAGTGTTTCATGTTAATATTTAAATGTTGCACGGGACCATGAAATCCGAACTAAGATCTGATCACAGAGGTCGCATTGACTGTCAAACGTGGACACAACTCAAATCTGGCCTGACGTGATGGGATGTTGGAATTCCGATTCCAGAAGTCGCATGAAGTGACTAATGTTACCATAGCCTAAATTTCCTATATTCACATCTCAGAACTTTAGATTTTGGTTATTGGTGAACTAATGCTTAAGTTTAATTTAACATAATGTGATTATAAAATGATTCCTTTTGGAAGAGGTACAGTTTTTATATTATAAATGCTGAAAGTGTGGACACTAATTTTGTGAATTAAAGAAAAGTTTTGTTTAAGAGTTGCATAACTTTTAAAAAGAAAGGAATAAATTGTATACTGAATGAAGTAACAATTGCGGGGAAAGTTTTAATCTTGTTCAGTTCCATTTACCCCTCTCAAACGGTTCTGCACAGTTAGGATGAGGAGGAAGGAATTATGTCACACACCCATATACTACTGTTTTTTTCTGAACATATAAAAGGTTTCAAAGTAATTGAAAAACATAATGGCACAACGTCAATATTGTGAGGTCCTGAGTCATCAGCGAGCCAGATGTTTGGTTTTTGTGTGTGTGTGTATGTGTGTGTACTTGCATGTACTTGTGCGTGCGTGTGTATGAGGGGCCGTTTAGGCCATAATTCATGTTGGACCTCTCACATACATATATTCTCTCTCTCACATACATATATTCTCACTCTCACATACATACATTCTCACTCTCACATACATATATTCTCACTCTCACATACATATATTCTCTCTCTCACATACATATATTCTCACTCACATACATATATTCTCACTCTCACATACATATATTCTCTCTCACATACATACATTCTCACTCTCACATACATATATTCTCTCACATACATATATTCTCACTCACATACATATATTCTCTCTCTCACATACATATATTCTCACTCATATACATATATTCTCACTCATATACATATATTCTCACTCACATACATATATTCTCACACTCACATACATATATTCTCACTCTCACATACATATATTCTCACTCTCACATACATATATTTTCTCTCACATACATATATTCTCACTCTCACACATATATTCTCACTCTCACATACATACATTCTCACTCTCATATACATATATTCTCACTCTCATATACATATATTCTCACTCTCACATACATATATTCTCACTCTCACACATATATTCTCACTCTCACATACATACATTCTCACTCTCATATACATATATTCTCACTCTCACATACATATATTTTCTCTCACATACATATATTCTCACTCTCACACATATATTCTCACTCTCACATACATACATTCTCACTCTCATATACATATATTCTCACTCTCATATACATATATTCTCACTCTCACATACATATATTCTCACTCTCACACATATATTCTCACTCTCACATACATACATTCTCACTCTCATATACATATATTCTCACTCTCATATACATATATTCTCACTCTCATATACATATATTCTCACTCTCACATACATATATTCTCATAAGAGAATGTATGTATGTAAGAGTGATAATATATGTATGTGAGAGTAGAATGTATGTATGTGAGAGAAAGCATATATATATATGGAAGGCACTTACATGAAACGGAAGTCACTTACATGAAACGGAAGGAAGTTAGTTTATGGAATTGTGATTGGCTCAGAAGCTGGCTGGTACCATAGATATACAAACATAGATACCTCAGTTGCCCTATTCTAATCTTCACGGCCGCCAAATTGGGGCGGTCAAGATCTGTGTAAAAACAAACGGTACTTATACAGGCACGACTTCACACCAGCGTTGCGTTGTGGGTATTATCGGCAGACACGCAAACTATAAGCATTAACGGTAACGTTAGCTGTTATGTTAAGGTGACACCTTATGTTATGTTAAGTTAAGGTGTAACCACCTTAATTGTGTTGGACTCATGCACCTCATGCAAATGACCCCTGGTTTTGTCACACATGCAAACAAGAGTGGAACAGAACTGTAACCAACGGTGAAGCCTTAAAGAAAGACTGACCACATAATTATGTTCTATGTTGTGCCTATTGAAGCACTTAATTGTTTTTAAAAGTTTTTGGGCGTTTTCAGCTCTTGGTTCTATTTTTACTTATTATGTACCTTGTGCTTTCAACTTATCCCACAGGGATTTATGTGTGCAATCGTTTTTCTTAAATTACTTGAATGGAATATATTACTGGAATGTATCACTGCCGCTTGTGGTAAGCCTACTACCAGTTGCACTGTGAACTTCATTGTAGGCTACTACTACCCCAAACAAATTATATTAACCATTTTGTACATTTCATGCAAGTCATTTATTTTTTGCTAAATAAAGACATTCAGAATTGTATTCATTGTACATCGTTTATTGCATTTCACACAACATATTACACTCACTTGCGGTTTTCCATTAGAATCCACTATGCTCATTGTCATATTATGTAGGCTAGCCTATATGCCGTGAGCACAACGGATGTGGAAATGTTTTAATATTTTTTTACGTCTTACAGCCTATACCCATGCCATAGGACGCCTCTTTGTTAGCTCGGCGATCAGACTTCCACCACTTTGCTTCCAAGCTGTAAAATCGCTCTCCATTTGCGATTAAAACTACATCCAAGATTTGCAGCTATGGCCTAATACGGTTATAATAATCAGAGCTACCAAGATAATAAAGAACCAACCTCTAATGCTTTCTAGCAGCTTTAAACAATAAAATCACCATTAGCTCTGACAACATTTTGACAACGTATGCATAATAGTTAAAGGGCGTTTTACAAATACGTAGCTGTTCTGAGAAATTTGGAATTCAGATTAACGTGTTATGTGGACATTTATCACGTTTATAAGAAAACAAATTTCACGAAAATTAGTTTAATTTTATCGGAGGAAATCTTCATCTGTCAATACGCTACGATACCGTTTATTTACGTGGATCCTGACCGCCCGACGGTGGCCAGGCTATTTGTAGACAATGAACTCATTCCAGAATGTGGATACTTTCACACAAAAAAAGCAATGCACGATTGTTTCTTTTTACAGAACGTAGCCTACATAGCTACATTTTCAATATTAGTAGCCTGTCGCTGCAACGTTACACAGCGGCTGATGCGGCATAGATCTACGTTTTTATATCCATGGCTGGTAGGCTGTTGTCATAGTAGCTACTGTTGTCCGTGCACCATGGAGGGGGAAGACCAGTAACGTTATTAGCCTCCAACCGGCAATCGGAGTAATGCATAAATATTACCGTCACCTGAAACAGTCGGTGCTTCTTGAGAGGCCAGCATCAGCCCTGTAGCCTAGCCTACTCAGCGCCTTCTCACAACACAGCTGACAGCGAGATGAGAGCACTATTTACACCGTAATGAGTGTAGGCTAATGTCCACAGACACACATTGACTCTCGGCAGAGGAAAACGTAACAAATAACGTTAGCTTATTACTAAGTTCATTCACTACGCAAACAGACCAGTGAACCGTTATAATTTGGTAATCATGTACTAGCTAATGCTAAAAAATAATCACATCACTTGCTAACGTTAGCTTGTTTAATGCAAGTCTAAGTAGCCAAGGCCGTTGCTATACGAAGCATTGTTTTTGTTGGTTAGTTAGCTAACGTTAGCAAGTGGTGTGATTATCTTTTAGCATTACTACATGGTTACGAAATTATAACGGTTCATTTGTCTGTTTGCACAGTGATTAAACTTAGTAGCAAGCTAACGTTAGTTGTTACCTTTTCCTCGACCGTGAGTCCCAGTTGCCAAAGTGTTGTGGAGTGTTATATCGTGCAGGACGGCAGACTGTCTCCGAGCAAGTCCAAGCTGACCTGCTGAGGATTCTTAAGGTAGCTACACTGGAGTTCATGTTACTGGGACTAAATCGCGCTCTCATCTCGCTGTGAGAAGGCGCAGAATGATACAGCGCTGACCTGGCCTCAAGAGATGAGGATACACTGCCTGTTTTAGGCGGCGATAATATATTATGCATTACTCCGATTTCCTGTTGTAATACATGTATCTGGTCTTCCCCCTCCACGATGCGTGGGAACTGGACAAGAGCCTGTATGGCATATTATAGTAACAGTGCAGACGTAACTTGAATGGGCGAATAAGGAATCCAGTAGTTGTTTATATCTATGGTACCAGCCAGCTTCTGAGCCAATCACGATTCCATAAACTAACTTCCTTCCGTTTCATGTAAGTGCCTTCCGTTTCATGTACGTGCCTTCCATATATATATATATATATATATATATATACTTTCTCTCACATACATACATTCTACTCTTACATACATATATTCTCACTCTTACATATATATATTATCACTCTCACATACATACATTCTCTTATGAGAATATATGTACAGTTGAGGACAAAATTATTGGCCCCCCCTGTAAAGATGAGCAAAAAGAGTTATAAAAAATTCACCGTTTGATGAATTAGCTTAATCTCACACTGAAAAAACAAGAAGAATCCAACCTTTAATTGACGTTAATTTATTATGAGAAAAAAAAATCCCTCATCAAGAAATAATTATTTTTAACAAAACCACATTGGCCACAATTATTGGCCCCCCTGCATTTATATATAGAATAAAGTAATAATTTTTAATATTTGGTCGCATATCCTTTGCATGCCATGACTTCCTGATGTCTGTGACCCAACAACATCAAAAGACTCTTGATATCTTATTTTCTGGTACTCTTACAAGCAATACTATAACATCTCTGCATTTGAATGGATCTCTATGGGAATTGGGGGGTGGGACTAGATTTAGCTGTAAATTATGCTGGAACAGTATGGAACACATGGTTGGCTAAATGGCTGTAAGTCATCAAGGGTCTGACGTATCAAACAAGCTTTAAACCATCACTCTGTTGCCAGATATGCAGTAGATATGGATGAATAACTTGAAGGGTTTCTTCTCCTGACTTATTTTTCCATAGAGTTCAATAGGAAAATTTGTCAGGAGAAACAACCCTTAAAGTGATCCATCCATATCTACTGCATATCTGGCAGCAGAGTGATTGTTTAAGGCTTGTTTGATACCTCAGACCCTTGTTGACTTACAGCCATTTTACCAACCATGTATTCCATACTGTTCCAGCATAATTTACAGCTAAATCTAGTCCCACCCCCCAATTCCCATAGAGATCCATTCAAATGCAGAGATGTTATAGTATCGCTTGTAAGAGTACCAGAAAATAAGATATCAAGAGTCTTTTGATGTTGTTGGGTCACAGACATCAGGAAGTCATGGCATGCAAAGGATATGTGACCAAATATTAAAAATTATTACTTTATTCTATATATAAATGCAGGGGGGCCAATAATTGTGGCCAATGTGGTTTTGTTAAAAATAATTATTTCTTGATGAAGGATTTTTTTTTCTCATAATAAATTAACGTCAATTAAAGGTTGGATTCTTATTGTTTTTTCAGTGTGAGATTAAGCTAATTCACCAAACGGTGAATTTTTTATAACCCTTTTTGCTCATCTTTACAGGGGGGGCCAATAATTTTGTCCTCAACTGTATGTGAGAGTGAGAATATATGTATGTGAGAGTGAGAATATATGTATGTGAGAGTGAGAATATATGTATGTGAGAGTGAGAATATATATGTGAGAGTGAGAATATATGTATGTGAGAGTGAGAATATATGTATGTGAGAGAGAGAGTATGTGAGAGTGAGAATATATGTATGTGAGAGAGAATATATGTATGTGAGAGGTCCAACATGAATTATGGCCTAAACGGCCCCTCATATGTGTGCGCTTACATGTGCGTGTGTACATGTGTGCGTGTGTGTGTGTGTGTGTGTGTGTGTGTGTGTGTGTGTGTGTGTGTGTGTGTGTGTGTGTGTGTGTGTGTGTGTGTGTGTGTGTGTGAGTAAATGCTTGTTTTTTTTTTGTAATAGTCTGAAGGCTTACTCTGCCTCACAGGTCAGATTGTGGATGGATATATGGGCGTGGCGCCAGGACCATGGGATATCGCTGTCAGTATTCCAGCCTTGTTTCAGGATGAAAAAAAGGAGGTCCGCGTTCCCCACACCTCCTCTGTAAAGGTACGGCAGTAATAACATTCCCCACACTCCTCTGTAAAGGTGCGGCAGTAATAAAATTCCCCACACTCCTCTGTAAAGGTGCGGCAGTAATAAAATTCCCTTCACACTCCTCTGTAAAGTTATGGCAGTAATAACATTCCTCTCACACTCCTCTGTAAAGTTACGGCAGTAATAACATTCCCTTCACACTCCTGTAAAGGTGCGGCAGTAATAACATTCCCCCCACATTCCTCTGTAACGGTGCTGCAGTAATAACATTCCCCTCACACTCCTCTGTAAAGTTACGGCAGTAATAACATTCCCCCCACACTCCTCTGTAAGGGTGTGGCAGTAATAACATTCCCCTCACACTCCTGTAAAGGTACGGCAGTAATAGCATTCCCCTCACACACCTCTGTAAAGGTACAGCAGTAATAACATTCCCCTCACACTCCTCTGTAAAGGTACGGCAGTAATAACATTCCCCACACTCCTCTGTAAAGGTGCGGCAGTAATAAAATTCCCCACACTCCTCTGTAAAGGTGCGGCAGTAATAAAATTCCCTTCACACTCCTCTGTAAAGTTATGGCAGTAATAACATTCCCCACACTCCTCTGTAAAGGTGCGGCAGTAATAACATTGCCCACACTCCTCTGTAAAGGTGCGGCAGTAATAAAATTCCCTTCACACTCCTCTGTAAAGTTATGGCAGTAATAACATTCCCCACACTCCTCTGTAAAGGTGCGGCAGTAATAACATTGCCCACACTCCTCTGTAAAGGTGCAGCAGTAATAAAATTCCCTTCACACTCCTCTGTAAAGTTATGGCAGTAATAACATTCCCCCCACATTTCTCTGTAAATGTGCTGCAGTAATAACATTCCCCTCACACTCCTCTGTAAAGGTATGGCAGTAATAGCATTCCCCTCACACACCTCTGTAAAGGTACAGCAGTAATAACATTCCCCTCACACTCCTCTGTAAAGGTACGGCAGTAATAACATTCCCCACACTCCTCTGTAAAGGTGCGGCAGTAATAAAATTCCCCACACTCCTCTGTAAAGGTGCGGCAGTAATAAAATTCCCTTCACACTCCTCTGTAAAGTTATGGCAGTAATAACATTCCCCACACTCCTCTGTAAAGGTGCGGCAGTAATAACATTGCCCACACTCCTCTGTAAAGGTGCGGCAGTAATAAAATTCCCTTCACACTCCTCTGTAAAGTTATGGCAGTAATAACATTCCCCACACTCCTCTGTAAAGGTGCGGCAGTAATAACATTGCCCACACTCCTCTGTAAAGGTGCAGCAGTAATAAAATTCCCTTCACACTCCTCTGTAAAGTTATGGCAGTAATAACATTCCCCCCACATTTCTCTGTAAATGTGCTGCAGTAATAACATTCCCCTCACACTCCTCTGTAAAGGTATGGCAGTAATAGCATTCCCCTCACACTCCTCTGTAAAGGTGCTGCAGTAATAACATTCCCTTCACACTCCTGTAAAGGTACAGCAGTAATAACATTACCCCCACATTCCTCTGTAAAAGTGCTGTAGTAATAACATTCGCCACACCTCCTCTATATAGGTACGGCAGTAATAACATTCCCCTCACACTCCTCTGTAAAGGTACAGCAGTAATAACATTCCTGTCCAGGGCTGGCTTTACAGTATAGGCAACAAGGCGGCCGCCTAGGGCACCTCGTTGACGGGGGCGCAAATTTGGCGCCCGGCACACCCCTTCTAAATTTTTCTGCCATTCTCTGGATTGTCTGCTGCCAGGAGTGCCGCACCTGCTCCTGTTCATAAAACAAACAAGCGCATAGGCTACACATGCGTCTCATCTTTGCCGTAAGATGATCACAAAATTAAGCCATATTTCTCATGTTCTGCTTTTGCTGGTATTGTCTAACGTGTCCTTACATCTTCGCTGCAACCAGGGGTTGCGTTAACCAAGAATTTCCCCTCATTTACAGATTTTTAGAAACTTTGAGGAAAAATACTAATGCCATCTGTCATTTTGACAGATAAAAAATATTTCTGCAAACGTGTTAAACACTAACTGACTGCAATAGCCTAAAAAGTATCTGTGAACAGTACTACTTCTAGCCACGCCTTGCTGTGGTGCTGTCATTATGATTGGCGCTCCTATTCCCTTCCCATTAATTCTAGCGTAGATTCTTCTAGTTATCAGAGTTGCATCACTCTCTCACGTGTCATAAATTTAGCCCTTTTTGTTTATTTAAATAAACATTTGATTTTAAAGGCAATTGATCGCCCCCAATTTTATTTTCAACACTGAAGAAAGAGAGTGAATGAAAACGTTTGTGTTCCGCACTTTGTTGTGTAATTATTGCGGCTGTAAGGGTAACTCATGTCCTGGACTCTTCACATGTTCTTGTTCCCTCACTTGTGCGTCATGGTCCTAACAGTTGTAAGTTTGTATTGTTGCAATGCAATAATGAAATTAACGTTCATTTTGTTTGCATCTCTCTTGGTGGCAATCCTTGCGCACGGACGCATGAAACACAATTGCAGACATTCAAAAAACGGACGCTGCACCTGAAGTGTCTTCCTACAGATTATGTCTGTGCAAGTTCAACATGTGGACTAAGGAGTGAACAGAAGCAGTGGCTTGACGTGACGTGTTTTGGCAGAAAGCATGTGCTTGCCTGTGCTCTCACATCGATAGCAGAGTTTGCAGAAATGTCTGGGGAATATAAAAGGGGGAAAGACATGAATACCAGCAGTAGTAGTTTTCTTTTTCTATCTGTTATGTTGTTGATTTCTTTGCAGCAGTGGAAATCCTAATCTATTGACTGTATTTCCCTCTCTTTAGGGCTGTCACTCGTGCATGACTCTGGGACGAAATCCTTGTGAAAAGTGTGTGACATCAGGAATGGTAATGCATAACCGGGAGAAAGCCGGCTCGGATCCATTTCAACTGCATTTTCACAAACATTTTAGTTTTCTACCACCATTTAAAATATTTATTTGACCTGTCCTGACTACACCTGACTACACCCGAGTCAGGTGCAGTTTCACTGTGAATCAGAACAAAATGCTTCTTTCTTGTCATTGTGTGATTTGAAAGAGTTGGCATTTCATTGAAAATGAATCGGGGATTTTCAAGGTTTCTCAAATTCGACCAGAATCCAAAAGAGGACCAACTTTTTCAAATGCATCTTCGAAGAAGATCCGATTGGTTGAAAAGCGCAGCTTCAACAGTGATAAGAACCAGCTATAGCCATTGTTGTTTGTTGGCTGTATACCTGTATAGATTATAGTGCACTTCTGTGTCACGCCCATCCCCACTGCACAGTAGACACTGCATGCTCATGTCACCAAACACGGGTGTGTCACCTCTGTTGTTTGGTCCACACCTCTGCCAAAGGTCCACACCACTGCTGGTTTGATTGTGCGAATGCATTATGACTCAGATCTGTGTGTCATGTTGGTAAACTCCCATAAAATGCTCTCCACTGCATCACCATGGTTCCAGATGCAGTGCTGGGTGTGCAAAGGGTCCGGAAGGCGCATGTCTGACGACCGCTGCCGTCACTGCAACGGCATCGGCCGGGTCCGGTATGTGCTCGCCTCCTTTAAGCTTCAGCGTGGAAAATGACGGTACACCGACCAGCCGGAATGGTGGGCCGGTCCTTTATTCATTCTCTGTGTCTCCCCCAGGTGTACTACCTGCTCAGGTGCGGGCTCGAAGACCTGCAACACATGCCAAGGGAGAGGACAGCTTCTGTGCTTCATTAAGCTTGTGGTGAAATGGTAATGCATAGTATGTCAGGGGTGAAAATCTGATATCAACTTTGGGGGGGACAATTACATGATATTTTCTCAAGAGCAATTCCTGAGGGGGACACCAAAAGTAGTGCTGTAACACATAGCCTACGTTGTAATATGTTAAATGTATATTGAGGAACTGTGACACTGTCATCTAAAGTCTCTCTCCCTGGCTCTTTCCCTTTCACCACCCTCACTGACTCACAGTCTGTCTCCTACAAAAGAAATAAGGTGTTTGCCATACCCCTAACTACTGGTACCCAAAACTACACAATCACAACAGCAATACCATTGCCTTAAACAAATCTTGGTTCAGTCACCAGTTTAAGTTGAGAGTGGGGGTATCCATGGAATTGTCCAATTATGTCCCTATTTTACAAGTCTAAAAAAGAGAGAACCTTTCATAATGTTGCCAAACAAAAACTCAGCAAACTTACCTGAGACTCCCTGTCTCTGCCAGTCTGTCCCTGCCTATCTGTCCCCAGCTCTGCTGTCTGTGTGCCATCTGTTGCCTGCTCTGCCTAATGACATCATTATGAAACATTTCCATTAGCATTTCACTTCTTTCTTATGAACATCTTATCAACTAGTCTTTGAGATATTAGGCTACTAGGGTTCCTACTTTGCGTTTTGGAGTACTGAAAAATGCTCTGATGTCCGTCTTTTTTATTTTTTTCTGCCATGTTCTACCTGGCTGGCTGGCTACACGCACGCATGCACACGCACGCACACACACACACACACACACACACACACACACACACACACACACACACACACACACATACAGTGTGCAGGTTATTTACAGTAGGAGATGGGCTTCTATCATCTATTATCTTCTATCATTCTATAATGGGCTTCAATCTACCAGGTAGCTAGCTAGTCAGCTAGCAAATGTGAAACGGATTGCAGTGACAAGGGTTGACAGCTGTATGAGTTCACAATTTACACAACGTAAGCTGCAACCTTTTGTTATGTTAATATTGTTTATGTTTTCGTTTTATATTGGCTGGCTTTCCACAATAGCTGAATTTGCAGAGCTAGCGAGCACCAATTCCGTTTCTGTGGTGTTTGCTATAATCTTTGCTATCGTCAGTTTACTCCAAGATCGGCACACAGGTGCTTCAAAGTCCCCTAGCGACAATTTAGCTTTTGCAATGAGACCATTAAAGATATTTAAGACAATTGTAGAAGAGAGTGTAGTTCTGTTCAGTTTGGAGTTCAGTTTATCGCTAACCTTATCACAGGGACTTCGAAGCTGCATGCTGATCTTGTAATAAACTGACGATAGCAAAGATTTCAACTTTGACGACGCCACATAAATGGAACAGGTGCTAGCTAATGTTTGCTTTAGTTTGCTCCATCGTCTTGCTCGCTAGCTCTGCAAATTCAGCTATTGTGTGTGTGAACCCTTCCAACATAAAACTAAATCGCTATGGTGCGATTGACTGGATTAACTTCCACGTTAGCATTAAGTGCCTTTCAGATGGTAGACACGAACACTCTGTCACCTTGCCAGCTAAGGAACACTACATTGCATTGCTAGCTTCTCTCATTGACTCTAATTCAAACAGCTGCAAACACTGGTTGATGTTACTGTAGCTAGCTAGCAAACGTCAGCTAACCGCTAGCTAACATAAACAGTGACCTGTAATTCAATAAAGTGAAAATGAAGACTGGTGACGATTATAAATGTGTTTGAAGTGAAGAAATGTCTAACATATCCTTTGTTAGAACTAACTACTTACTCGAAGTCAGCCACTAACGACAGACTCTGTCAGATTCCTTCCCACACACGCACCGTAGTACCTGTATCATGTGCCACTGCTGAGAGCTGGGGGGGGGGGGGCAGTAGATCAAACCATTGTGAAGCCAAGGGAAGGGGGTCGCAATCTTTTGAAACTTAAAAACGCGCTATTAAGTGTCTATAATCAGCACAAGTGCTTTCATTGCGTATTATTAATATTACTGAAATTACTTAGTTATGTTTACAGTGATATATTGGGGGGGACAAATCATATTTTTCCCAGGATGGGGGGGTCGTGTCCCCCCTGGGAATTCCGCCTATGAGTATGGTATTATATCTGTACTGACAGAAATTTACTATTTATATACTATTTACCTCTGGAGTCAGCAATTTCACAAGATATTAAGCCAGCTAAAATCAAATGAACACAAAAATAGTGACCGTTGTGGTGTCCACGGGAACATGTGTTGGACAAACATTTAATCTTTTTCTTTTTCTTCTTCCTGCTCACTTCAGGAAAAACAACATGTTTGAAAATGTGGTGGACAAGCACTCAGGTTTGTCTATGGATCGGATCAGCGCCGTCACCGGGGAGATGATGTTCAGTGACATGCATCCTGTGGTAAAACAAGACTTTACTCTCATCAACGCTACACCTTAATTATAGATGATACTTCAGATACATAATGTCATACGTACATTTATTCATACATCAAGTCAAATCACAATTATTTATGACTTCAGTACCAATCCTATACTGGAACATGACATGCATTGTGTTTCTATAAGGAGCAACAGCAGTTTGTAAATAAATAGTCTGAACAAAAAATTTGTGAATATGTTTTAACATTCAGTGGTTATATATTGGCAGATATGTTTCAGTGGGTATACATCATGGTTAAATGTGGTTATGGTGTGCCGAAAACATAACATTAGAGTGAAAACCGGCAAAATCCAATAGCCTATGAGAACTGAAAATAATGGGCTTTAAAGGGCCAAAGAATTCAATTTAGATATGTTTCTGTATATAAAAGGGAACAGGAGATTGAGGGCCGTTTAGGTGCAGCAGCTGCAGTATTGCGGGTGTTTGTACCGGACGGTGGTGGTGAAGAAGGAGCTGAGCCAAAAGGCAAAGCTCTCGATTTACTGGTCAATCTTCATTCCTACCCTCACCTATGGTCACAAACTGTGGGTAGTGACTGAAAGAGTGAGATTGCGAATATATGCGGCCGAAATGTGGTTTCTCCGTATGGTGGCAGGGCTTACTCTCCTGGATAGGGTGAGGAGCTCAGTCATTCGGGAGGACCTCGGAGTAGAGCCGCTGCTCCTCCGCATTGAGAAGAGTCAGTTGAGGTGATTCGGACATCTGGTAAGGATGTCCCCTGGACGTCTCCCTATGGAGGTGTACCAGGCACGTCCATCTGGGAGGAGACCCCGGGGCAGGCCCAGGACTCGCTGGAGGGGTTATATCTCCCAGCTGGCCTGGGATCACCTAGGGATCCCCCCAGAGGAGTTGGAGGAAGTTGAGGGATGACTGGTTAACGCTGCTTGCCCTCTTGCCACCACGACCCTGACTTGGATCGTGGTTCGAAAATGGATGGATGGATGGATGCTTCTATGTACCCGGAGTGCTATCTATCCATCTATCCAGATAGTTTCGCTATCGACAGCAATGATTCTTTCCAAATATGACCCGGTTACTCACGAACATCCACAGATCTCAACAGTACCTCTACCGAAGTACACCAACTGTGTATATCCACGCTAAGTCTCAACCAAAGCACGCCAGTATTCTGGGGCTTATTTCAACACCAGTGCACACTTGAATACTGGCATTCTTTGGTTGAGACTTTGTGAGGATACACACAGTTGGCGTACTTCGGTAGAAAGTACTTTTCGAAAAAGTCGTGCACAACAAGGTCTGTAGATGTTTGTGAGTTAGTCATTATATTTGGAAAGAGACGTTGCTGTAGATTTTTTTTAATAAACATTTTTGGCACTTTAAGCACCACAAACTTTGGACCCGTAGAGGCCCGTTCTATCAGGGTGATGTCACGGTGAGCTATAGCGGATATCTATAAAACTACTGAAGTCTCAGCAAAACTATCTGGATGAATAGATAGCACTCTGGGTATATAGAAACATATCTTCATTTATTTTTTGGGAGAACTGCGCCTTTAAATGAGGTTATATCTGATATGCTTTCTTTTTGAGAACTCTGGGAGAAAATCTGTTTTAAGCAGAATGCTGGACCTTCTATGTTTTGTTGTATCTGTAATTCTGACCACACTCATACCACTAATTGCCAAAAAGAAATGCGTATCTGTATGATTGGCTGAAAAAGATGTTTGGTAGACACTGAGAACACAGCTGTGTGTAGTACAGAGCTGCAGATGTCTTTTCTGTTGTGTGGACGATTTTGTTGCTTGTTGCAGGTCTATCCAGTGGTTGGTTTCCCAGATAACGCCATCAACCAATTAGCAGAAAGGTCCGTGAGAGAACACCAGGCCCGGTTCTTCTCCAGCTGCCGTGTCCTACAACAGGTGAGTTCAGTTCCTGTGTGCGTGCGTGCAAATCACCAAAGATTGACACGAGACTATTTAAACTAAGGAGATTGTAACTGCAGTAGGACATCATTTTATGACCCCCCTGGTGAAAGACTGCTGTTTTCCTCTTGTGCAGAGGCAGACCATTGAACTGATCCCCATCACTCGTGTGCACTACAGCTGGAAGGACAAGACTCACATCTACTTTGTGTACGGGGCTGAACACAAAGTCTACACCGATGACTACCCCGCCAAGTGCTGTTGCTGCTCCCTCCTGTGAACACCCTGCGCACGCTCATTATT
Organism: Synaphobranchus kaupii; assembly: GCA_029718625.1. Classification (NCBI taxonomy): domain Eukaryota; kingdom Metazoa; phylum Chordata; class Actinopteri; order Anguilliformes; family Synaphobranchidae; genus Synaphobranchus; species Synaphobranchus kaupii. Next base: position 19,056,937 of record CM056380.1, on the reverse strand, counting down.
CAGTTCATTCATTATTCGTTTCCTGTAGTTATTCCAGTAGCCGTGTTTCCAGAAGAGTGCTACCCCCAAGGCTAGCTAGCCTACGTCTGCGCTCCCCGCTTTTCCACAAGTGCTTCTGGGCCTTGGCAACACTTCAGTCACACCTTCTTCTGCTTTTGGCCTTTCTCATACATTTGGTCCTCTTTGGGCCAGTTGAGGTAAAGGAGAGCGGTCAAAGCCAAGGGAGGAGTTAAAAAATACTGCCTTTGGTGGCCATTTCCTGCTGAAAATGTGATTTTAACACCAAAGATTTGCTGTAAGGGAGGGATTTTGAGCACCTTTGAGGCCTGGTGATGAATGGGTGAAGAGATTTGGACCAGCAGTCTGAATCCTTAACATGAGGCTAGCCCTGGCGAGCATGGCTGGAACTGCGGCTACTGACATGATGACACAACTCTTAATCATTCTCAGCTCTAAAGCGCTTACCTTCTTTGGTCTATGAAAGTAGAGTCTGAGTCTATTTCCACGACTATAAATAAAATTCAGCTGTAATTTACATAATATTTACAATGATCTTTCAGGCTCAGGCTATAATATTGTAAGCACTGTCAATTCTGATTATTGCTGGTTTACTGTATTGGTTATAAGTGCCTTCAGTGGCACTCATAAGAAAATACTGTTTATCAAGTATGGAAGTATGGATCCGTGATAAGAATTTTTATACCAGAGATGACTATGCTTCAGAGAGTTTTAGCAGTTTAAGTGTAAGGTTTATTTGTTAATTCATATATTTTTTCTTTAACCTGATTTTTTCTGTTCTAAATAAATGTGTGCTTATGCAATATACATGTAATACCATTTCATTTCATTTGAACTTAACATTGCATAGGTTTGTGCATATAATTATGAAGCTTTGTATAAAGGTTTCCATTGAATTGTGGCTACAAGGGCTTCTTATTACTTAAAAACCATGTAATGCCTGCAATAGCAGAAAACATCCGTTTTAAATAGAAAGTTATTTCAAAATGCCTGTAACTTCACATGAAAAAATACAAGCTCGAAAAAAACACCTACCTAATCCACATCCTTTGCCTTGACAATATGCATTCTCTGACTATGCTCATTCTCTCAGTTTCCTGTATATTAAATCTCAGATATAAAAATGCGACATTATATTCATCCAAACAGGTCGACTGAGAGGCTATTTTAGACTCGATAGAAGTATGTTGGGGAAAGATGCCCCCATTAAGAACACTGTTGATTTTCTGCTTAATTAGAGGATATCACTTTAGTATTTACATAAGTTATGCTAAAACCAATACGCTTTTAGGGAAAATAAATTGTATGAGTGGTCTGCTTTGTCTTTATAACACAAAAAAATTATGTAAAAGGGCTTCTTTCTGAACTATTGAGGCAAGATGCCCCTACCTTCTCTCTCTCTCCCTATGAATTCCCATATACACCTTGAAAAAGAACTATTCATGTACTTCAACGTACCTCAAAAAGTTTTCAGTGGAATGCATCTCACAAATATGTTATGATATGAGTATATTGATCAGGAACAAATTGGGGGGTCTGGGGTGCTTCCCCCCATCTTACCCTACTGTAATTATTAATTTACCTGCCGACTGTACATTATAATTTTTATTTTTTACAGATTTAACTTGTTAAAGTAGCCTACCATTTAGCACGGTCTTATCCGCTTTCATTTGGGTTAAGTTCTCGCGCGTGGCCTTTTCTGTTTTTCCACCACTTCTCCGCTCAGTCTTTAAAGGGGGTGGGATCATTGCAGTGGAAAGGGGGCGTGTTTGACAATGCTGGTCAGGTTTTCAGCCCCCTCATTGGATGTCATGTCATGTCGACGACAACCTATTTTTTTTCTGACCGGACAAAAACAACCATTAAATCAAATAATTTTGATAGGGCCAGATCCGCACCATTACGGGACTGACAATATATACGCCCACAAATCTGCTTACTTTAATGATGTTTTCTAAACTTTAACAAAAACGCTACCCGTGTGTATGAATTAAAACAAAAAAGGGTCTCTGAACGGGTGTGGCTGACATATTCTTTCAACACTCACTAAACATTTGACTTGCATAAAATTGCCCAACCATCTAAAACTTTCATCCTGCACGTTTTAGTCTTAGAGGAGTGCGCGAGCTTTGACATTTTCTCACAAAACCATGGATGGAAAAAAAGACTTCGGTGATCTGGGTGAGTATTCGCTCAAAAGACTAACTTTGATGTTGTTGTTTTGTTTCAGTTAGCGTAAGCATAGGCCTATATTAGTTCATTTTTGTTTGGAATGTTTGCATAGGCTACCTTGTTTTTTAACTCTTCTCCAATAGCCTATCGAAATCGCTGTAGATACCTGATCTTGGTCCTATCTACGGACCGCGACAAACTGGAATAATAAACATAACCTAAATTAACATTTTCACTGAGCGGTAGGAATTCAGAGAGAACTTTCTCATATAGATTAACAACTGTTAAAAGAAAGGCTGCATAACATGAGTGCAATTGTAAATTTTCCACTTAGACTACGAAACGTGTGAACTCATCTCCTTTGTAAATAACTGGATATAAAAATCAACCCTGACGATGTGGAAACGATATCGTTTGCTGTTCAAATATTTATTCGTGTTATTTGTCGGTCGAAAATCCGCTATTTATGGCGATTTTCAAGTCAAGAAGGGAACTTTGGAAAACGCTTGACGGACAAGGAGGATGGGAGAATTTACAGTGATATAGGCTACATTCATTGTTGTTATGTTTGATTCATCTTAACATGTGTGATATGTGGAAGATCGGATGCGTATGTCTGCCAGTGCATGTGTTTATTTATTTTATTGAATATGCAAATAGGTCTACAGAAAAAACATGTATACATGTGATATACAGACAGAACTAAGCATTGGGTATCGGTGTTACATAATAGCCTACACAAGAGACATAAGCGAAATCATACCAAATTAAGTTTGGTACAAATATTGGTCATTTTAACCCTTTAATGGCCGCTCGACCGTTTGGTGGAGCACTCTTTTGTGTCTTGATATCTTGTTGAAAAATATGTTGGACTTAACTCCACCTGATCGTACACCGATAGAGATGGCTCAATCAGGTGGAGTTAAGTCCAACATATTTTTCAACAAGATATCAAGACTCAAAACGTGCTCTACCAAACATTTGAGCGGCCATTAATGGGTTAACAGCTTTACGTGTATCCGAGGACTGAATAGTAGGCTGGAGATTCACAGTTCAAACTCCTTTAAAATGCATTTCCCATGAAGACATTTATATTTATGGAATTTAGCTAATATTATCATGAGATTATTCAAAAAAATCTGTAGCTTTAACCCAAACTGTACATCTCTCCAACACAACGAGAATTCTAGATAGATCCCATCTAGAATAAACCTGGATATGTCTTGCCATATTTTCTTTTAGTGCAGAGGCAATGCCAAAATAAGTGTAAAACAGTTCCAGTATCAGTTACGCAGAAGAACAGCTGTGCATGTGTGTGGATGCAAGCAGATGATGTAATTGCATAACAGGCATCCCAGAAGCACTAGCTGTCATACCGGCATACTCGGTCCTCACATTTTCTCAGTCTAATTAGCATAATTTAAACGGAATAGGTCCATTACAGTGTGCTTAGCTGGAGTTTAAATCTCAGGTTTAAACCCCGGCCTAGACCACAGAACTGCATTATAACTGGAACTGCTCTCTAAATCTGTGAATAAGTATTAGCTGTTACAGTTTAAGACAGTTCTGTGTTTGAGGGGTTTAAACCTGAGGTTTAAACTCCAGCTAAGCACACTGCAACTAACCCAGTGTGGCTATCTCAAATGACATTGCCATAAGCAGGCTTTCACACACCAGTTGACATTTGTAGCCTACTAACCAATGTCAGTGTAATCTCACATACTTGGGGAAATACCATTAAGTATGCATTAATTTACTTTTTAGAATAAATTTTCATTTATTGTGTAAAGTGATGTGTGCCATGCAACAAAAGAACTGCAAATAATATACTTGTGGCATTCGGTCCAGGGAAGACTTGGGGTTCATTCCAATCGCTTATTTTTACTCCTTGCATCATTTCCTCGCTCCTTAGCTCCGCCCCATGGAGGATGCGAGGATACGATGCAAGGATCAGATACAAGGATGGAGGAAACGAGGCAACATGCATTAGGCAAATGGAAGGTCCTTGCTCAATCAAGCGTCAGCATCATATTATGCTCATGTGCTTAACTATAATGCTTTTAGCTTATTTTTTCATGAATAAATGCTTTTGTCAGTTATAAATGAATGAGTGTCATTATGGATTAGCGCTTTATAATAAATGGAAAGGAACGGTAGGTAAAATTGCATTTGTGTAGGGGTGTGCCTGCGACGTGGCAGATCTGAAGTGGTGGATAATTTATACACGTCACGCGTTCGGAGAAAAGGCTTCCGCAAAGGCTACACTTATGTTTCCTCACTGAAGCACCCTCCGGGAGCCTCCTTGTTCCCCACTCCTCGCTCCTCCAAGGAGCATTTAGCGGTTTGGAATGTCCTTAAAGATGGTGACCCCCGATCGATTTTCGGCTGAGGTGAGGACAGAGGAGAAGAGGACGGATAAAATAAGCGATTGGAATCCACCCTTGGATTCGTCTCGGCCCACTGGTGGAGAGAGCACACGCACCTGGGTTTTGTTGGCTAATCAGCCCAGGTGCATGAAGTGCGCTCATCTCCACAGTGCGAGGCCAAGACCGGGAGCAAACCCCAGAGAGTGAGTGAGTCTGTGGGCTCTATCTTGACGATCTTAGTGCATGGTCTAAAACGCATGGCATAAGTGCATTTAGGGCGTGTCCAACTCCACTTTTGCTAGTTAGAGGGAGCATATTCTGAATGAAAAAGCACAACGAACGGGTTCCCGGTAATTCCCAACCAAACAGAAATATAATAATGGGAAAACAGGAGCTCTCACCAGTGCTGTTATTTTACAAAATATTTGCGGTTTAATTTCGTTATAACACCTGAAACAGCTGAGCATATACGCTACCAGAACTTGGCTTCCGTCTCAGCTCAGCAAAAGGAAAATTAGTTTGCTTGTTTAACGAATTGCGTTTGATTATACAATGAAGCATTGTCAAACATCAATTCCATGAGGCTGTTCTCACATCAGACAAATCACAGGCTAGCAAAGTTCAAGCTTCATCCGTAGTTCATATTGCGTGCATTCTAATATTGATTAATAGCATAAATCGCACCCTTTTGCCTTAATGATGACACTAAATACACTAAAGCTCTCAGGTTGGGAACCCATAGGTTTATGCATATTTTCCCTTGTTTTATATTGTCCTGCTTATGGAAATATGACCAACGCGTTGGTAGCTGAATACCTTAAAACAAGCCCATGCAACTAATGAACCTGGCTGGGGGAGCTGAACAGCTGACGGCACCGCGACGCGCTGAAAAGCAGTCACAGAGTGTAATGGGGCGTGACGTGTGAGGTAGGAGGAGCCAAACGCAGCAAGGGGATTCTTTAAGCCCTTAGGCCACTAAGGCGGGAAACCCCGCAGATAAGGGAGGAGACAAGACAGGGAACACGTACCAAAGCTACTAACCGGCTCACTGTGACACACCAATAAGTAGAAGCGCAAACGCCAGGTCTTTCATTAAGAAAACCAAGCCAAGCGAATAGAACAAAGCACTAGGCTCTCAAACTTCTACAAGCTAAGACTAGAGAACGAGCCGGAAATAACAAATGCCCTATCTCGGTAATGAGACGCATAAGAACAGGCGAGTAGCATAATGGCACAAACAAAACACACAACAAACACTGAAAACTAATGCGAATTACAATTACCAGGAGGCGAAAAGAACGGGATCTAACGTTCCAAGGCTACTCTCAGAGACTAGTAGTCAAACGAAAACATGTCCACAACATCGCCCAATCTTCCCCACAGGAAAACATGCACCGACAGACGAAACAGAACTACAGTTCCGAAAAAAATCGTCCAAACTCCATATCAGGATAAAAGGCACACAGGGACGAAAGGACAGCTGCACCGGAATTATTGGCTAACTGACTAACACGAGTATAGAGAATAAAAGCCCTGCCTCTTGGTAAAGAGGAATGTAACGAGAAGGCGAAGGAACAAAGATAACGTTCCTGGGCTAGTTTCATAAGCTCGCAGTCACATGCATAAATAAAGGGGTAAACTCCCGATCCCCCAGGAGGGAGAAACATTTTACAGGAGAGCCGACGGAGCACCGCAGTCCCATAACTTTACTAGCAGAATGACTAGCTTAAATAGAAAACACACGCCTTAGCCTCTCAGTAAAGGGAAATGTGACGAGGCGAGGGAACCAATAATTAAAGTTCCAAGGCTATAATGAGGCTCGCAGTCACACGCAAACATGTCCACAACATCGCCCAATCCTCCCCACAGGACGACATGCACCGACAGACGAAACAGAACTACAGTTCCAAACAGAATCGTCAAACTCCATATAAGGATAAAAGGTACAAGACATGCATCGACAGACTAAACAGAACTAAAGTTCCTAACAAAATCGTCAAACTCCATACACGGATAAAGGCACACAGGGGCGAGAGGACAGCTGCACCGGAATTATCGGTTATCTGACTAACGCAAGCTCAATAGAAAATACTAGCCCTGCCTCTAAGAATAAATAGAGCCCTAAAGTCAGTATGATAAAACACCCTGTCTCTTAATAAACAAACTCCTCTTGCTATCACGAAAGACAGCAGATAGAGAGAGGAGAAAGAGACAGAGAATGGCAAACGATCTAGGCAAAAACGACAAACAAACGACAGACCAGAAAGCGGCAACTGAAATGAGCACCCAAAACAGGAATTCAACCTGAAGCTCAAAGCACAAAGGCCAGTACCGCAAAACTCCAATAAAAGCACAACGGAGCAAAATGGTCTCCTTAAAAACACTAGATCAATCATACGACTAAAACTTTAAAAGGGCAAAAATAAACCGCACACAAAACAGCACAAATAATGCCATACAACACACCACAGCACAAACAACAAACAATCAATATCAAAGCCCAGAACAAAAGGAACAAGGGCTTAAATAGTTCACCGGCAACCATGTGCAGCTGTGCAACGTTGAAGAGAACTTCTTCGCGAGAAGAAGGAAAGGAGCCAAAACTCCACCAACGAAGCAGCGCCCACTTGTGGCGACCGAGGAACACGACCGCAAGGGAAAAAGGGTCATAAACCATGACACAGAGTGTAGTTTGTCTTAGTTTGTTATTTTCCTTTGTTGTTTTAGTTTACTGTTTTTGCCTGGAACCCCTGAGGGGGAAGGGTGAAGGTGTTTTTATTTATTTCCACGTCTGTGTGGGTGCGCTTAATCTCTCTCTCTCCATGTGGCAAGTCTACGGTGCAAAAAACCCGGAACTGCCACATCTCCCTCCCAGGGGTGTGTTATGGCGTGTGACAATATTATTATTATTATTATTATTATTATTATTATTATTATTATTATTATTAAATGCAATATTCTGTTAGTAAGCACGGTGATGAAGTTAAACTTTTGGCAAAAAGACACATTTCTTGCAAATATTTATTATCCAGTCAGGTTATAGGCAACTGTTACAAATTGTAAACTGCCTTTCCAATCAGGTTACAAGTAAATATTCCCAGTCACACACTTTGAAATGTCTCGTTAAAGTGCAAGCTATACAGGTATTCTCTGTGCACATTATTAAATTTGCATTTGCATCACCCAGGATTAATTGGTGATACGCTGAATTGTAACTCAGGTATTTCACGTTAACGTGGCAAATTTCTGTAACGTAGACGATACCACGCCTAAACTCTTGCCAATGATGCTCTTGCAAACAGTGTAATGAAATTTTTTTTATTTTACAGAAATTTCAGTGCCTAATTAAGAATTTATTTCCTTTGTTTTATATTTTCAGATTTTAGGGTTGCATACAATAGGTGAGTTGTACTATTGGAGCGGAAAGCTTATGACAGTTGAAGCTCTTCCACAGTATCTGTTTGAGTAGCTTTTGCTTTTGTTAGATGTTTCTGTGGAAGGGTGGATGGTAAGGGTATCCAAAGCAGTACAGAATCTTTAAAAAAAAGAAGTTTCCCCTTTCACACGTGAGCCCCAAAGTAGAGTTTATCTGTATATAATCCAGTTATCTTAATTGAAGGACTTATTATGATGCTAGAGTGTGCAGTTATTTTCATTGTGCAATGCTTACACATCTTTCACAGTGATGATATGTAGCACTGTCCGTTAACCAACTTCCTCAGCTCTCTCTCCCTCCTATTGGAAACAGGAAAAGGAACTAAATAATGAAGAAAACTCAATAAAACCGTTGTTCACAAAAACATAAAACAACATGAAATGGTAACATTATATACAGTTAAACCTGCCTTGGCGGTCCCCTTTGTCCATGATGGCCACTTTTTGGTACTCTGGTACTCTCTGTATATTATCTTTGCATCGTGGTCACCTGCACAGCGCGATGCACAAGAGCTCACAGGAGGTTTAGTGAAGTGTATAATGACCACCAGCCAGAGAAACTCCACCCTGTAGCCTTCCTTTTTGCTAAGAACCTGAAGTTACTGTAAGCTTACTGTAGCTGGGCATGGTCATGGCTGGGGTGAGAAAACTATAGGAAAACTATATAGCTGTTTTTATTCCAAAGAAAAGGAGTCCGTGTCTCAACGTTGCGATGGGCACACTGTGCTGGGGGAGGGATAGTCTTTGTGTTAACTCACATACTGTGGTCAATCATTGGCCATCTAATCATATTTGGCAAAATAAATCTCATTTGTAAATAAACAGACAAATGAATCTGCTGCTAATGGTTTCCAGTCATGATTCTCCCTTGTCTAGGCCCTCAGGAAACTTTCCTTTGGCATTTTTGCTGAATTTGAGTAATTTGTGTTGCTAGTCTTAGGCACATTGGGAATCTAACCTGCAACCATTCATAAGGCACATTTCCCTGAATGCTAAGCACACTGTGATGTCTTCTGTTAGTAGGACTCATGACTCACAGATCTCAAAGTCCAGTACTAGAGGGCTGCAGTGTATGCTGGTTTTAGATGTGTTTCACCACTTAAGAGCTTAATTTAAGTTAAATTAAAGATTAAAAAGTCTTTGCTAGCAAAGCTGGCTGCTGATTGAAAGGAAGCCATACATACCTGCAGACACTGCGGCTGTCCAGGACTGGCATTCAGGAATGGACATCCCTGCCCTGACGATAACCAACTGTTGATTTCAGTCAGAAATAGAGGAGGAGGTGGGGCAAAGGAAATCCAATAAGAGCCCATGCAAATGCTAAAGGTCGCCACTGATAATTAGTTAAGGGGGCTATACAGTATATCCCTTCCTAAAATAGATGAAAACAATGTCCTGCCCCCGACTGGCGACAGTGCGTCCCAGCTTTGGCATGGGTGTATTTTGGGAACATTGTTCAGACTTGTTTTTCATTCTTCTCGCTCATTTTTCACCCGGCCCTTAGTAGCACAACAAGCGAGTGGAACGGCTCCCTCCTCTTAACATCATTGTGTTTGGAGAAACGTCCAGTTTACGTGCATTTTGCCGATTGGCAGGGCAGCAGTCAGTGTGGCTCCATGGACCGTGTTCACAATGTTGTGCTGTTATTTTGTTCTAGAAGTCCCACTGGGGTCTAATCCCAGCTGAGCCGGGTTCACCCCGATTCATTTGAAGCTCTTCTTCAGCGTTTGGATAACATAGTTGTTCCAGTTGCAGTGCAGTTCTGTTTTCTAGCTAAGCTCCAGCTAAGGCCACTGCGATTGACCCACAGTGCGCTGTCAGTGGATGACAGCCTGACTAACCCATTCGCCCGCAGGATATCTGATCTCCTTCTGTTTTTCCTCACTTCCATATCTGCCTGTTTGGTTTCCCTTTCAGGAGCCTCTGCACAGTTAAATGGATTTATTATTATTATTAGGATTATTTTCCACTTTTTCCACTACTACTGGGGCTTTAAAACTTCACAAGATAGAAAAGACGAAGAAAATTGCAAATTAAGCCCCAGGCAAAGTGCTGAGGTCTCGGTAGAGTCTGAATTCCACTCAGTTTCCAATTTCCTCTAAATGTACAGTCCACAGCTTCTTTCCCCCACTCTGGCATTATTCTGACTTCACTTCCTCTCTTCTCACAGAGGACTTTGATCCCAACATACCAGAGGAGGGACCAACAGCAACCCCCTCCTGGCTGGTTAGATAATGTGACGGGATATGATCAGAATCATGGAGATGATGGTGAGTGTGGTCATGCAGTCATATCTGTGTGCTCTGCTAGCTTTTATAGTCACTCCAGCTTGGGACATAAAGAGACCATTTTTTATTCAATGTTGGGAGACAATGTGGATATTCCTGAACAATGGGTGGCAGAGAGTTAATGCCAAGAAGATCTGTAAAATCTGGTCAGATGGTTGCCTGATCTGCTTTGCGATTTGCTGAAAGCAAGATCGGTTTACATCCACCTTCTTTTCCTGAATACTGAATAGCCAGAAGTTGCTTCACATTTTGAAATGTAATTTTTATGATTTGAAAAGGATTTTGAAAGGGAAAATGAACCTGAAGTACTTGAATATTATGTTATAATAATAATATTATTATTATTTATATTATATTATTGAATATAGTTTTGAATTTAAATTAAATTAAACATACTAGAAATTCACAGCTATTAAATTTACTCTCAGTAAACGCAGTATTATTTAATTCACACGAAAACAATGCAATTCACAAGCAACAAATTCTAAATAACCGAATTTCACCATGAAAACTGAATTCACATTCTAATGTATGTTAGAACGTGAACTCAACCAATTCAGATATATTGAATTCACAATCAAAATATTCAAACAAATACCATTTAAATTACTTTTTCTACAGTGGGCCGACTGGAATTTATAATTGTGATTATGATAATGTGATCAATTTATCTATCCTTTCCCAGCTGTTGCTCAGAAGTTGTTTTGTCTGGTTATGTTGTCCTTCATCTCAGATGGAACCAATAAGCTGTACCCTCCTCCACCGGCCTATGTGCCTATACCAGAGCACGACAGGAATTCGGCAGTCCCTAATGTCAGGTGATACCAGATACTACTGTAACAAATGAGAAGCATGCCCTGCCCCCCTCTTCCCAGTAATGTTGGGTTTTCATATTTAGGACTATAACAGATTGAACTGATCCATTTTAAGGCTTGTCGTCTTCGCCTGAAATGCTCTGGAATCTATGCTTTGCAAACTGGGTAATTTTCTTTTTTTTTTACTTCCCATATTTGTTTGAAACGCTCCAGAATATTTTTCACTCTATCCTATGCGGTTTTCAGCTTGATATGACTCCAGGATAACTTGCATGGAAAAGCTCCTGAAGTCGAGCGGCCGTGTTTTCCACAGTGTGCCCGTGGTGTCAGAAGACCTGGCCAGGCAAGCGCTGATGCAGTTCGTGGGGAAGAAATGGACCCACAGCAGCAAGCCGGCCCGCGGCATGATCTTTAAGGACATGAAGCCCTTCACCGTCTACCGCGTACGTGCCGCCAAAATTGACCATAAAATCAGGAGAAACTTAAGACAGTAGACGACTTGGAACAGGAAGCTCTTTCCCATGAGGGACATTGAACTGGACCAACCCAAGAAAGTGTCTCTGTCCTTGTAGCACATAATGGATAATGTGGACGGGACAAACCTGATCCTAGATCAGCACACCAACTCTGAGATGCTTTACGAATATGGGCCCAAGATATTTCTGTAGCTTTAGGGCACCTAATTTCTCCATGTTACATTGCATTACAATCTCAGCAGATGCTCTTATCCAGAGAGATGTGCAGTAGTGTAAAACATCTGTGTTACTCTAGGCCTGTCACGATAATTACTATATTGACTTATCTTACGATAAATGGACATGACGTCGATCATTTTCGCGACCTCGATATTGCCCATTGTGTTTACAGTACATGCGTGTTTGTTTACATAAGAATGTCACCAACATTTTAGCCAACATGATGCCAGAATAAACAGCATAACTTATTGTGCGTGGTCTATCTATTTGAGGCAAATAATCTGTCTACCTGTTTCAGCAGGTTATTTCCAGAAGGTTTCAGCATTTTGATAAATCCAGTTTTGCAGTCATTTATGATCCCGCTGAGTTTCTCTCCTCTGACCACCGCGCCGGGGCTGCACCTCCACACACACGGAATTCAGCGGAGCAGAGGAGACAGCGAAGTAACGTTGGTCGAGTTGATGACAGCGACACTTGTTACGTTACTGTTGTTACTCAGTTGTTGGTTAACTCGGCCTTTTGAGCCACTTTGTTCGAGACGATCTGTGCCTCTCACAGTGGCGCCGGAATGAGTTTAGAAGTGGGGGGACATTCAGTTTTGGATAGCGTGAGCTATATTGGTGAGATTTTTCACGTCAAATTCCCTTCAATCTCAGCCTAGCCTGTTTTTTTATGGTGAAAAATGCATTCCCTCCTCTCATCAGGATACTTTCAGATCTAAATTGTAGAACACTCGCTTTTTTTCTTCTTTTTTTGCGCAGCGTCCTGGCTCCTGCTGATATACTCTGAGAACTGTTTCACTGTAACCATTCAACCAACCAGTCAATATATATTTTAGAATCACATTCGAAAGAAAATCATGAACTAACAGGAATACTGCTGTGTTTTCACATACAAGGAATTTGTCTTGGTTTTTTGGTGCTTCACAGTACATAAATTAGTAAAAGAGAATAGAATAAAAATAAACATATTTACAAGAGGAAAACAGTATGTGGAATGTATACGGAATCTGCAGGATATTCTTATTTTCCTTAAATAACAGGAGTGCAATTGTGCGGGATTAATGTGCAAAAGTATTAACAATGGAATGTTCAGTTATTCACAGTTAACAATGTAACAATTGAATGTTCAGTTATTCACAGTTATGGAAATAACAGGTGTGCAATTGTGCAGGATTAATGTTCAGTTATTCACAGTTATGGAGTGTAAGTACATAGTCCAGAGGTGCGTTAATATAACGCATATTGACAGACTTTAATGTAATGTGAAGTGTCTATAGGTGGAGGAGGTAGGAAACAGTGTCAGTGGGGGTCCCGGGCCTTGTTAATGAGGCCCACTGCAGATGGGAAGAAACTGTTTTTGTGGCGTGAGGTTTTGGTCCTGATGGACCGCAGCCTCCTCCCAGAGGGAAGTGACTCAAACATTATCATTATATCAGTGGCATAAAATGGTCTTAAAATTACAATAATATCATTTATCGCAATTATTTCTGGGACAATATATCGTCTAACAAAAATAGTTATCGTGACAGGCCTATGTTACTCTCAAAAATGCAGCATCACCAAGAATGCACAGAGGCCCATTTATAATCAATAGGTGTAATGTAAACCTAACAAACAACAATCTGTATTGTAACAAAAGAAGGTGCCACTAGCCATAACCACACAGCTATACCTTTATCCAAAAGGAAATCCAGAAAAAGAAAGAGAGTGTGCATGTATTATTCAATTGTGTCATACAATATTGGGACACAGTGTTAATTGTTGTAAAGTCAACCCCCTAGTGGCCATGCCGGCAGCTCCGTGTGATTACTCAACTGAGATATTCATTACTCCTGCAACCAAACTATGAGTGAAAACTGCATATTGTCTTTATCAGCGCGAGTTGGGCTGTTATGGGCCAAAGTATAATATTAAGTTCCTACGTGCCACCATTCTTCCGTATTTCATAAAAGTATATCGACCACTCTACAGTGTGATCTACATGAGAGCGAATCGGGTTGAAGATACTGGACATTTAAATATATTTAGGAGTTACAGTTCTTCTTTAACCACCAAAAAATTGTATACTATCACAGCATCAATAAAAAACACATAAAGTCCTGGATATAGGTAAATTAAAATGTTATTTTGCTGCTCACTTATTAGAGTGAATTTCTGTCATCATCACATAATTTCCTTCTGCTATGAAAATCTCTCATAAAGTATGGAATAAAGTCATAACCTTACCTGCATTATTAAAGCCAGATACGTCCTTTCTAAGATTATGTAGTTATTTTCTGCCTATAGCCTATGTGCTGTACAGTGTAAGTTTCAACATGGGAGACATCTCAGAAAATTTGTCTGCAGAACATTACGCAATTCAAATTGGGAGTAGTAACATCTTCAAACTAGTTGTAATTGATTGACAGACTTAATATCCAAAAAGAAGGCATTAAAACTTTGTTTTTCACCAGGGGCTGTGTATTCACTGCCCATAATTTACACATGAGTTATGAAAATAACTTAATTTAAGGTATGATAATAAATAGGACAAGGGTCTTTTTTCATTTAAGCCATCATTGGTGTTTGTGTAACATTGACATCTGGAATTATAAAGCTTTAAATAGAGCGGTACTAAACAGACACAAATGCGTAAAATTAAGCCTCTGCGCAAAGGGGTTAACAAGCAACCCCCACATATTTCATTGAAAACTAAAGAAATACAATTTTGTTTTGCATTTTTGCTGATATTTTTTGCATTTGTGGGACTTTGACGTAAATTATGAAAATAATTTAAGTTAATTTAAACAAATCTAAGTTAATACTGTAAATGGGACAACGGCCTTGCTTCATTTAAGCCATTTTCCAAGTTTCTGTGATGCTCAGACCTGGGGCCCTATCTTACACCCGGCGCAAAGCGGCGCTAACCCAAACACAAGTGTCTTTGCTATCTTACACCTGGCGCTAGCTTCATAATAACGCCTAGCCCTCACGTCCTTTAACTAGCATGTATTCTTGCGCCCATTGCAAGTGAACTGGGCGTGTTGGTCTTAAGATGAGGAGTGGCCAGGATTCTTTTTGGCGTATTGCTATCTTGAGCCAGCAGAAAGCGCTTGCGCTAGAACCACCACAAACCTGGTCTAAAGTCATGTCGCAGTTGTTTACATGTTATTTTAACGGCGCATATAAGTGCGTCTACATAGGCGTGTGCATGACGCACGTACCCTCCTGTGTGTTACACACAGGGGCGCGCACAAGCATGACTAAAATATCTAGATCACAATGTGAAATATTACTGTGTAGGCTATATCAAAAATGCATAATAATGAAAGGTTCCATAGGTCCACATACCTTTCCCTCAGCGAAGGGAAACGATGCCACATTACATTCCTCTCAGCCCACTCCATCAACATCCAGGCGATGTGCGATGGTACGGGACAATGGCTATCCATTAAAAAGGAGCTGATAACACCTATATCAAGCCTAATGCGCGAATTGTCATTTGCACCTAATGCGTGAATTGTCATTCAATGGAAAACTCGCGCACTGCAATAGATGGACATTTGAGTTCTGAAAATGCGCTTCAGATGTCATTACAATACAGCTCTGTTTTTCTAGGAATACAGCCTGTAAGTAAATAGAATGGTTTGTGATAGAAAAAAGTTCAAAACCTTGTCCAGTGAATATTGCTTTTATTGTTTTTCAAATAGCCTAGGCTACAGCGGACTCGCTGTGCATAAGGTTTTTTCGATAGCCTATGGTTAAAAAACGGAGATAAATGTCATCATGTTAACTGAATTGTAACCTTAGCTATTCTTCGTCCTTCATATTTTTTAAATTACAGTGACAACGTTGCCATACCCTCAGCTTATTAAAACCCCGCTGATTTCACCTGTTATTCCATAACTGAACAAAAGATTTTAAAGAGAACTACGCGTCTAATTAGAAATGAAATGTGCAGCACGTTACACAATTAATTTACAATTAATTTGAATTCTATTATCTGCATGTTCACTTTACAGGAGCAGGTCTGTTTCCCCTGCTGTAAATCGCACTTTTCACGGTCTTCCTGGGAAAGTGAATCGTTTGAAAGTATTACGCTACCAGTAAACGGGTTGGTCACATTTCCATAAGCAGGACATTATAAAACAAGGGAAAATATGCTGAACCTATGGGTTGCCAACCTGACAGATTTATTGTATTTAGTGTCATCATTAAGGCAAAATAACGTTATTTATGTTATTATTCAAAATTAGAATGCAGGTAGCCTAATGAACTTTGGATGAAGCTTGAACATGAGTTAATTGCATAATCAAACAAAATTTGTTAAACAAGCAGGCTAATTTGGCGTTTTCTAAGGTGAGACGGAAGCAATTATTCGCTTATTCTCAGCTGTTGCAGGTGCTTTTAACGAAATTTAACCGTATATATTTTGTAAACAGCACTGTCAGGAATTACGGGGAACTCATAATGGTTAGCCCGAATAATATTGATCATAGGCTACTATTGATCCATATAGCCTATTCCTTGATCGCACTAAACACGCACGAGCATGTCTGTTTCGCCATCATTAAGCAATCCGCCAAGGTGGAAAAGCAGGCTTTTAAAGGGAATGGGATATTGACATTTTGATTGGTTTATTGCATGTCACGCCCAAGACACACCTATAATTAATGAAGAGACTAGGTTCAGCCCAGTTGTACCTTGCGCTGTGCTTAGCGCCCAAAAAACACGCCGTTAAAATAGCAAAAGTGGACTTGGACACGCCCTAAATGGACTTAGCGCCATGCGCTTAGACTAAGCGCCAAGATCGCCAAGATAGGGCCCCTGGAGTTATAAAGCCTTAACTAGAACACCCCCTAAATACAGTAGGTGAGAATTGACCAAATTTGGCATCTTTGCGAAGATGTTAAGCGACTGTATTCTTGCGTTGACCAGTATGTAGGACTCAGCTGTAATTCGTGATGTCAGAAGACAAGGTTTGCCTTGGTTTTAGATGACTCATCTCTAGGTATCTCTCATGTTTCGACGTGAATCAGTTGTATGTGATGGGTTGAGCTGGAGTTTGATGTGACTAAAGCAGAAGCGCTTTTGTTTGTCTGTAGTACCGCTTGGAAACATACACGGAGTCCAGATCAAGTGCCTGGGACTGCGAGCCTTACACCAGTACGTCACAAAGTAACATCATGTCACTTAAACTCAGAAAAATGTAATAATGTAATAATAATAACTGTTGTGTCTATTGTTTTATATGTTGTTGGTACATATGATAATAATAATAATAATAATAATAATAATAATAATAATAATAATAATAATAATAATAATACTGTTCCTTGTTCCTGGGGATGGCTTGGCTTGTAACTCAGGGATTGTAGACTCGATTCCTGGGTGGGCCACTCTATTTGTACACTTGAGTAAGGGGCTTTATTTATTCAGTAAATATCCATCTGTATGGGTAAATGCTCAGGGCATAGGGCTTCTAACTTAGAGATTTTGGGTTAAATTTCCAGCTGGTGCACTGGCATTGTACCCTTCAGCCACATACTTAAGCTAAACTGCTTCAGCAAATATCCTACTGTATAAATGGATCACATGTAAAAGGTAAGTTGTATAAGTCACTCTGCTAAATGCCTATAAATTGTAATGTGATGTAAATGTCGTCCCAGACCAGTTTGTGGACGGGCCGCATTACGGCATGAGCCCCCCTCCCTGGGATGTCCCGGTGGAGGTCCCCCCCATGTACACAGATGTCTCCCTGAAGGTGCGGGTGCCACACTCTTCTTTTGTCAAGGTGAGAAGACAAACCGTTTCAGGCCATAACTGAACCACTTAGCAAATGAACCATAGTGAAAACCAATAGCAATTAAATGCATTTTAAATGTGCACAAAAGGCTTGTTCTGTAACTGCTTGTTCTGTCGCAGGAGTGTTCTCACAGCTTGTTCTGCAACAAGAGTGTTCTTTAACAGCTTGATCTGTAACAGGAGTCTTCTGTAACAGCAGTGTTCTGTAACAGGAGTGTTCTTTAACAGCAGTGTTCTGTAACAGGAGTGTTCTGTAACAGCAGTGTTCTGTAACAGGAGTGTTCTGTATCAGGAGTGTTCTGTATCAGGAGTGTTCTGTATCAGGAGTGTTCTGTATCAGGAGTGTTCTGTAACAGGAGTGATCTGTAACAGCAGTGTTCTGTAACAGCAGTGTTCTGTATCAGGAGTGTTCTGTATCAGGAGTGTTCTGTAACAGGAGTGATCCGTAACTGCTTGTTCTGTAACAGCAGTGTTCTGTATCAGGAGTGTTCTGTATCAGGAGTGTTCTGTATCAGGAGTGTTCTGTAACACGAGTGATCCGTAACTGCTTGTTCTGTAACAGGAGTGTCACCAGTGTGATGGCAAAGGCAAGGTGAGATGCCGTAACTGCCACGGCAAAGGAAAGGTGAGTGACAGACGCTTCTCTTGCACGCACACACACAAACACGCACACACGCACAGACACACACACGTGTCGTACACTAGGGGTGTAACGGTACACAAAAGTCACGGTTCGGTATGTACCTCGGTTTTGAAGTCACGGTCTGGGATGTTTTCGGTACAGGGTAAAAAAAGAATTGCAAAACATAAAATTGCTTTTGCATTTATTATGATGTTATAAACTTGTAAACAGTGGCTAATAGGCCATAATTTCCTGAACAAAGGAAGGCACAAATCTTTCTTTCATAAAAGCTGTGGCGTTTTGCCCGGTCTGAATTAGTGGACGCAGCTTAAATGCCATGGGGAGCTGGGTTTTCACTCCACTCCGTGTTTCCTTGTACCAGTTCACCATACTGACGAGGCTGTGCTAACCCTGGGTATGTCCCAATACTCTAAAAATGCACCCTCCTTTCCTCCACTGCCACCTCCTTTCCTCCGTGCCCCAGAAACTGATCTTTGTGTTTTAATCTAATGTTAATTACGTATTAATGGTTACATAATTAATGTTAATATGTTTCTCCACAGGCCCCGTGCAGTGCAGAAAGTCTGGTTTCTGCATGCAAACTGTAATGTCAGGTCAGGGCCGTTTCTGAACATTTTGGGGCCCTAAGCGACATCTTACAGTGGGGCCCCCCCCAAACCCAAACCACTGTCATTTTAATATCCCTGAATAAAAATGAATGACTGGTAGGCATACTTTATTATCAATAAAGCTTTTAATTAACAAATAAAACACAATATGAAAACAATAAATAACTATGTACAATACATTTTTTTAGAAAATGAAATTGCACAAATATTAGTAAAAGAGAATAACACAGATCCGTTCAGTGTAAATTTATTAAATAAATATTTAATAAATATTAAAGATTATTCTAATGCAATATAAAAACAATAAATAACTTTTGCATTAAATAATTTAGGAAAGTTTGGATAGCATTGCTTTGGAATAGAGCTAGTTTAATTAGTGTGAGCTACGGTAGGCAATATTGTTAGTTTGTTAGTATCCGTCTCAATTACAGTATTCAAGTTAGTCTAAAATGATGAAATACAGCTTTAAGAAAACCCCGTAAATTTTGACTTACGACCGATCCTGTCGCCACAGCCACAGACTGTAAAATGCATAAAATGCACTGTTTATACAGGGTAAGAAAATCATGTTCACGTATAGAAACAATAATATTTTAAAAAAACGTTGTAGTTAACTCCTTTACGTAGCAGGTGACGCTGGCGGGACCTTTTTGCTCAACTGAGACATTATTTGCTACTGCAGCCAAACTATTAGTGGAAATCACAAACTCTGTGTTTTAACTTTATTGGTAGACGGTTTGTGACGATTTCTGCCGAATACAGAGTTTCTAAGTGTCACTCTTTTCCCGTAGCAAGTCCATTTAAAGGTACAGTACCAGTCAAAAGTTTGGACACACCTACTCATAGAAGGTTTTTTTCCACATTTTGGAATAGTAAAGACATCAAAACTATGAGATAACACAAATTAAATTATGCAAAAACCAAAAAAGGGTTAAACAAATAAAAAAAAGTCTTATATTTTAGATTCTTCAAAGTAGCCACCCTGTTACGATCCTGAGTATGAACTGGACTCAAATGCACGACTCAAACACAGGAAATTCCAATACTCCAATATTTTATTGCTTCGACCAGAATTCCTCCTGAAGCATAGGGAGAACAAGAATAGTCAGTTACGGTTCCTAGTAGGAACTGGACTCAATGCACGACACACAATACAGGGAGCGATAGGCTCCAATAGATTATTGCTTCGACCAGAATCCCTCCTGAAGCATAGGGAGAACATATAGCGACAAACAGTCCGGATGGTGGGTACAGCAGGGGAACAGCGGGAGCGGGAGAGGCCAGGGGCTGGTGGTGGTGACAGGAATCCGGGCAAGCTGAGCAGAGGAGGAGCGGGGAGCAGGGCAGAGCGGAGTGGCAGGAACAATTGCAGGATAGCTGAGCGGGGTTCCGGCTGGATGTGTACACAGCAGCAGGATGGCAGCAGCAGCAGCACAAGCAGGAAGCGGGCACCGCCGCCGGATAGTAGAGCTGGAGCTCCGGCTGCTTGCACACACAGCAGTTAGTTTGGCAGGAACAGCAGCAGCAGCAGAAACGTTTGACTGGTACTGTATACTATGTAGTTTCAGAACACTAGATGGCGATGTTGAACACGTAGGAGAAAAGGGCTCCCCGAAAATTGCTTATCATGTGTTCTTCTCAGACGCGCACGACGACGCACGAGCATTGTGGTGACGTTTCACACATATTTTTCTCTGACCGTGGACTCAATTAAATTCGCTTTATTGGCATGACAAGACATTGAAACTGTATTGTCAAAGCATACTGCATTAAAACAGTCGAAGACATACATCTAACTCTGAACAATACAAAACAGCAAAGACTAGAAACGAATGAACAGGAACCATACATGAAAACAAGAACTTTTCTTTGATTATGGATTTAGAAATAACAATAATGTAAAATAATAAAGTACAATTAAAAATAATAATTATCAATAGAAATGACAATAATGATGATGAGAACGACACATATGATCTTATAAGTGAATATAATAAATATAAAAAATTAAAATGGGTTTATAATGATCTCTGTCACTCACTGTCCCTAAGACGATGGGAGGCAGCTATATATTGTGCTGCCAGGTCACAGCACGTCCTCTCCTCTCCTAAGAGGATGGGGAGTTTTTGGATGTCTGTTAAATTTTTTAATTGAGGGTATCTCTTATTTATTTTGGGAAAATATTTATTTATGATTTGATTGTATTTTTCGCATTTTATGATAAAGTGCCGCTCCGTGTCAACTTCGTTGAGAGGGCAATGTTTCTCCTCCCGGAGTCTGTTGACTATCACGGTCACTTTGATCAAGCTGTCCTCTTCCCCTGGCCCTGCCTCGCCCACCACGAACACAATTGTCGCTTTGGATAAAAGCGTCTGCTAAATGACTGTAATGTAATGTTTATGTAATGACTGCCCCTCACCCTTACTCTGGGGCCGCGACCACTGGATGTTGATGGCTACAGAATGAACCGAGCAGAATTACAAAATTATGATTTTGAATTATTTTATGAAAATGAACAGTGGTCAAATTTACAGAGCAATAGCTAAGATTACTAACTTATATGCTTTGAGCATGTAACGTAGTCTCCATTTACATGATCAAGGTTTGGTCAAACATGATAAATAGACTATTGTCAACAATAAACAATCATAACGACAATAGATAGCCTTAACTATTGATTGATGCTACGTTATGGGAAGGATGTTCTTTGTCTTATCTGTTCTGTAGTTACTTCGATGACGTTTCTGTATGCACTTACTGTATGTCGCTTTGGATAAAAGCATCTGCTAAATGACTATAATGTTATGTAATGGGCGCTATTTTTATAATGGTATTGTTACCTCCTCGGCTGAAAACATCTTGCTAATGAGTAAGGGCAGAAAATATACCTCACGCAAATAGCTACGCGAACGTGGATGCTTCGAGCTACGCAAACCTTTTTTCTTTTGCCATGACATTTGTGAAAGACAAACCAGAGGAAAGCACAGATCGAACAAGAAAGTTGTTTACTGTTGTTGCTGCTATAGCGTCCCTTGCTGCAACGCTCTGGCTTGTCTTTCACAAATTTCATGGCAAAAAAAAACTGTTCGCGTAGTTCGAAGCGTCCACGTTCGCGTATTTGCCTGAGGCATGTTTCGGTCCTAAGCTAAAATAAGAGTTTACCTGGAAGCCTGCCCACATGGCCTGGCCATGTCAATCAAATGAGCAGGAACCGCCCATTCATGATGTTTACACCATTTTAGCTGTTTCTGGCTTTAAAAATGGCGGCGGGATGTCAACAGTGTACCATTCTAAACATTAACTAAAAAACACTTTGCGAATGACTGAATGGTAGGAAATACATTCAACATGTTTATTAGACCACTAGGACACAGACAATGTTTTTTGGGGAGAATATTTTCATTTTCGTTTTTTTGGGGGAGAATGTTTTCATTTTCGTTTTTTTTGGGGAGAATGAGTTCTTTACAATGAAACTACATGGTATACCTTTAACAAGCAACCCCCACCTAGTCTATACCTACCCATGCGTGACGTATTGGACAATAGCGTCTATGTTTGAGTTCATAAATATATTTATTCATCATATAAAATTAGAATAACGTCATAGGAACAAGATAAACCCAACGATAGCCTGATCGTATGCCAGAAAAGCAGTGAAAAGCCCTGCTCACTCAAATGCAAAATAAACTGTGAAAGTACTGTCTCATTCTACCATGTATTCTACAAGCAATATATGCTACTAAATATGAAATAAATATGCTACTTTTTTAATGAATATGCTAATCCTACTATTGATTTTACACATCGAGATGTTCCTTTCAAAATTCAGTGGTCATTTATTGTCTGGTACAATCGATTTGAGAAATATAACACTTTATACCACTATTACACTATCTGAAACATAGACGCGTAATACCCCCATGCCCTGTAAGCCTGTCTCATTCATTACAGTTCATTCTGGTTTAATTGTCGGCTTTTTTATCCAGTAGAGTACATTATAACCTTAGCGACGGTATATGCCATGTCTTTTTGGGTGTTTTGAACAGTTTACTACAGCCCAGCGTAACGGCAGTTTTCGTTTTATCGGTCTAGTATTAGCTACGCAAGTTCTATAGAAAACGCATTAGGGAGGGGAGTTTCCTTTTTCCGATATAAGTATTTTTGCGTCTAAAATGCCGTTGGTCTCGCTGGCTACATAATTATGTACATTCGTGTTTCCACTCGAGCACTGTCTTTCCAATATGTTTGATAGCCCTATTATTTTCGCATTTTGAGTGCATTTCACATACTGTAGTGCAATCGTTAAATCTTTGATGTAGGCTACTGATGTTCATTGAAGATGTTTATTTGGCAGCATTTTGCAGATGGTGGAATACTATTTTATGTTTATGTTATCGTACATAATATAGCTATGGCGTATATACTTGTCTCTTAGGGCATGACAAATGCTCATTCCAATTTACTGTGCGCTGATATGTGGTAGATTAAGGTAAAAATGTCCTTGGAGTCATTATGAATAGGAACATTAAAAATGTTTTAAAAACTACAGGAAAATGCAATCCCAGGACAAATGTATACATACTGTAGAGTACAGGGAAAAGTGATGTTTTATTGAGGTACAAGTGAATGATTAGGCAACATATTTAGGTGTATGTAACACTGTGATATCAATGTTTTTTGTCTTAAGCCATCAGAAGGAGCAAATGTATATGCTTTATAATGGACAAAACTAATTTTATTCATTTTATGACATGTTTTGCATAGGGGTTTTGGACCCATAGATATCTACCCCAATATACTGATGAAAATATAGTAATTCCCATTTGGGAATTATGCAAAAGTGAGTTTTATGAGCCAAAACTGTTGATTTGTAGTTAAATATATCATAATTTGTTTTATTTAGAGCAGTGCACAATTTAGCCATTTGGATAGATTCGGAGACACTAATGGACAACAGGGTACACTGCTATATTTTGCATCCTAGACCTTTAGTAGTTCTGAATTTCATCCTCAGATTTAGCAAAACTTGTGGACATGGAGTTTATGATCCAGGAAATGTATATATATTACCGATTTCACTTATGTAGCTCTCAGCAAACTAAAGAAAAACTATTTTTTTTTAAACAAAAGTTTCTTTGCATTTGTGGCACTTTATTGTGACTTAAATTATGAAAATAAACAAATCTAAGTTTTTATTGTAAATGGTACACCTGTCTTGTTTAATTTACTTACACCTGGAGTTATAAAGCCTTAAACAGAGCACCCCCTAAATAGGTGAAATTTGCCATGTGCGCCAAGGGGTTAAAGCATTTTCCCTTGCTTACTGTACTATATAGGCTACAGTACCTGATGCACTTTCGGTTTAGAAGACACCTATTTCTTTTCTCCAAAATCTCGTATAAATAAACATGTTTAGGAAACCAAGTACTTACCAGTATATTCAGCTACAGCTGTTTTCTGATTAACCCTGAAGAGTTTATCTTGTTACTGTAGGATATCTAATATTTAGATATAAAGAAAGTACCCCCCCCCCCCCCCCTTTTTTTTCTCTCTATCTCTGTCTGTCTCCCACTCACTGACCCCTCTTCCCCCGCCCCCCCCCCCCCCACACCTTAACCCAATCAGGACAGGGATGCCCTTTCTGTGGAGGTATTTCTATGGGCGCGGAAGGAAAGAAGCTGAGTTCGGTTTTTGGAGTTTCATCTGAGTCTTGTATCTGGGTGGTGTTTGCGGAGTGTGGAATTTTACATTTCATCCCTGGACTTTTTGAATGTTCTTCTGTCTGTTGGTTCTGGGACTTTGGTGTTAGGCATTCTGTGGATTACCTTGGGAGAAACAAGCTGTGGGTCTGGTATTGTCTTTCATTAATTTCTTCTGTGACTGTAACTTGTCCATGTCTGTTGCATTGATTGTTTGTTAAGGTAGTTGAACCTACGTCTTTAGTTAAGGCATGAATACTGGTTGTAACTTAATAAATCTCATAATTTTGATCTGGTTGTGAGTTGTACATTTTGATAAAGGTTGATCCAACAGGCTGCTCTGCCTATCAATGAATTTGTCGATTTAATTGATAATTGATATCCTTGATAATCATTAACAAATTAAATCAAATAAATAAATTTTAAGTGTTGGATAAGTGAGGAGTTTTAAATGTTGATGCCACTTGTGTTCGGTATTCAGAGTGCTGAACATTAAAAACGAGGGCGTTGGCTGTTAAAACTGCTGGATTCAGAAAATACACATTTTACTAAATCCTCACTTCCCCGACATTACATTTAGCCAAAGTCCCGTACAGTCCACATTTCCATAGCGACCATCTATCGCACTTAGGCCTATACATTAGGCTAATTATGTTATGGTTATTATGTATATTATATACATAATAACCATTGGGATGGCAGGTATGCCATCCGCCAAGTTACGGCTTGGCGGGGCATGCCCCATACCTATACAGCACCGAGAGTTTGGCTCTTTTCACGGTTCCCTACAGAAGTAACCACAATGACCACAGACTCTCAGCCCTTAAAAACATTAACTTCTGTATGCTCTGACCTCATGTAACCACACAGCATTCAGATACAACTTTACACATCCACAAAATAAAACCCCAAACTTGGGTTATTTTGCTGTTTTTCTCCTTCTGCTTCTTCTTCTTCTTCTTCTTCTTCTTCTTCTCATTCTTCTTCCCATTTTTCCTGCCGTACCCTCAAAGAATAATTCTCCCCATTGGATAAAAACATTGCATACCAGCTGAGAGATGTGAGAGATCTGGGTTCGATCCCTGCCTGGTAGTACAAAGTGTCATTTCATTTTGGACTAAAACAGTGTGCACATGATCTGGTTTTCTCATACAATAATGTTTTTTTATTGTAAAGGCAAAGATACGTATGTTTACAATATTAACTGTTCATTTGTAGCTTGTTAGTTAAACAATTCAGTCTCTGGACACCATGGCAGTTATGCAATAGGTAACGTTATGGGAACAGGTATCCCATGGCAATTTGTCAAGCAAAGAAAAAGGTTTTAATGCAGATTATCATCTGGTTAACATCGCGTTGTTGCATTAATGGAAAAAGAAATCAAAAAATAACTGTGCCATTGGCTACATGTTTTAATCTCACAAATACAGACAAAATAAATTTGTCTGTGTGGAGTGCTCTCGCGGTCATGTCTGACTCACTGTGCAAACCGAACCTTCAACGCTCGCCTCGGCCAACATTTCTTTATTATGTCTTTATTAATTTCTTCACTTCAGCTCTGTTCAGTTTATCCTTTTCACACATAACACAATGTCACCATAAAATTAACTATGAGGAAAATTAAGAAATTACGATAATACATTAAGAATTGATTATGGCGTACTATAAGCTGCAATCCCTTAAGAGGTCGGATTTATAAACCTCCAATTCCCCAAACACATCTGTCTCATGGTAAGTCACTTTAAAAAATTACAATAGCCTGGGAACATGGCTCTTGTCTACTACTACTCTACAGACAATTTAGCTTACTGCAAACACTTTTAATTATAATAATAATAATAAGAAGAATCTCTGGGAGGCTACTTTCTTAGTAGTATCTATTGTTTTCTTTCTGGCTAAGATTCCTGGGAAATATGTGTTGTCCAATTAAGCTTGTTAGCCAAAGTTAGTTAGTGAAGAAACTTCAGTCAGCTGCTAGTCAGGAAGCAGGTACAAGCTAGGCTACTACGAAGCGAATCAATATGCCTTATACATCCATTGCACTGCAGAAAACTAAACTAAACCTAGCTGCATGGTCCGATACCAAAAGATTTCCCGCAGGCAACGTTAGGCTACACTACCGGGAAAAAAACTGCGAAGGAATTATGCTGTGCTTATGAAGTCAGCAGCTCTTAGCCCAGACATGGAAGCTTGGGAGTTACGCATCCGACAAGCCAGTGTTGAATAGCCTAACGTTAAATGTATTTTTATAGAATACCAATACGCGTATTTTACAACTGTATTTCCATATTTTACTTATGTAAAGGATTTAGGCTGTACAAACTATTTTGGCTGTATGTATTTCCTTCAGCTACAATGTATTTGCGTCTAGCCTATTGTGCATGCATGTCTCTATATAGACTTGGTTAATTAATTTACATGCTTCTTCATGATCCAAAGTTCAGGTGGTGCTGTTCATTGTATTTCATTAGACATTAAATACAGCTCATCTACAAACTATTTTAATGTAATTGTGGGCTATCGGTAATAGGAGAAATGTTCTCATTCTCGTCAGTACAGGGCGTTATAGTTACAGGAATGTCTGCATGCATTTATTTGGAATGCATGACTCTCTCGATGTCATTATCTTCATGCATTATTCATCATTAGTTAGCTACCAAAAATAAGTCATATCTGATCAAAAACGTCTCTGACGTTAAAAAAAAGTCAAGTTACTCACGCTTGGCCTACAGAGCGCTGTCTATAAGTCCTTAATTCCAACTTGCAAAAACTAGGCCTGCCTTTAAAAATATTGATATCAAAATGTGGCCAAGTTACAACTAACAATATTGCCTATCGTAGCTCACACTAAATAAACTAGCTCTATTCCAAAGCAATACTATCCAAACTTTCCTAAATTATTTAATACAACTTGGCCCTGTGTTTCTTCATCTTACCATCTCAAGAGAATGTGGTCAATGAAACTGTATGTTCCACATCAAACTGCAAAATGAGAATAATTTATAGTGGAAATACTCTGATTCAGATGTGTTGCACTTAGAAATTATACAGAAAAATTACTACACTATCGGGCATGTTTGAACAATTGTCTGCATCCACTGCTTTGGGTCTATGAAAAGCACAGAATTAATAAAATGTATTATTATTATTATTATTATGTATTTATTGATTTATTTATTTGGAATATTTGGATTTCTATCAAAACCTGTGTGGTCCTACAGAGCATAGATATCCTTATGTTCACAAAATTCTGTTCACAAATATAACTATTATTATGTTAAGAAAATTAGTACTATTAATTATTTGCCATCATCTGTCCCACAAACATGTCTGGATACGTTTGTAAAAATGCTATATGTACGCTATTTTCTAGGTAAAAATATTACTAATTTTTATCTGCATTTATTTATTCATCCCCCTTTTCTTTATTGTACATGATGTTACTTGATATAAATGTCTGTTTGTGAATTGTAAAGAAATCTGTAGCAGCACTTAATATTTTAAAACCTGTACATTTTCTAAAGTAGACTTGCCAACAAAGTATAACCATATCCTTTCTGGAGTGTAATTTTTCATCAACTGTTAAAAACATTCATTGAAATCATATGTTGCTCCATGAGGCACAATCTCTTCACATGCTAAGATGAAGAAACACAGGGCCAAGTTGCATAAAATAATTTAGGAAAGTTTGGATAGCATTGCTTTGGAATAGAGCTAGTTTATTTAGTGTGAGCTACGATAGGCAATATTGTTAGTTGTAACTTTTTGATATCAATACTTTTTAAAGCAGGCCTAGTTTTTGCAAGTTGGAATTAAGGACTTATAGACAGCGCTCTGTAGGCTATGCATGAGTAACTTGGCTTTGTTTTACGTCTGAGACATTTTTGATCAGATATTATATACATAACCATGAGGGAGAATAAAACCTGAAGGTGGCAGTACCTTCAGGTTTTATTCTCCCTCAGTGTCCATTCATTTTAAAGACGTCTTTCCAGTCCAGTCGTCCTCAAAAAACGAAATAACCATTTCCTCCCTTCAACACTGTCTCCACATTCTAATATACTTTAAACCTTGTCCTCTACCCGCCCTATTTTCCGTAATTGTGTTATCATTTCTTGTCTTTCATGCGTAACCAATAAAAATACTACATAAAATATAGCCATTTAAAAAAAGAAAAACACCACCCCACAGGGCCCCCTGGTGTTTAGGGGGCCCATTGCAGTCGCTTATAATGCAAATAGGCAAAAACGGCCCTGTGTCCGGTACATTGTACACTGTACATGCAAATACTTGCAATCAAAACATTCGGGCAGTTTTGCACAATTCCAGGTAGGAGAGGAGTGGTAGTGCTGGAGTGGAGGAAAGGAGGTTGGGAGTGAAGAATATTGGGATGCACCCCCTGCATTAGTTTATGGTCGGAGGTCGGATGTGGGAAACGTGTCGTTCCGCGTCATTACCGACATCACTGCGTTCACGGTGCACAACTGGGGACTTGGCGTCATGCAAGCCCTTCACATGGAAGTTTTGGCTTTGCTAGCAAATATAGCAAAAACAGCTAACAACTACAACAATAACGTTTTACCTTTTAATTGTATATGTTTATCATTCTGTATCGGTATGTTGGCCGATACAAAAGCATTTCATGCTGAAAAACAAAAAAAAAGTGTTTTAAAAGCTAAAATTGTCTAAAAGTCATGTTTGTTTACTGTTCACAATGTGGATCGCGGTGTGAGCTGCCTAGTCAGGGTTGTTGATTTCCTGATCCATCATTTCCGACATGGAACTCCTAGTTGGAAGAGCGTTTTATTACTTTTTCCCTAGTCAGATATCGGGATTCCTAGTTGGAAATGAAAAACACGAATGCTAATATAGTTTCTGTGCTCATGGGCTGAGCTAAAAACATCCGGTTCTTTGCGAAAGTTATGTCTTTGGGGGGGAACTCGGGAGTTTTGAATTTAAGTTCCGCAAGCAAAAAAAAGTTCTGAGCGTGCGTTAAAGCAAGACTATTCATTTGACTCACAACGCGCACCAAACCGAAAGTCGTGTACCGAATGGTTCGGTACAAATACATTCCACTCCCCAATTCCCATAGAAGGAAAAATAATTCAAGCATTTAAGCACAAGTCTGTAGATAAAAATGTCTTCAAAATAATGAGAAACATACATTGAATAAGGTGTGTCCAATCTTTTGACTGGTACTGTATGTTAATTTTTGCACTCCTCCACTGTCTTGTGCCATATGTTTGATATTAAATTGAGTGGTATTCTCTAATGAGTGCATGTAGTGTAAGTGTTCATACTTCATAGGTGGCTCAGTCATGTTTTATGTTTGATGCACTGATTTTCCGTGAAGCTAGAACATTACCAGCATTATCTACCAGATGGTAGAATATTATTTTATTGTAAGCTTATCGTACATAATGTAGATTATGGCGTATTTGTGAGGGGAGTGTAAGGTTCGGAGAACCAAACGCGGCTGATAAGAATTTCTAAAAGTGTATCTAGAAAGATACGCCACAAGGCGAAAGTAACCGCACCAGGACGGAGATAACACAGGATCGGGAGCAAAACTTCCCTAGCACAAGGCAAAACAAAGCAACTTCAAAAACGGAGGCGATCTCGATAAACAGCGAGAAAAACTAACAAAAGAACCTCACGCACTAAATAATTAGGCATAACAAGAGGTAGAGAAACAAAGCACAACTCAATAAAATGACTGAAGGAAAATAGTAGAAAAGAAAACCTGCTATCCAGAGCCCTTGTAGCGAAAGAGCTGAACACAAAAGATAAGAGGTAACAAGAATAAAGGATAAAGAGAAAGATTGGAAATAAAAGAGAAAACCAATCTAATCCTAATTCTCTAACCCGTTTCTTATTCGTACGAACCAGAAATGCAGCGACCAAAATTCCTATACCTTACCGACTTCATTGTCAACATAGCAAAGACAATATCGAAGTGAGGAAATGCGGAAGTCCTGCGGTATTTATAGCCGGCAGGAAACGCAAAACAGGTTTAGGGAATAATTGTTGGGCAAGATACAAACACCTGAACGGAGACGGAAAAAATCTGATAGAGCGTCCTGACGACGCCAAAAAGGGAACCAAAACGTAGAACCGCAAAGGCTGCAAAAACCATGACAGTAATAGTATCTCCCTCGAGTATAGTTTTCACTTGCAAGGAGAATACTCATTCAAATTTACTGTGTGCTGATATGTGCTAGATGAATGTATTTTTTTCCTTGGAGTATTTATAAATAGCAACATTTATGAAACATTAAACCGTGATGTTTTATTAAAGTACAAGAGTGAATGCACACTTCTGGACAAGGAGTGTATGATCCAGGAAATGTATAGTTTACCTGTTTTACATTTGTGCAGTATTTCATTGCAAACTAAAGAAAAACAACTTTGTTTTTGCATTTTTGCCAAGATTTCTTTGCATTTGAGGCACTTTATTTTTGCCTAAATTATGAAAGTAAACTAAGTTAGTATTGTAAATGGTACAACTGTCTTAAGTCATTTTCCCAGTTCCTGTGGTGCTTACACCACAAAAAAAGCCTTATAAAGCCTTAAGTAGAACAGTACCTAAATGTGCAAGGATTGATCAAATTTGACATCTGTGTGAGGGGGTTAAGGTAATAACAAAAACCATTCTTCTAGTTCAGAACTGTGCAACACTGCCTTACATGTGTTTTTGGTTGCCATTGGACACCATTTTGTTTGTACCTCAAAGTGAGGTACCTGATTCTGTGCACTGTTTTTCAGAGGAGGTGCATGTCTTGCTCTGGTAATGGCCGGAAAAAAAAAAAGAGATGCTCTTCTTGCAGTGGTTCTGGGAGGAAAAGGTAGGGCAGATCACACCCTAATGCTTACTTGTGCTGGAGTTGTATCAATATAGTTGTAGCGAAGTTCAAATTCTGCTTCAGTGTACCACACATACATGTTGATTATCTTCACCAGCCAGTTGCAAAAGAGATGTAACACATAATCATTGCCTGATGATGAGTGTGTGAACTTTTGCCATTTGATCGATCTGTCTGAATCCTTCAGTTGTTTAAGAGAAGGACAAAAGTCAACAGTTTCATGAGTTGAGATTGGCTACCTGCTACCCGTGAGTTACCCGAATCCTTCTGGTAAATTGAGCTGGTTTTTACAGTGAATTCTGTTGCTCTGGGTAAGCGTTTCTCAACCCTGGTCCTGGAGGGCCGCAGGATATGCTGGTTTTTGTTTTTGCCTTAATATTGGCAACCAATTCAGACCCAAGAAACCAGGTGTGGTGAATTAACTGTGTTATCGGCTGCTTTAATTGATCAATTAAGTCCCGAGTAACAATGAAAAGCAGTATACCCTGCGGCCCTCCAGGACCAGGGTTGAGAAACACTGCTCTGGGTTATACAGTGAATGCTCTTTCACGGTGAATGCTATTTAACCATGTCTCACTTACAGATGCAGCTCGTGCTCCGGAAAAGGTTTAAAAACGTGCAAGTCCTGCCTTGGACACCAAAACCTGCTTCACTTCATCCAGCTGTCCGTCACGTGGTAAATTCTCATGTGTTTTACACCTTTCAGAGCGGCATTCAATAAATCGCATAGGCATACTGCTTGAGAGAAGCCTGCACAACTAGGCCATTCTACTGGTGGCACAGGGCCTCGTCTTACATGTGCCCTTGACAAGCTGATTGCTGAGAAAATAAAATGTAAAAAGAATATGCATCAAAAATTCATGTCCATATCACAGTGTCAGTGTACCTATCACCAGTAACAGAATAATAAATAATAGCTATTAATCTTTAATAATGCATCTGTGTCATTCTTACATAGTTTAATAAGTAGTATGAATAAATGTATGCACAGTTTTTATAAACTAATTTGGGCCCCAGGAAAAAAATCGCTGAAGAACCGTACCAAGCTGTGTAATGGGAATGCTCACAAAAATATTTCTAATTCAGGAAAAATCGCTGTTCAGAATTTCGTTGAGAGGGTTTAGTTGATGTTATTGGCATGTAGGAGCTTGGCCTTAATCTGCTGTCTCTAAATTCAACAAGAGGTCTTAGTATTCAATCACAAGGGTGTTCTGTCCTCCCCCTTACCTAGGAAGAACCATGTGTTTGAGTTCATTCCGGATCGCTATCCAGAATTCCCCATTAAGAAGTTCGAGAAGGTGTCCGGGGATGCATTTTTTGTGGAAGAAAGCATTCTGGTAAGAGGCGTGCATTCTACAATCGTTTCTTTTGGCCTGAAAACCACTGGCTCGCTCTGTTGTGAAGTACTTTGTTCAGTGTACAATGGCAGGTTGCTACCTGGCAATCAAACCTGGAACCTTCATGTTACAAGCACAGTTGCTTACCCTCTAGACTACACTGCCACCTTCTGACTTTTTAAGTCATTAACAAAATTGATTATCTTCACCAGCCAGTTGCAAAAGAGATGTAACACATAATCATTGCCTGATGATGAGTGTGTGAACTTTTGCCATTTGATCGATCTGTCTGAATCCTTCAGTTGTTTAAGAGAAGGACAGAAGTCAACAGTTTCATGAGTTGAGATTGGCTACCTGCTACACTGCCACCTTTTGACTTTTTAAGTCATTAACAAAATGTCGAGAGGTCAGCCTGTCAGGTGCAATTCACAAGCACAGCAGATGAACGACCACAAAAGTACTCGAACCCTCAATCTTCTGATCCAAAGTCAGACACCTTATCGAATAGGCCATGCGGTCAGGTTATAGTTTTGTCCATATTGACCATACTGATGGGAGAAAGAGACACTTCAAAAACTCAATTTTTAGTGGAGCACGAATGAACTGTCACATTGTATGCATGTGACGGATGATTGACATAGCCTATGACAAATGACCTAATTTACAATGTAAGAAACTGAGCATCAGTCTAATTTCCCACCTTGGAGAATTTCACTTCCTCCACGGAGATGCATTTGTTGCAAGAGGTCAGAGTGAAACAAATTCAATAAAAAATAATCTGTCTCCCAAACAAATACCCAGTATAATTTTGGGCTACACTACTAGACACTACTAGAGAGATGGCTATCTATCTATCTAGTGAGAGGGGGTAAGTATAATATTTTGCCTTGTCCATTAGGCCACGCAGTCACAAGACGTGTCTGTGCTGCATTATAGGGTGCGCGTACGTGGGTGTGGCTTTCGCAGCGAATACGTTTTTGATGGAAGAAAAACATGGGGAAACAAAATTAAATAGCAAGTTATATTTTAGCCTAGGTAAAATTTTATACTTACCCTCTCTGACTAGATAGATAGATAGATAGCCTGCCAGCCATCTCTATAGTAGTGTCAAGTAGTGGAGTAGTGTAGCCCGAAATGATACTGGGTATTTGGTTTGGGAGACAGATTATTTTTGATTGAGTTTGTTTCACTCTGACCTCTTGCAACAAATGGGTCTCCTTGGAGGAAGGGCCATGTAATCGCTCACAAATACAATATTATGTTGAATTGAGCTGGAAACCTTTATGTTCCAAATGCAGTTCCTTACCCATTAACCTCCAATGCCACCCTCGGGCATTTTAATTCCATGTCAAGATCTCAAGAGTTTAGCAAAAAACTGGAACTCACAGCTGCAGGTTTGAAATGACAAACACTGCATTAGGATGACCACGAAGGGACTCGAACCCTCAATCTTCTGATCCGAAGTCAGATGCTTTATCCATTAGGCCATGTGGTCACGAGACTTTTCAGTGCTGCATCATAGGGTGCGCGTACGTGGGTGTGGCTTTCGCAGCGAATAAGTTTTTGATGGAAGAAAACCATGGGGAAACAAAATTTATTACCAAGTTGCCTATAGGCCTAGGCAAAATTTTATGCTTGCCCTTTCTCACTAGATAGATAGATAGCCATCTATCTAGTAGTGTTTAGTAGTGTAGCCCAAAATGACACTGGGTATTTGGTTTGAGAGACAGATTATTTTTGATTGAGTTTGTTTCACTCTGACCTCTTGCAACAAATGGGTCTACTTGGAGGAAGGGCCATGTAATCGCTCACAAATACAATATTATGTTGAATTGAGCTGGAAACCTTTATGTTCCAAATGCAGTTCCATACCCATTAACCTCCAATGCCACCCTCTGGCATTTTACTTCCATGTCAAGATCTCAAGAGTTTAGCAAAAAACTGGAACTTACAGCTGCAGGTTTGAAATGACAAACACCGCATTAGGACGACCACGAAGGGACTCGAACCCTCAATCTTCTGATCCGAAGTCAGACGCCTTATCCATTAGGCCACACGGTTACAAAACTTTACAGTGCTGCATCATAGGGTGCGCGTACGTGGGTGTGGCTTTCGCAGCTAATAAGTTTTTGATGGAAGAAAACCATGGGGAAATTAAATTAAATACCAAGTTTTCTTTAGGCCCAGGCAAAATTTTATACTTACCCTCTCTCACTATATAGATAGATAGATAGATAGATAGATAGTCATCTCTCTAGTAGTGTCCAGTGGTGGAGTAGTGTAGCCCAAAATTATACTGGGTATTTGTTAGGGAGACAGATTATTTTTGATTGAGTTTGTTTCACTCTGACCTCTTGCAACAAATGGGTCTACTTGGAGGAAGGGCCATGTAATCGCTCACAAATACAATATTATGTTGAATTGAGCTGGAAACCTTTATGTTCCAAATGCAGTTCCATACCCATTAACCTCCAATGCCACCCTCTGGCATTTTACTTCCATGTCAAGATCTCAAGAGTTTAGCAAAAAACTGGAACTTACAGCTGCAGGTTTGAAATGACTAACACTGCATTAGGACGACCACGAAGGGACTTGAACCCTCAATCTTCTGATCTGAAGTCAGACGCCTTATCCATTAGGCCACGCGGTCACAAAATGTTTCAATGCTGCATTATAAGGTGCGCGTACGTGGGTGTGGCTGTCGCAGCGAATAAGTTTTTGATGGAAGAAAACAATGGGGAAACAAAATTTATTACCAAGTTGACTATAGGCCTAGGCAAAATTTTATGCTTACCCTTTCTCACTCGATAGATAGATAGTCATCTCTCTAGTAGTGTCCAGTAGTGGAGTAGTGTAGCCCAAAATTATACTGGGTATTTGTTTGGGAGACAGATTATTTTTGATTGAGTTATTTTCACTCTGACCTCTTGCAACAAATGGATCTCCTTGGAGGAAGGGCCATGTAATCGCTCACAAATACAATATTATGTTGAATTGAGCTGGAAACCTTTATGTTCCAAATGCAGTTCCTTACCCATTAACCTCCAATGCCACCCTCTGGCATTTTAATTCCATGTCAAGATCTCAAGAGTTTAGCAAAAAACTGGAACTCACAGCTGCAGGTTTGAAATGACAAACACTGCATTAGGATGACCACGAAGGGTCTCGAACCTTCAATCTTCTGATCCGAAGTCAGACGCCTTATCCATTAGGCCACGCGGTCACAAAATGTTTCAGTGCTGCATTATAGGGTGCGCGTACGTGGGTGTGGCTTTCGCAGCGAATAAGTTTTTTATGGAAGAAAACTATGGGGAAACAAAATTTATTACCAAGTTGCCTATAGGCCTAGGCAAAATTGTATGCTTACCCTTTCTCACTCGATAGATAGATAGTCATCTCTCTAGTAGTGTCCAGTAGTGGAGTAGTGTAGCCCAAAATTATACTGGGTATTTGTTTGGGAGACAGATTATTTTTGATTGAGTTATTTTCACTCTGACCTCTTGCAACAAATGGATCTCCTTGGAGGAAGGGCCATGTAATCGCTCACAAATACAATATTATGTTGAATTGAGCTGGAAACCTTTACGTTCCAAATGCAGTTCCTTACCCATTAACCTCCAATGCCACCCTCTGGCATTTTAATTCCATGTCAAGATCTCAAGAGTTTAGCAAAAAACTGGAACTCACAGCTGCAGGATTGAAATGACAAACACTGCATTAGGATGACCACGAAGGGACTCGAACCCTCAATCTTCTGATCCGAAGTCAGACGCCTTATCCATTAGGCCACGCGGTCATGAGATGTTTCAGTGCTGCATCATTGGGTGCGCGTACGTGGGTGTGGATTTCGCAGCGCATACGTTTTTAATGGAAGAAAATCATGGGCAAACAAAATTAAATACCAAGTTTTCTTTAGGCCCAGGCAAAATTTTATACTTACCCTCTCTCACTATATAGATAGATAGATAGATAGTCATCTCTCTACTAGTGTCCAGTGGTGGAGTAGTGTAGCCCAAAATTATACTGGGTATTTGTTTGGGAGTCAGATTATTTTTGATTGAGTTATTTTCACTCTGACCTCTTGCAACAAATGGATCTCCTTGGAGAAAGGGCCATGTAATCGCTCACAAATACAATATTATGTTGAATTGAGCAGGAAAGCTTTATGTTCCAAATGCAGTTCCTTACCCATTAACCTCAAATGCCACCCTCTGGCATTTTAATTCCATGTCAAGCTCTCAAGAGTTTAGCAAAAAACTGGAACTGACAGCTGCAGGTTTGAAACGACAAATACCGTATTAGGACGACCACGAAGGGACTCGAACCCTCAATCTTCTGATCCGAAGTCAGACGCCTTATCCATTAGGCCACGCGGTCATGAGATGTTTCAGTGCTGCATCATTGGGTGCGCGTACGTGGGTGTGGATTTCGCAGCGCATACGTTTTTAATGGAAGAAAATCATGGGCAAACAAAATTAAATACCAAGTTTTCTTTAGGCCCAGGCAAAATTTTATACTTACCCTCTCTCACTATATAGATAGATAGATAGATAGTCATCTCTCTAGTAGTGTCCAGTGGTGGAGTAGTGTAGCCCAAAATTGTTCTGGGTATTTGTTTGGGAGCCAGATTATTTTTGATTGAGTTTGTTTCACTCTGACCTCTTGCAACAAATGGATCTCCTTGGAGGAAGGGCCATGTAATCGCTCAAAAATACAATATTATGTTGAATTGAGCTGGAAACCTTTATGTTCCAAATGCAGTTCCTTACCCATTAACCTCCAATGCCACCCTCTGGCATTTTAATTCCATGTCAAGATCTCAAGAGTTTAGCAAAAAACTGTAACTCACAGCTGCAGGTTTGAAATGACTAACACTGCATTAGGATGACCACGAAGGGACTCGAACCCTCAATCTTCTGATCCGAAGTCAGACGCCTTATCCATTAGGCCACGCGGTCACAAAACGTTTCAGTGCTGCATTATAGGGTGCGCGTACGTGGGTGTGGCTTTCGCAGCTAATAAGTTTTTGATGGAAGAAAACC
Source organism: Synaphobranchus kaupii (assembly GCA_029718625.1). Taxonomy (NCBI): domain Eukaryota; kingdom Metazoa; phylum Chordata; class Actinopteri; order Anguilliformes; family Synaphobranchidae; genus Synaphobranchus; species Synaphobranchus kaupii. The sequence continues at coordinate 19,019,170 of CM056380.1, read as the reverse complement.
ATGGGGAAACAAAATTTATTACCAAGTTGCCTATAGGCCAAGCCAAAATTTTATACTTACCCTTTCTCACTAGATAGATAGATAGCCATCTATCTAGTAGTGTTTAGTAGTGTAGCCCAAAATGACACTGGGTATTTGGTTTGGGAGACAGATTATTTTTGATTGAGTTTGTTTCACTCTGACCTCTTGCAACAAATGGATCTCCTTGGAGGAAGGGCCATGTAATCGCTCACAAATACAATATTATGTTGAATTGAGCTGGAAACCTTTATGTTCCAAATGCAGTTCCTTACCCATTAACCTCCAATGCCACCCTCTGGCATTTTAATTCCATGTCAAGATCTCAAGAGTTTAGCAAAAAACTGGAACTCACAGCTGCAGGTTTGAAATGACAAACACTGCATTAGGATGACCACGAAGGGTCTCGAACCTTCAATCTTCTGATCCGAAGTCAGACGCCTTATCCATTAGGCCACGCGGTCACAAAATGTTTCAGTGCTGCATTATAGGGTGCGCGTACGTGGGTGTGGCTTTCGCAGCGAATAAGTTTTTTATGGAAGAAAACTATGGGGAAACAAAATTTATTACCAAGTTGCCTATAGGCCTAGGCAAAATTGTATGCTTACCCTTTCTCACTAGATAGATAGATAGTCATCTCTCTAGTAGTGTCCAGTAGTGGAGTAGTGTAGCCCAAAATTATACTGGGTATTTGTTTGGGAGACAGATTATTTTTGATTGAGTTATTTTCACTCTGACCTCTTGCAACAAATGGATCTCCTTGGAGGAAGGGCCATGTAATCGCTCACAAATACAATATTATGTTGAATTGAGCTGGAAACCTTTACGTTCCAAATGCAGTTCCTTACCCATTAACCTCCAATGCCACCCTCTGGCATTTTAATTCCATGTCAAGATCTCAAGAGTTTAGCAAAAAACTGGAACTCACAGCTGCAGGATTGAAATGACAAACACTGCATTAGGATGACCACGAAGGGACTCGAACCCTCAATCTTCTGATCCGAAGTCAGACGCCTTATCCATTAGGCCACGCGGTCATGAGATGTTTCAGTGCTGCATCATTGGGTGCGCGTACGTGGGTGTGGATTTCGCAGCGCATACGTTTTTAATGGAAGAAAATCATGGGCAAACAAAATTAAATACCAAGTTTTCTTTAGGCCCAGGCAAAATTTTATACTTACCCTCTCTCACTATATAGATAGATAGATAGATAGTCATCTCTCTACTAGTGTCCAGTGGTGGAGTAGTGTAGCCCAAAATTATACTGGGTATTTGTTTGGGAGTCAGATTATTTTTGATTGAGTTATTTTCACTCTGACCTCTTGCAACAAATGGATCTCCTTGGAGAAAGGGCCATGTAATCGCTCACAAATACAATATTATGTTGAATTGAGCAGGAAAGCTTTATGTTCCAAATGCAGTTCCTTACCCATTAACCTCAAATGCCACCCTCTGGCATTTTAATTCCATGTCAAGCTCTCAAGAGTTTAGCAAAAAACTGGAACTGACAGCTGCAGGTTTGAAACGACAAACACCGTATTAGGACGACCACGAAGGGACTCGAACCCTCAATCTTCTGATCCGAAGTCAGACGCCTTATCCATTAGGCCACGCGGTCATGAGATGTTTCAGTGCTGCATCATTGGGTGCGCGTACGTGGGTGTGGATTTCGCAGCGCATACGTTTTTAATGGAAGAAAATCATGGGCAAACAAAATTAAATACCAAGTTTTCTTTAGGCCCAGGCAAAATTTTATACTTACCCTCTCTCACTATATAGATAGATAGATAATCATCTCTCTAGTAGTGTCCAGTGGTGGAGTAGTGTAGCCCAAAATTATTCTGGGTATTTGTTTGGGAGCCAGATTATTTTTGATTGAGTTTGTTTCACTCTGACCTCTTGCAACAAATGGATCTCCTTGGAGGAAGGGCCATGTAATCGCTCAAAAATACAATATTATGTTGAATTGAGCTGGAAACCTTTATGTTCCAAATGCAGTTCCTTACCCATTAACCTCCAATGCCACCCTCAGGCATTTCAATTCCATGTCAAGATCTCAAGAGTTTAGCAAAAAACTGTAACTCACAGCTGCAGGTTTGAAATGACTAACACTGCATTAGGATGACCACGAAGGGACTCGAACCCTCAATCTTCTGATCCGAAGTCAGACGCCTTATCCATTAGGCCACGCGGTCACAAAACGTTTCAGTGCTGCATTATAGGGTGCGCGTACGTGGGTGTGGCTTTCGCAGCGAATAAGTTTTTGATGGAAGAAAACCATGGGGAAACAAAATTTATTACCAAGTTGCCTATAGGCCAAGCCAAAATTTTATACTTACCCTTTCTCACTAGATAGATAGATAGCCATCTATATAGTAGTGTTTAGTAGTGTAGCCCAAAATGACACTGGGTATTTGGTTTGGGAGACAGATTATTTTTGATTGAGTTTGTTTCACTCTGACCTCTTGCAACAAATGGATCTCCTTGGAGGAAGGGCCATGTAATCGCTCACAAATACAATATTATGTTGAATTGAGCTGGAAACCTTTATGTTCCAAATGCAGTTCCTTACCCATTAACCTCCAATGCCACCCTCTGGCTTTTTAATTCCATGTCAAGATCTCAAGAGTTTAGCAAGTGGAGTAGTGTAGCCCAAAATTATACTGGGTATTTGTTTGGGAGACAGATTATTTTTGATTGAGTTTGTTTCACTCTGACCTCTTGCAACAAATGGGTCTCCTTGGAGGAAGGGCCATGTAATCGTTCACAAATACAGTATTATGTTGAATTGAGCAGGAAAGCTTTATGTTCCAAATGCAGTTCCTTACCCATTAACCTCAAATGCCACCCTCTGGCATTTTAATTCCATGTCAAGCTCTCAAGAGTTTAGCAAAAAACTGGAACTCACAGCTGCAGGTTTGAAACGACAAACACCGTATTAGGACGACCACGAAGGGACTCGAACTCTCAATCTTCTGATCCGAAGTCAGACGCCTTATCCATTAGGCCACGCGGTCATGAGATGTTTCAGTGCTGCATCATTGGGTGCGCGTACGTGGGTGTGGATTTCGCAGCGAATAAGTTTTTGATGGAAGAAAACCATGGGGAAACAAAATTTATTACCAAGTTGCCTATAGGCCTAGGCAAAATTGTATGCTTACCCTTTCTCACTAGATAGATAGATAGTCATCTCTCTAGTAGTGTCCAGTAGTGGAGTAGTGTAGCCCAAAATTATACTGAGTATTTGTTTGGGAGCCAGATTATTTTTGATTGAGTTATTTTCACTCTGACCTCTTGCAACAAATGGATCTCCTTGGAGGAAGGGCCATGTAATCGCTCAAAAATACAATATTATGTTGAATTGAGCTGGAAACCTTTATGTTCCAAATGCAGTTCCTTACCCATTAACCTCCAATGCCACCCTCTGGCTTTTTAATTCCATGTCAAGATCTCAAGAGTTTAGCAAAAACCTGGAATTCACAGCTGCAGGTTTGAAATGACTAACACTGCATTAGGATGACCACGAAGGGACTCGAACCCTCAATCTTCTGATCCGAAGTCAGACGCCTTATCCATTAGGCCACGCGGTCACAAAATGTTTCAGTGCTGCATTATAGGGTGCGCGTACGTGGGTGTGGATTTCGCAGCGAATAAGTTTTTGATGGAAGAAAACCATGGGGAAACAAAATTTATTACCAAGTTGCCTATAGGCCTAGGCAAAATTGTATGCTTACCCTTTCTCACTAGATAGATAGATAGTCATCTCTCTAGTAGTGTCCAGTAGTGGAGTAGTGTAGCCCAAAATTATACTGAGTATTTGTTTGGGAGAAAGATTATTTTTGATTGAGTTTGTTTCACTCTGACCTCTTGCAAGAAATGGGTCTCCTTGGAGGAAGGGCCATGTAATCGTTCACAAATACAGTATTATGTTGAATTGAGCAGGAAAGCTTTATGTTCCAAATGCAGTTCCTTACCCATTAACCTCAAATGCCACCCTCTGGCATTTTAATTCCATGTCAAGATCTCAAGAGTTTAGCAAAAAACTGGAACTTACAGCTGCAGGTTTGAAACGACAAACACCGTATTAGGACGACCACGAAGGGACTCGAACCCTCAATCTTCTGATCCGAAGTCAGACGCCTTATCCATTAGGCCACGCGGTCATGAGATGTTTCAGTGCTGCATCATTGGGTGCGCGTACGTGGGTGTGGATTTCGCAGCGCATACGTTTTTAATGGAAGAAAATCATGGGCAAACAAAATTAAATACCAAGTTTTCTTTAGGCCCAGGCAAAATTTTATACTTACCCTCTCTCACTATATAGATAGATAGATAGATAGTCATCTCTCTACTAGTGTCCAGTGGTGGAGTAGTGTAGCCCAAAATTATACTGGGTATTTGTTTGGGAGTCAGATTATTTTTGATTGAGTTATTTTCACTCTGACCTCTTGCAACAAATGGATCTCCTTGGAGAAAGGGCCATGTAATCGCTCACAAATACAATATTATGTTGAATTGAGCAGGAAAGCTTTATGTTCCAAATGCAGTTCCTTACCCATTAACCTCAAATGCCACCCTCTGGCATTTTAATTCCATGTCAAGCTCTCAAGAGTTTAGCAAAAAACTGGAACTGACAGCTGCAGGTTTGAAACGACAAACACCGTATTAGGACGACCACGAAGGGACTCGAACCCTCAATCTTCTGATCCGAAGTCAGACGCCTTATCCATTAGGCCACGCGGTCATGAGATGTTTCAGTGCTGCATCATTGGGTGCGCGTACGTGGGTGTGGATTTCGCAGCGCATACGTTTTTAATGGAAGAAAATCATGGGCAAACAAAATTAAATACCAAGTTTTCTTTAGGCCCAGGCAAAATTTTATACTTACCCTCTCTCACGATATAGATAGATAGATAGATAGATAGTCATCTCTCTAGTAGTGTCCAGTGGTGGAGTAGTGTAGCCCAAAATTATTCTGGGTATTTGTTTGGGAGCCAGATTATTTTTGATTGAGTTTGTTTCACTCTGACCTCTTGCAACAAATGGATCTCCTTGGAGGAAGGGCCATGTAATCGCTCAAAAATACAATATTATGTTGAATTGAGCTGGAAACCTTTATGTTCCAAATGCAGTTCCTTACCCATTAACCTCCAATGCCACCCTCAGGCATTTTAATTCCATGTCAAGATCTCAAGAGTTTAGCAAAAAACTGTAACTCACAGCTGCAGGTTTGAAATGACTAACACTGCATTAGGATGACCACGAAGGGACTCGAACCCTCAATCTTCTGATCCGAAGTCAGACGCCTTATCCATTAGGCCACGCGGTCACAAAACGTTTCAGTGCTGCATTATAGGGTGCGCGTACGTGGGTGTGGCTTTCGCAGCGAATAAGTTTTTGATGGAAGAAAACCATGGGGAAACAAAATTTATTACCAAGTTGCCTATAGGCCAAGCCAAAATTTTATACTTACCCTTTCTCACTAGATAGATAGATAGCCATCTATCTAGTAGTGTTTAGTAGTGTAGCCCAAAATGACACTGGGTATTTGGTTTGGGAGACAGATTATTTTTGATTGAGTTTGTTTCACTCTGACCTCTTGCAACAAATGGATCTCCTTGGAGGAAGGGCCATGTAATCGCTCACAAATACAATATTATGTTGAATTGAGCTGGAAACCTTTATGTTCCAAATGCAGTTCCTTACCCATTAACCTCCAATGCCACCCTCTGGCTTTTTAATTCCATGTCAAGATCTCAAGAGTTTAGCAAGTGGAGTAGTGTAGCCCAAAATTATACTGGGTATTTGTTTGGGAGACAGATTATTTTTGATTGAGTTTGTTTCACTCTGACCTCTTGCAACAAATGGGTCTCCTTGGAGGAAGGGCCATGTAATCGTTCACAAATACAGTATTATGTTGAATTGAGCAGGAAAGCTTTATGTTCCAAATGCAGTTCCTTACCCATTAACCTCAAATGCCACCCTCTGGCATTTTAATTCCATGTCAAGCTCTCAAGAGTTTAGCAAAAAACTGGAACTCACAGCTGCAGGTTTGAAACGACAAACACCGTATTAGGACGACCACGAAGGGACTCGAACTCTCAATCTTCTGATCCGAAGTCAGACGCCTTATCCATTAGGCCACGCGGTCATGAGATGTTTCAGTGCTGCATCATTGGGTGCGCGTACGTGGGTGTGGATTTCGCAGCGCATACGTTTTTAATGGAAGAAAATCATAGGCAAACAAAATTAAATACCAAGTTTTCTTTAGGCCCAGGCAAAATTTTATACTTACCCTCTCTCACTATATAGATAGATAGATAGATAGATAGATAGATAGTCATCTCTCTAGTAGTGTCCAGTGGTGGAGTAGTGTAGCCCAAAATTATACTGGGTATTTGTTTGGGAGCCAGATTATTTTTGATTGAGTTATTTTCACTCTGACCTCTTGCAACAAATGGATCTCCTTGGAGGAAGGGCCATGTAATCGCTCAAAAATACAATATTATGTTGAATTGAGCTGGAAACCTTTATGTTCCAAATGCAGTTCCTTACCCATTAACCTCCAATGCCACCCTCTGGCATTTTAATTCCATGTCAAGATCTCAAGAGTTTAGCAAAAAACTGTAACTCACAGCTGCAGGTTTGAAATGACTAACACTGTATTAGGATGACCACGAAGGGACTCGAACCCTCAATCTTCTGATTCGAAGTCAGACGCCTTATCCATTAGGCCACGCGGTCACAAAACGTTTCAGTGCTGCATTATAGGGTGCTCGTACGTGGGTGTGGATTTCGCAGCGAATAAGTTTTTGATGGAAGAAAACCATGGGGAAACAAAATTTATTACCAAGTTGCCTATAGGCCTAGGCAAAATTGTATGCCTACCCTTTCTCACTAGGTAGATAGATAGTCATCTCTCTAGTAGTGTCCAGTAGTGGAGTAGTGTAGCCCAAAATTATACTGGGTATTTTTTTGGGAGACAGATTATTTTTGATTGAGTTTGTTTCACTCTGACCTCTTGCAACAAATGGGTCTCCTTGGAGGAAGGGCCATGTAATCGTTCACAAATACAGTATTATGTTGAATTGAGCAGGAAAGCTTTATGTTCCAAATGCAGTTCCTTACCCATTAACCTCAAATGCCACCCTCTGGCATTTTAATTCCATGTCAAGATCTCAAGAGTTTAGCAAAAAACTGGAACTTACAGCTGCAGGTTTGAAACGACAAACACCGTATTAGGACGACCACGAAGGGACTCGAACCCTCAATCTTCTGATCCGAAGTCAAACGCCTTATCCATTAGGCCACGCGGTCATGAGATGTTTCAGTGCTGCATCATTGGGTACGCGTACGTGGGTGTGGATTTCGCAGCGCATACGTTTTTAATGGAAGAAAATCATGGGCAAACAAAATTAAATACCAAGTTTTCTTTAGGCCCAGGCTAAATTTTATACTTACCCTCTCTCACTATATAGATAGATAGATAGATAGATAGTCATCTCTCTAGTAGTGTCCAGTGGTGGAGTAGTGTAGCCCAAAATTATACTGGGTATTTGTTTGGGAGCCAGATTATTTTTGATTGAGTTATTTTCACTCTGACCTCTTGCAACAAATGGATCTCCTTGGAGGAAGGGCCATGTAATCGTTCACAAAAACAGTATTATGTTGAATCGAGCAGGAAAGCTTTATGTTCCAAATGCAGTTCCTTACCCATTAACCTCAAATGCCACCCTCTGGCATTTTAATTCCATGTCAAGCTCTCAAGAGTTTAGCAAAAAACTGGAACTTACAGCTGCAGGTTTGAAACGACAAACACCGTATTAGGACGACCACGAAGGGACTCGAACCCTCAATCTTCTGATCCGAAGTCAGACACCTTATCCATTAGGCCACGCGGTCATGAGAAGTTTCAGTGCTGCATCATTGGGTGCGCGTACGTGGATGTGGATTTCGCAGCGCATACGTTTTTAATGGAAGAAAATCATGGGCAAACAAAATTAAATACCAAGTTTTCTTTAGGCCCAGGCAAAATTTTATACTTACCCTCTCTCACTATATAGACAGATAGATAGATAGTAATCTCTCTAGTAGTGTCCAGTGGTGGAGTAGTGTAGCCCAAAATTATACTGGGTATTTGTTTGGGAGCCAGATTATTTTTGATTGAGTTATTTTCACTCTGACCTCTTGCAACAAATGGATCTCCTTGGAGGAAGGGCCATGTAATCGCTCAAAAATACAATATTATGTTGAATTGAGCTGGAAACCTTTATGTTCCAAATGCAGTTCCTTACCCATTAACCTCCAATGCCACCCTCTGGCATTTTAATTCCATGTCAAGCTCTCAAGAGTTTAGCAAAAAACTGGAACTTACAGCTGCAGGTTTGAAACGACAAACACCGTATTAGGACGACCACGAAGGGACTCGAACCCTCAATCTTCTGATCCGAAGTCAGACGCCTTATCCATTAGGCCACGCGGTCATGAGATGTTTCAGTGCTGCATCATTGGGTGCGCGTACGTGGGTGTGGATTTCGCAGCGAATAAGTTTTTGATGGAAGAAAACCATGGGGAAACAAAATTTATTACCAAGTTGCCTATAGGCCTAGGCAAAATTGTATGCTTACCCTTTCTCACTAGATAGATAGATAGTCATCTCTCTAGTAGTGTCCAGTAGTGGAGTAGTGTAGCCCAAAATTATACTGGGTATTTGTTTGGGAGCCAGATTATTTTTGATTGAGTTATTTTCACTCTGACCTCTTGCAACAAATGGATCTCCTTGGAGGAAGGGCCATGTAATCGCTCAAAAATACAATATTATGTTGAATTGAGCTGGAAACCTTTATGTTCCAAATGCAGTTCCTTACCCATTAACCTCCAATGCCACCCTCTGGCTTTTTAATTCCATGTCAAGATCTCAAGAGTTTAGCAAAAACCTGGAATTCACAGCTGCAGGTTTGAAATGACTAACACTGCATTAGGATGACCACGAAGGGACTCGAACCCTCAATCTTCTGATCCGAAGTCAGACGCCTTATCCATTAGGCCACGCGGTCACAAAACGTTTCAGTGCTGCATTATAGGGTGCGCGTACGTGGGTGTGGATTTCGCAGCGAATAAGTTTTTGATGGAAGAAAACCATGGGGAAACAAAATTTATTACCAAGTTGCCTATAGGCCTAGGCAAAATTGTATGCTTACCCTTTCTCACTAGATAGATAGATAGTCATCTCTCTAGTAGTGTCCAGTAGTGGAGTAGTGTAGCCCAAAATTATACTGAGTATTTGTTTGGGAGAAAGATTATTTTTGATTGAGTTTGTTTCACTCTGACCTCTTGCAAGAAATGGGTCTCCTTGGAGGAAGGGCCATGTAATCGTTCACAAATACAGTATTATGTTGAATTGAGCAGGAAAGCTTTATGTTCCAAATGCAGTTCCTTACCCATTAACCTCAAATGCCACCCTCTGGCATTTTAATTCCATGTCAAGATCTCAAGAGTTTAGCAAAAAACTGGAACTTACAGCTGCAGGTTTGAAACGACAAACACCGTATTAGGACGACCACGAAGGGACTCGAACCCTCAATCTTCTGATCCGAAGTCAGACGCCTTATCCATTAGGCCACGCGGTCATGAGAAGTTTCAGTGCTGCATCATTGCGTGCACGTACATGGGTGTGGATTTCGCAGCGCATACGTTTTTAATGGAAGAAAATCATGGGCAAACAAAATTAAATACCAAGTTTTCTTTAGGCCCAGGCAAAATTTTATACTTACCCTCTCTCACTATATAGACAGATAGATAGATAGTAATCTCTCTAGTAGTGTCCAGTGGTGGAGTAGTGTAGCCCAAAATTATACTGGGTATTTGTTTGGGAGCCAGATTATTTTTGATTGAGTTATTTTCACTCTGACCTCTTGCAACAAATGGATCTCCTTGGAGGAAGGGCCATGTAATCGCTCAAAAATACAATATTATGTTGAATTGAGCTGGAAACCTTTATGTTCCAAATGCAGTTCCTTACCCATTAACCTCCAATGCCACCCTCTGGCATTTTAATTCCATGTCAAGATCTCAAGAGTTTAGCAAAAAACTGGAACTGACAGCTGCAGGTTTGAAACGACAAACACCGTATTAGGACGACCACGAAGGGACTCGAACCCTCAATCTTCTGATCCGAAGTCAGACGCCTTATCCATTAGGCCACGCGGTCACAAAACGTTTCAGTGCTGCATTATAGGGTGCGCGTACGTGGGTGTGGATTTCGCAGCGAATAAGTTTTTGATGGAAGAAAACCATGGGGAAACAAAATTTATTACCAAGTTGCCTATAGGCCTAGGCAAAATTGTATGCTTACCCTTTCTCACTAGATAGATACATAGTCATCTCTCTAGTAGTGTCCAGTGGTGGAGTAGTGTAGCCCAAAATTATACTGGGTATTTGTTTGGGAGACAGATTATTTTTGATTGAGTTTGTTTCACTCTGACCTCTTGCAACAAATGGGTATACAGTATTATGTTGAATTGAGCAGGAAAGCTTTATGTTCCAAATGCAGTTCCTTACCCATTAACCTCAAATGCCACCCTCTGGCATTTTAATTCCATGTCAAGCTCTCAAGAGTTTAGCAAAAAACTGGAACTTACAGCTGCAGGTTTGAAACGACAAACACCGTATTAGGACGACCACGAAGGGACTCGAACCCTCAATCTTCTGATCCGAAGTCAGACGCCTTATCCATTAGGCCACGCGGTCATGAGATGTTTCAGTGCTGCATCATTGCGTGCGCGTACGTGGGTGTGGATTTCGCAGCGCATACGTTTTTAATGGAAGAAAATCATGGGCAAACAAAATTAAATACCAAGTTTTCTTTAGGCCCAGGCAAAATTTTATACTTACCCTCTCTCACTATATAGATAGATAGATAGATAGTCATCTCTCTAGTAGTGTCCAGTGGTGGAGTAGTGTAGCCCAAAATTATACTGGGTATTTGTTTGGGAGTCAGATTATTTTTGATTGAGTTTGTTTCACTCTGACCTCTTGCAACAAATGGATCTCCTTGGAGGAAGGGCCATGTAATCGCTCAAAAATACAATATTATGTTGAATTGAGCTGGAAACCTTTATGTTCCAAATGCAGTTCCTTACCCATTAACCTCCAATGCCACCCTCTGGCATTTTAATTCCATGTCAAGATCTCAAGAGTTTAGCAAAAAACTGGAACTTACAGCTGCAGGTTTGAAACGACAAACACCGTATTAGGACGACCACGAAGGGATTCGAACCCTCAATCTTCTGATCCGAAGTCAAACGCCTTATCCATTAGGCCACGCGGTCATGAGATGTTTCAGTGCTGCATCATTGGGTGCGCGTACATGGGTGTGGATTTCGCAGTGCATACGTTTTTAATGGAAAAAAATCATGGGCAAACAAAATTAAATACCAAGTTTTCTTTAGGCCCAGGCAAAATTTTATACTTACCCTCTCTCACTATATAGATAGATAGATAGATAGATAGTCATCTCTCTAGTAGTGTCCAGTGGTGGAGTAGTGTAGCCCAAAATTATACTGGGTATTTGTTTGGGAGCCAGATTATTTTTGATTGAGTTATTTTCACTCTGACCTCTTGCAACAAATGGATCTCCTTGGAGGAAGGGCCATGTAATCGCTCAAAAATACAATATTATGTTGAATTGAGCTGGAAACCTTTATGTTCCAAATGCAGTTCCTTACCCATTAACCTCCAATGCCACCCTCTGGCATTTTAATTCCATGTCAAGATCTCAAGAGTTTAGCAAAAAACTGTAACTCACAGCTGCAGGTTTGAAATGACTAACACTGCATTAGGATGACCACGAAGGGACTCGAACCCTCAATCTTCTGATCCGAAGTCAGACGCCTTATCCATTAGGCCACGCGGTCACAAAACGTTTCAGTGCTGCATTATAGGGTGCTCGTACGTGGGTGTGGATTTCGCAGCGAATAAGTTTTTGATGGAAGAAAACCATGGGGAAACAAAATTTATTACCAAGTTGCCTATAGGCCTAGGCAAAATTGTATGCTTACCCTTTCTCACTAGATAGATAGATAGTCATCTCTCTAGTAGTGTCCAGTAGTGGAGTAGTGTAGCCCAAAATTATACTGAGTATTTGTTTGGGAGAAAGATTATTTTTGATTGAGTTTGTTTCACTCTGACCTCTTGCAACAAATGGGTCTCCTTGCAGGAAGGGCCATGTAATCGTTCACAAATACAGTATTATGTTGAATTGAGCAGGAAAGCTTTATGTTCCAAATGCAGTTCCTTACCCATTAACCTCAAATGCCACCCTCTGGCATTTTAATTCCATGTCAAGATCTCAAGAGTTTAGCAAAAAACTGGAACTTACAGCTGCAGGTTTGAAACGACAAACACCGTATTAGGACGACCACGAAGGGACTCGAACCCTCAATCTTCTGATCCGAAGTCAGACGCCTTATCCATTAGGCCACGCGGTCATGAGATGTTTCAGTGCTGCATCATTGGGTGCGCGTACGTGGATGTGGATTTCGCAGCGCATACGTTTTTAATGGAAGAAAATCATGGGCAAACAAAATTAAATACCAAGTTTTCTTTAGGCCCAGGCAAAATTTTATACTTACCCTCTCTCACTATATAGACAGATAGATAGATAGTAATCTCTCTAGTAGTGTCCAGTGGTGGAGTAGTGTAGCCCAAAATTATACTGGGTATTTGTTTGGGAGCCAGATTATTTTTGATTGAGTTATTTTCACTCTGACCTCTTGCAACAAATGGATCTCCTTGGAGGAAGGGCCATGTAATCGCTCAAAAATACAATATTATGTTGAATTGAGCTGGAAACCTTTATGTTCCAAATGCAGTTCCTTACCCATTAACCTCCAATGCCACCCTCTGGCATTTTAATTCCATGTCAAGATCTCAAGAGTTTAGCAAAAACCTGGAACTCACAGCTGCAGGTTTGAAATGACTAACACTGCATTAGGATGACCACGAAGGGACTCAAACCCTCAATCTTCTGATCCGAAGTCAGACGCCTTATCCATTAGGCCACGCGGTCACAAAACGTTTCAGTGCTGCATTATAGGGTGCGCGTACGTGGGTGTGGATTTCGCAGCGAATACGTTTTTGATGGAAGAAAACCATGGGGAAACAAAATTTATTACCAAGTTGCCTTTAGGCCTAGGCAAAATTGTATGCTTACCCTTTCTCACTAGATAGATAGATAGTCATCTCTCTAGTAGTGTCCAGTGGTGGAGTAGTGTAGCCCAAAATTATACTGGGTATTTGTTTGGGAGACAGATTATTTTTGATTGAGTTTGTTTCACTCTGACCTCTTGCAACAAATGGGTATACAGTATTATGTTGAATTGAGCAGGAAAGCTTTATGTTCCAAATGCAGTTCCTTACCCATTAACCTCAAATGCCACCCTCTGGCATTTTAATTCCATGTCAAGCTCTCAAGAGTTTAGCAAAAAACTGGAACTTACAGCTGCAGGTTTGAAACGACAAACACCGTATTAGGACGACCACGAAGGGACTCGAACCCTCAATCTTCTGATCCGAAGTCAGACGCCTTATCCATTAGGCCACGCGGTCATGAGATCTTTCAGTGCTGCATCATTGGGTGCGCGTACATGGGTGTGGATTTCGCAGCGCATACGTTTTTAATGGAAGAAAATCATGGGCAAACAAAATTAAATACCAAGTTTTCTTTAGGCCCAGGCAAAATTTTATACTTACCCTCTCTCACTATATAGATAGATAGATAGATAGATAGTCATCTCTCTAGTAGTGTCCAGTAGTGGAGTAGTGTAGCCCAAAATTATACTGGGTATTTGTTTGGGAGACAGATTATTTTTGATTGAGTTTGTTTCACTCTGACCTCTTGCAACAAATGGGTCTCCTTGGAGGAAGGGCCATGTAATCGTTCACAAATACAGTATTATGTTGAATTGAGCAGGAAAGCTTTATGTTCCAAATGCAGTTCCTTACCCATTAACCTCAAATGCCACCCTCTGGCATTTTAATTCCATGTCAAGCTCTCAAGAGTTTAGCAAAAAACTGGAACTTACAGCTGCAGGTTTGAAACGACAAACACCGTATTAGGACGACCACGAAGGGACTCGAAACCTCAATCTTCTGATCCGAAGTCAGACGCCTTATCCATTAGGCCACGCGGTCATGAGATGTTTCAGTGCTGCATCATTGCGTGCGCGTACGTGGGTGTGGATTTCGCAGCGCATACGTTTTTAATGGAAGAAAATCATGGGCAAACAAAATTAAATACCAAGTTTTCTTTAGGCCCAGGCAAAATTTTATACTTACCCTCTCTCACTATATAGATAGATAGATAGATAGATAGTCATCTCTCTAGTAGTGTCCAGTGGTGGAGTAGTGTAGCCCAAAATTATACTGGGTATTTGTTTGGGAGTCAGATTATTTTTGATTGAGTTATTTTCACTCTGACCTCTTGCAACAAATGGATCTCCTTGGAGGAAGGGCCATGTAATCGCTCAAAAATACAATATTATGTTGAATTGAGCTGGAAACCTTTATGTTCCAAATGCAGTTCCTTACCCATTAACCTCCAATGCCACCCTCTGGCATTTTAATTCCATGTCAAGATCTCAAGAGTTTAGCAAAAAACTGGAACTTACAGCTGCAGGTTTGAAACGACAAACACCGTATTAGGACGACCACGAAGGGATTCGAACCCTCAATCTTCTGATCCGAAGTCAAACGCCTTATCCATTAGGCCACGCGGTCATGAGATGTTTCAGTGCTGCATCATTGGGTGCGCGTACATGGGTGTGGATTTCGCAGCGCATATGTTTTTAATGGAAGAAAATCATGGGCAAACAAAATTAAATACCAAGTTTTCTTTAGGCCCAGGCAAAATTTTATACTTACCCTCTCTCACTATATAGATAGATAGATAGATAGATAGTCATCTCTCTAGTAGTGTCCAGTGGTGGAGTAGTGTAGCCCAAAATTATACTGGGTATTTGTTTGGGAGCCAGATTATTTTTGATTGAGTTATTTTCACTCTGACCTTTTGCAACAAATGGATCTCCTTGGAGGAAGGGCCATGTAATCGCTCAAAAATACAATATTATGTTGAATTGAGCTGGAAACCTTTATGTTCCAAATGCAGTTCCTTACCCATTAACCTCCAATGCCACCCTCTGGCATTTTAATTCCATGTCAAGATCTCAAGAGTTTAGCAAAAAACTGTAACTCACAGCTGCAGGTTTGAAATGACTAACACTGCATTAGGATGACCACGAAGGGACTCGAACCCTCAATCTTCTGATCCGAAGTCAGACGCCTTATCCATTAGGCCACGCGGTCACAAAACGTTTCAGTGCTGCATTATAGGGTGCTCGTACGTGGGTGTGGATTTCGCAGCGAATAAGTTTTTGATGGAAGAAAACCATGGGGAAACAAAATTTATTACCAAGTTGCCTATAGGCCTAGGCAAAATTGTATGCTTACCCTTTCTCACTAGATAGATAGATAGTCATCTCTCTAGTAGTGTCCAGTAGTGGAGTAGTGTAGCCCAAAATTATACTGAGTATTTGTTTGGGAGAAAGATTATTTTTGATTGAGTTTGTTTCACTCTGACCTCTTGCAACAAATGGGTCTCCTTGGAGGAAGGGCCATGTAATCGTTCACAAATACAGTATTATGTTGAATTGAGCAGGAAAGCTTTATGTTCCAAATGCAGTTCCTTACCCATTAACCTCAAATGCCACCCTCTGGCATTTTAATTCCATGTCAAGCTCTCAAGAGTTTAGCAAAAAACTGGAACTTACAGCTGCAGGTTTGAAACGACAAACACCGTATTAGGACGACCACGAAGGGACTCGAAACCTCAATCTTCTGATCCGAAGTCAGACGCCTTATCCATTAGGCCACGCGGTCATGAGATGTTTCAGTGCTGCATCATTGCGTGCGCGTACGTGGGTGTGGATTTCGCAGCGCATACGTTTTTAATGGAAGAAAATCATGGGCAAACAAAATTAAATACCAAGTTTTCTTTAGGCCCAGGCAAAATTTTATACTTACCCTCTCTCACTATATAGATAGATAGATAGATAGATAGTCATCTCTCTAGTAGTGTCCAGTGGTGGAGTAGTGTAGCCCAAAATTATACTGGGTATTTGTTTGGGAGTCAGATTATTTTTGATTGAGTTATTTTCACTCTGACCTCTTGCAACAAATGGATCTCCTTGGAGGAAGGGCCATGTAATCGCTCAAAAATACAATATTATGTTGAATTGAGCTGGAAACCTTTATGTTCCAAATGCAGTTCCTTACCCATTAACCTCCAATGCCACCCTCTGGCATTTTAATTCCATGTCAAGATCTCAAGAGTTTAGCAAAAAACTGGAACTTACAGCTGCAGGTTTGAAACGACAAACACCGTATTAGGACGACCACGAAGGGATTCGAACCCTCAATCTTCTGATCCGAAGTCAAACGCCTTATCCATTAGGCCACGCGGTCATGAGATGTTTCAGTGCTGCATCATTGGGTGCGCGTACATGGGTGTGGATTTCGCAGCGCATACGTTTTTAATGGAAGAAAATCATGGGCAAACAAAATTAAATACCAAGTTTTCTTTAGGCCCAGGCAAAATTTTATACTTACCCTCTCTCACTATATAGATAGATAGATAGATAGTCATCTCTCTAGTAGTGTCCAGTGGTGGAGTAGTGTAGCCCAAAATTATACTGGGTATTTGTTTGGGAGCCAGATTATTTTTGATTGAGTTATTTTCACTCTGACCTCTTGCAACAAATGGATCTCCTTGGAGGAAGGGCCATGTAATCGCTCAAAAATACAATATTATGTTGAATTGAGCTGGAAACCTTTATGTTCCAAATGCAGTTCCTTACCCATTAACCTCCAATGCCACCCTCTGGCATTTTAATTCCATGTCAAGATCTCAAGAGTTTAGCAAAAAACTGTAACTCACAGCTGCAGGTTTGAAATGACTAACACTGCATTAGGATGACCACGAAGGGACTCGAACCCTCAATCTTCTGATCCGAAGTCAGACGCCTTATCCATTAGGCCACGCGGTCACAAAACGTTTCAGTGCTGCATTATAGGGTGCTCGTACGTGGGTGTGGATTTCGCAGCGAATAAGTTTTTGATGGAAGAAAACCATGGGGAAACAAAATTTATTACCAAGTTGCCTATAGGCCTAGGCAAAATTGTATGCTTACCCTTTCTCACTAGATAGATAGATAGTCATCTCTCTAGTAGTGTCCAGTAGTGGAGTAGTGTAGCCCAAAATTATACTGAGTATTTGTTTGGGAGAAAGATTATTTTTGATTGAGTTTGTTTCACTCTGACCTCTTGCAACAAATGGGTCTCCTTGGAGGAAGGGCCATGTAATCGTTCACAAATACAGTATTATGTTGAATTGAGCAGGAAAGCTTTATGTTCCAAATGCAGTTCCTTACCCATTAACCTCAAATGCCACCCTCTGGCATTTTAATTCCATGTCAAGCTCTCAAGAGTTTAGCAAAAAACTGGAACTTACAGCTGCAGGTTTGAAACGACAAACACCGTATTAGGACGACCACGAAGGGACTCGAAACCTCAATCTTCTGATCCGAAGTCAGACGCCTTATCCATTAGGCCACGCGGTCATGAGATGTTTCAGTGCTGCATCATTGCGTGCGCGTACGTGGGTGTGGATTTCGCAGCGCATACGTTTTTAATGGAAGAAAATCATGGGCAAACAAAATTAAATACCAAGTTTTCTTTAGGCCCAGGCAAAATTTTATACTTACCCTCTCTCACTATATAGATAGATAGATAGATAGATAGTCATCTCTCTAGTAGTGTCCAGTGGTGGAGTAGTGTAGCCCAAAATTATACTGGGTATTTGTTTGGGAGTCAGATTATTTTTGATTGAGTTATTTTCACTCTGACCTCTTGCAACAAATGGATCTCCTTGGAGGAAGGGCCATGTAATCGCTCAAAAATACAATATTATGTTGAATTGAGCTGGAAACCTTTATGTTCCAAATGCAGTTCCTTACCCATTAACCTCCAATGCCACCCTCTGGCATTTTAATTCCATGTCAAGATCTCAAGAGTTTAGCAAAAAACTGGAACTTACAGCTGCAGGTTTGAAACGACAAACACCGTATTAGGACGACCACGAAGGGATTCGAACCCTCAATCTTCTGATCCGAAGTCAAACGCCTTATCCATTAGGCCACGCGGTCATGAGATGTTTCAGTGCTGCATCATTGGGTGCGCGTACATGGGTGTGGATTTCGCAGCGCATACGTTTTTAATGGAAGAAAATCATGGGCAAACAAAATTAAATACCAAGTTTTCTTTAGGCCCAGGCAAAATTTTATACTTACCCTCTCTCACTATATAGATAGATAGATAGATAGTCATCTCTCTAGTAGTGTCCAGTGGTGGAGTAGTGTAGCCCAAAATTATACTGGGTATTTGTTTGGGAGCCAGATTATTTTTGATTGAGTTATTTTCACTCTGACCTCTTGCAACAAATGGATCTCCTTGGAGGAAGGGCCATGTAATCGCTCAAAAATACAATATTATGTTGAATTGAGCTGGAAACCTTTATGTTCCAAATGCAGTTCCTTACCCATTAACCTCCAATGCCACCCTCTGGCATTTTAATTCCATGTCAAGATCTCAAGAGTTTAGCAAAAAACTGGAACTCACAGCTGCAGGTTTGAAATGACTAACACTGCATTAGGATGACCACGAAGGGACTCGAACCCTCAATCTTCTGATCCGAAGTCAGACGCCTTATCCATTAGGCCACGCGGTCACAAAACGTTTCAGTGCTGCATTATAGGGTGCTCGTACCTGGGTGTGGATTTCGCAGCGAATAAGTTTTTGATGGAAGAAAACCATGGGGAAACAAAATTTATTACCAAGTTGCCTATAGGCCTAGGCAAAATTGTATGCTTACCCTTTCTCACTAGATAGATAGATAGTCATCTCTCTAGTAGTGTCCAGTAGTGGAGTAGTGTAGCCCAAAATTATACTGAGTATTTGTTTGGGAGAAAGATTATTTTTGATTGAGTTTGTTTCACTCTGACCTCTTGCAACAAATGGGTCTCCTTGGAGGAAGGGCCATGTAATCGTTCACAAATACAGTATTATGTTGAATTGAGCAGGAAAGCTTTATGTTCCAAATGCAGTTCCTTACCCATTAACCTCAAATGCCACCCTCTGGCATTTTAATTCCATGTCAAGATCTCAAGAGTTTAGCAAAAAACTGGAACTTACAGCTGCAGGTTTGAAACGACAAACACCGTATTAGGACGACCACGAAGGGACTCGAACCCTCAATCTTCTGATCCGAAGTCAGACGCCTTATCCATTAGGCCACGCGGTCATGAGATGTTTCAGTGCTGCATCATTGGGTGCGCGTACGTGGGTGTGGATTTCGCAGCGCATACGTTTTTAATGGAAGAAAATCATGGGCAAACAAAATTAAATACCAAGTTTTCTTTAGGCCCAGGCAAAATTTTATACTTACCCTCTCTCACTATATAGGCAGATAGATAGATAGTAATCTCTCTAGTAGTGTCCAGTGGTGGAGTAGTGTAGCCCAAAATTATACTGGGTATTTGTTTGGGAGCCAGATTATTTTTGATTGAGTTATTTTCACTCTGACCTCTTGCAACAAATGGATCTCCTTGGAGGAAGGGCCATGTAATCGCTCAAAAATACAATATTATGTTGAATTGAGCTGGAAACCTTTATGTTCCAAATGCAGTTCCTTACCCATTAACCTCCAATGCCACCCTCTGGCATTTTAATTCCATGTCAAGATCTCAAGAGTTTAGCAAAAACCTGGAACTCACAGCTGCAGGTTTGAAATGACTAACACTGCATTAGGATGACCACGAAGGGACTCGAACCCTCAATCTTCTGATCCGAAGTCAGACGCCTTATCCATTAGGCCACGCGGTCACAAAACGTTTCAGTGCTGCATTATAGGGTGCGCGTACGTGGGTGTGGATTTCGCAGCGAATAAGTTTTTGGTGGAAGAAAACCATGGGGAAACAAAATTTATTACCAAGTTGCCTTTAGGCCTAGGCAAAATTGTATGCTTACCCTTTCTCACTAGATAGATAGATAGTCATCTCTCTAGTAGTGTCCAGTGGTGGAGTAGTGTAGCCCAAAATTATACTGGGTATTTGTTTGGGAGACAGATTATTTTTGATTGAGTTTGTTTCACTCTGACCTCTTGCAACAAATGGGTATACAGTATTATGTTGAATTGAGCAGGAAAGCTTTATGTTCCAAATGCAGTTCCTTACCCATTAACCTCAAATGCCACCCTCTGGCATTTTAATTCCATGTCAAGCTCTCAAGAGTTTAGCAAAAAACTGGAACTTACAGCTGCAGGTTTGAAACGACAAACACCGTATTAGGACGACCACGAAGGGACTCGAACCCTCAATCTTCTGATCCGAAGTCAGACGCCTTATCCATTAGGCCACGCGGTCATGAGATGTTTCAGTGCTGCATCATTGCGTGCGCGTACGTGGGTGTGGATTTCGCAGCGCATACGTTTTTAATGGAAGAAAATCATGGGCAAACAAAATTAAATACCAAGTTTTCTTTAGGCCCAGGCAAAATTTTATACTTACCCTCTCTCACTATATAGATAGATAGATAGATAGATAGATAGATAGATAGTCATCTCTCTAGTAGTGTCCAGTGGTGGAGTAGTGTAGCCCAAAATTATACTGGGTATTTGTTTGGGAGACAGATTATTTTTGATTGAGTTTGTTTCACTCTGACCTCTTGCAACAAATGGGTCTCCTTGGAGGAAGGGCCATGTAATCGTTCACAAATACAGTATTATGTTGAATTGAGCAGGAAAGCTTTATGTTCCAAATGCAGTTCCTTACCCATTAACCTCAAATGCCACCCTCTGGCATTTTAATTCCATGTCAAGCTCTCAAGAGTTTAGCAAAAAACTGGAACTTACAGCTGCAGGTTTGAAACGACAAACACCGTATTAGGACGACCACGAAGGGACTCGAACCCTCAATCTTCTGATCCGAAGTCAGACGCCTTATCCATTAGGCCACGCGGTCATGAGATGTTTCAGTGCTGCATCATTGCGTGCGCGTACGTGGGTGTGGATTTCGCAGCGCATAGGTTTTTAATGGAAGAAAATCATGGGCAAACAAAATTAAATACCAAGTTTTCTTTAGGCCCAGGCAAAATTTTATACTTACCCTCTCTCACTATATAGATAGATAGATAGATAGATAGATAGATAGATAGATAGATAGTCATCTCTCTAGTAGTGTCCAGTGGTGGAGTAGTGTAGCCCAAAATTATACTGGGTATTTGTTTGGGAGTCAGATTATTTTTGATTGAGTTATTTTCACTCTGACCTCTTGCAACAAATGGATCTCCTTGGAGGAAGGGCCATGTAATCGCTCAAAAATACAATATTATGTTGAATTGAGCTGGAAACCTTGATGTTCCAAATGCAGTTCCTTACCCATTAACCTCCAATGCCACCCTCTGGCATTTTAATTCCATGTCAAGATCTCAAGAGTTTAGCAAAAAACTGGAACTTACAGCTGCAGGTTTGAAACGACAAACACCGTATTAGGACGACCACGAAGGGATTCGAACCCTCAATCTTCTGATCCGAAGTCAAACGCCTTATCCATTAGGCCACGCGGTCATGAGATGTTTCAGTGCTGCATCATTGGGTGCACGTACATGGGTGTGGATTTCGCAGCGCATACGTTTTTAATGGAAGAAAATCATGGGCAAACAAAATTAAATACCAAGTTTTCTTTAGGCCCAGGCAAAATGTTATACTTACCCTCTCTCACTATATAGATAGATAGATAGATAGATAGTCATCTCTCTAGTAGTGTCCAGTGGTGGAGTAGTGTAGCCCAAAATTATACTGGGTATTTGTTTGGGAGCCAGATTATTTTTGATTGAGTTATTTTAACTCTGACCTCTTGCAACAAATGGATCTCCTTGGAGGAAGGGCCATGTAATCGCTCAAAAATACAATATTATGTTGAATTGAGCTGGAAACCTTTATGTTCCAAATGCAGTTCCTTACCCATTAACCTCCAATGCCACCCTCTGGCATTTTAATTCCATGTCAAGATCTCAAGAGTTTAGCAAAAACCTGGAACTCACAGCTGCAGGTTTGAAATGACTAACACTGCATTAGGATGACCACGAAGGGACTCGAACCCTCAATCTTCTGATCCGAAGTCAGAGGCCTTATCCATTAGGCCACGCGGTCACAAAACGTTTCAGTGCTGCATTATAGGGTGCGCGTACGTGGGTGTGGATTTCGCAGCGAATAAGTTTTTGATGGAAGAAAACCATGGGGAAACAAAATTTATTACCAAGTTGCCTTTAGGCCTAGGCAAAATTGTATGCTTACCCTTTCTCACTAGATAGATAGATAGTCATCTCTCTAGTAGTGTCCAGTGGTGGAGTAGTGTAGCCCAAAATTATACTGGGTATTTGTTTGGGAGACAGATTATTTTTGATTGAGTTTGTTTCACTCTGACCTCTTGCAACAAATGGGTATACAGTATTATGTTGAATTGAGCAGGAAAGCTTTATGTTCCAAATGCAGTTCCTTACCCATTAACCTCAAATGCCACCCTCTGGCATTTTAATTCCATGTCAAGCTCTCAAGAGTTTAGCAAAAAACTGGAACTTACAGCTGCAGGTTTGAAACGACAAACACCGTATTAGGACGACCACGAAGGGACTCGAACCCTCAATCTTCTGATCCGAAGTCAGACGCCTTATCCATTAGGCCACGCGGTCATGAGATGTTTCAGTGCTGCATCATTGCGTGCGCGTACGTGGGTGTGGATTTCGCAGCGCATACGTTTTTAATGGAAGAAAATCATGGGCAAACAAAATTAAATACCAAGTTTTCTTTAGGCCCAGGCAAAATTTTATACTTACCCTCTCTCACTATATAGATAGATAGATAGATAGATAGATAGATAGTCATCTCTCTAGTAGTGTCCAGTGGTGGAGTAGTGTAGCCCAAAATTATACTGGGTATTTGTTTGGGAGACAGATTATTTTTGATTGAGTTTGTTTCACTCTGACCTCTTGCAACAAATGGGTCTCCTTGGAGGAAGGGCCATGTAATCGTTCACAAATACAGTATTATGTTGAATTGAGCAGGAAAGCTTTATGTTCCAAATGCAGTTCCTTACCCATTAACCTCAAATGCCACCCTCTGGCATTTTAATTCCATGTCAAGCTCTCAAGAGTTTAGCAAAAAACTGGAACTTACAGCTGCAGGTTTGAAACGACAAACACCGTATTAGGACGACCACGAAGGGACTCGAACCCTCAATCTTCTGATCCGAAGTCAGACGCCTTATCCATTAGGCCACGCGGTCATGAGATGTTTCAGTGCTGCATCATTGCGTGCGCGTACGTGGGTGTGGATTTCGCAGCGCATAGGTTTTTAATGGAAGAAAATCATGGGCAAACAAAATTAAATACCAAGTTTTCTTTAGGCCCAGGCAAAATTTTATACTTACCCTCTCTCACTATATAGATAGATAGATAGATAGATAGATAGATAGATAGATAGATAGATAGTCATCTCTCTAGTAGTGTCCAGTGGTGGAGTAGTGTAGCCCAAAATTATACTGGGTATTTGTTTGGGAGTCAGATTATTTTTGATTGAGTTATTTTCACTCTGACCTCTTGCAACAAATGGATCTCCTTGGAGGAAGGGCCATGTAATCGCTCAAAAATACAATATTATGTTGAATTGAGCTGGAAACCTTGATGTTCCAAATGCAGTTCCTTACCCATTAACCTCCAATGCCACCCTCTGGCATTTTAATTCCATGTCAAGATCTCAAGAGTTTAGCAAAAAACTGGAACTTACAGCTGCAGGTTTGAAACGACAAACACCGTATTAGGACGACCACGAAGGGATTCGAACCCTCAATCTTCTGATCCGAAGTCAAACGCCTTATCCATTAGGCCACGCGGTCATGAGATGTTTCAGTGCTGCATCATTGGGTGCACGTACATGGGTGTGGATTTCGCAGCGCATACGTTTTTAATGGAAGAAAATCATGGGCAAACAAAATTAAATACCAAGTTTTCTTTAGGCCCAGGCAAAATGTTATACTTACCCTCTCTCACTATATAGATAGATAGATAGATAGATAGTCATCTCTCTAGTAGTGTCCAGTGGTGGAGTAGTGTAGCCCAAAATTATACTGGGTATTTGTTTGGGAGCCAGATTATTTTTGATTGAGTTATTTTAACTCTGACCTCTTGCAACAAATGGATCTCCTTGGAGGAAGGGCCATGTAATCGCTCAAAAATACAATATTATGTTGAATTGAGCTGGAAACCTTTATGTTCCAAATGCAGTTCCTTACCCATTAACCTCCAATGCCACCCTCTGGCATTTTAATTCCATGTCAAGATCTCAAGAGTTTAGCAAAAACCTGGAACTCACAGCTGCAGGTTTGAAATGACTAACACTGCATTAGGATGACCACGAAGGGACTCGAACCCTCAATCTTCTGATCCGAAGTCAGAGGCCTTATCCATTAGGCCACGCGGTCACAAAACGTTTCAGTGCTGCATTATAGGGTGCGCGTACGTGGGTGTGGATTTCGCAGCGAATAAGTTTTTGATGGAAGAAAACCATGGGGAAACAAAATTTATTACCAAGTTGCCTTTAGGCCTAGGCAAAATTGTATGCTTACCCTTTCTCACTAGATAGATAGATAGTCATCTCTCTAGTAGTGTCCAGTGGTGGAGTAGTGTAGCCCAAAATTATACTGGGTATTTGTTTGGGAGACAGATTATTTTTGATTGAGTTTGTTTCACTCTGACCTCTTGCAACAAATGGGTATACAGTATTATGTTGAATTGAGCAGGAAAGCTTTATGTTCCAAATGCAGTTCCTTACCCATTAACCTCAAATGCCACCCTCTGGCATTTTAATTCCATGTCAAGCTCTCAAGAGTTTTGCAAAAAACTGGAACTTACAGCTGCAGGTTTGAAACGACAAACACCGTATTAGGACGACCACGAAGGGACTCGAACCCTCAATCTTCTGATCCGAAGTCAGACGCCTTATCCATTAGGCCACGCGGTCATGAGATGTTTCAGTGCTGCATCATTGCGTGCGCGTACGTGGGTGTGGATTTCGCAGCGCATACGTTTTTAATGGAAGAAAATCATGGGCAAACAAAATTAAATACCAAGTTTTCTTTAGGCCCAGGCAAAATTTTATACTTACCCTCTCTCACTATATAGATAGATAGATAGATAGATAGATAGTCATCTCTCTAGTAGTGTCCAGTGGTGGAGTAGTGTAGCCCAAAATTATACTGGGTATTTGTTTGGGAGTCAGATTATTTTTGATTGAGTTATTTTCACTCTGACCTCTTGCAACAAATGGATCTCCTTGGAGGAAGGGCCATGTAATCGCTCAAAAATACAATATTATGTTGAATTGAGCTGGAAACCTTGATGTTCCAAATGCAGTTCCTTACCCATTAACCTCCAATGCCACCCTCTGGCATTTTAATTCCATGTCAAGATCTCAAGAGTTTAGCAAAAAACTGGAACTTACAGCTGCAGGTTTGAAACGACAAACACCGTATTAGGACGACCACGAAGGGATTCGAACCCTCAATCTTCTGATCCGAAGTCAAACGCCTTATCCATTAGGCCACGCGGTCATGAGATGTTTCAGTGCTGCATCATTGGGTGCGCGTACATGGGTGTGGATTTCGCAGCGCATACGTTTTTAATGGAAGAAAATCATGGGCAAACAAAATTAAATACCAAGTTTTCTTTAGGCCCAGGCAAAATTTTATACTTACCCTCTCTCACTATATAGATAGATAGATAGATAGATAGATAGTCATCTCTCTAGTAGTGTCCAGTGGTGGAGTAGTGTAGCCCAAAATTATACTGGGTATTTGTTTGGGAGCCAGATTATTTTTGATTGAGTTATTTTCACTCTGACCTCTTGCAACAAATGGATCTCCTTGGAGGAAGGGCCATGTAATCGCTCAAAAATACAATATTATGTTGAATTGAGCTGGAAACCTTTATGTTCCAAATGCAGTTCCTTACCCATTAACCTCCAATGCCACCCTCTGGCATTTTAATTCCATGTCAAGATCTCAAGAGTTTAGCAAAAACCTGGAACTCACAGCTGCAGGTTTGAAATGACTAACACTGCATTAGGATGACCACGAAGGGACTCGAACCCTCAATCTTCTGATCCGAAGTCAGACGCCTTATCCATTAGGCAACGCGGTCACAAAACGTTTCAGTGCTGCATTATAGGGTGCGCGTACGTGGGTGTGGATTTCGCAGCGAATAAGTTTTTGATGGAAGAAAACCATGGGGAAACAAAATTTATTACCAAGTTGCCTTTAGGCCTAGGCAAAATTGTATGCTTACCCTTTCTCACTAGATAGATAGATAGTCATCTCTCTAGTAGTGTCCAGTGGTGGAGTAGTGTAGCCCAAAATTATACTGGGTATTTGTTTGGGAGACAGATTATTTTTGATTGAGTTTGTTTCACTCTGACCTCTTGCAACAAATGGGTATACAGTATTATGTTGAATTGAGCAGGAAAGCTTTATGTTCCAAATGCAGTTCCTTACCCATTAACCTCAAATGCCACCCTCTGGCATTTTAATTCCATGTCAAGCTCTCAAGAGTTTAGCAAAAAACTGGAACTTACAGCTGCAGGTTTGAAACGACAAACACCGTATTAGGACGACCACGAAGGGACTCGAACCCTCAATCTTCTGATCCGAAGTCAGACGCCTTATCCATTAGGCCACGCGGTCATGAGACCTTTCAGTGCTGCATCATTGGGTGCACGTACATGGGTGTGGATTTCGCAGCGCATACGTTTTTAATGGAAGAAAATCATGGGCAAACAAAATTAAATACTAAGTTTTCTTTAGGCCCAGGCAAAATTTTATACTTACCCTCTCTCACTATATAGATAGATAGATAGATAGTCATCTCTCTAGTAGTGTCCAGTAGTGGAGTAGTGTAGCCCAAAATTATACTGGGTATTTGTTTGGGAGACAGATTATTTTTGATTGAGTTTGTTTCACTCTGACCTCTTGCAACAAATGGGTCTCCTTGGAGGAAGGGCCATGTAATCGTTCACAAATACAGTATTATGTTGAATTGAGCAGGAAAGCTTTATGTTCCAAATGCAGTTCCTTACCCATTAACCTCAAATGCCACCCTCTGGCATTTTAATTCCATGTCAAGCTCTCAAGAGTTTAGCAAAAAACAGGAACTTACAGCTGCAGGTTTGAAACGACAAACACCGTATTAGGACGACCACGAAGGGACTCGAACCCTCAATCTTCTGATCCGAAGTCAGACGCCTTATCCATTAGGCCACGCGGTCATGAGATCTTTCAGTGCTGCATCATTGCGTGCGCGTACGTGGGTGTGGATTTCGCAGCGCATACGTTTTTAATGGAAGAAAATCATGGGCAAACAAAATTAAATACCAAGTTTTCTTTAGGCCCAGGCAAAATTTTATACTTACCCTCTCTCACTATATAGATAGATAGATAGATAGATAGATAGTCATCTCTCTAGTAGTGTCCAGTGGTGGAGTAGTGTAGCCCAAAATTATACTGGGTATTTGTTTGGGAGTCAGATTATTTTTGATTGAGTTATTTTCACTCTGACCTCTTGCAACAAATGGATCTCCTTGGAGGAAGGGCCATGTAATCGCTCAAAAATACAATATTATGTTGAATTGAGCTGGAAACCTTTATGTTCCAAATGCAGTTCCTTACCCATTAACCTCCAATGCCACCCTCTGGCATTTTAATTCCATGTCAAGATCTCAAGAGTTTAGCAAAAAACTGGAACTTACAGCTGCAGGTTTGAAACGACAAACACCGTATTAGGACGACCACGAAGGGATTCGAACCCTCAATCTTCTGATCCGAAGTCAAACGCCTTATCCATTAGGCCACGCGGTCATGAGATGTTTCAGTGCTGCATCATTGGGTGCGCGTACATGGGTGTGGATTTCGCAGCGCATACGTTTTTAATGGAAGAAAATCATGGGCAAACAAAATTAAATACCAAGTTTTCTTTAGGCCCAGGCAAAATTTTATACTTACCCTCTCTCACTATATAGATAGATAGATAGATAGATAGTCATCTCTCTAGTAGTGTCCAGTGGTGGAGTAGTGTAGCCCAAAATTATACTGGGTATTTGTTTGGGAGCCAGATTATTTTTGATTGAGTTATTTTCACTCTGACCTCTTGCAACAAATGGATCTCCTTGGAGGAAGGGCCATGTAATCGCTCAAAAATACAATATTATGTTGAATTGAGCTGGAAACCTTTATGTTCCAAATGCAGTTCCTTACCCATTAACCTCCAATGCCACCCTCTGGCATTTTAATTCCATGTCAAGATCTCAAGAGTTTAGCAAAAACCTGGAACTCACAGCTGCAGGTTTGAAATGACTAACACTGCATTAGGATGACCACGAAGGGACTCGAACCCTCAATCTTCTGATCCGAAGTCAGACGCCTTATCCATTAGGCAACGCGGTCACAAAACGTTTCAGTGCTGCATTATAGGGTGCGCGTACGTGGGTGTGGATTTCGCAGCGAATAAGTTTTTGATGGAAGAAAACCATGGGGAAACAAAATTTATTACCAAGTTGCCTTTAGGCCTAGGCAAAATTGTATGCTTACCCTTTCTCACTAGATAGATAGATAGTCATCTCTCTAGTAGTGTCCAGTGGTGGAGTAGTGTAGCCCAAAATTATACTGGGTATTTGTTTGGGAGACAGATTATTTTTGATTGAGTTTGTTTCACTCTGACCTCTTGCAACAAATGGGTATACAGTATTATGTTGAATTGAGCAGGAAAGCTTTATGTTCCAAATGCAGTTCCTTACCCATTAACCTCAAATGCCACCCTCTGGCATTTTAATTCCATGTCAAGCTCTCAAGAGTTTAGCAAAAAACTGGAACTTACAGCTGCAGGTTTGAAACGACAAACACCGTATTAGGACGACCACGAAGGGACTCGAACCCTCAATCTTCTGATCCGAAGTCAGACGCCTTATCCATTAGGCCACGCGGTCATGAGACCTTTCAGTGCTGCATCATTGGGTGCACGTACATGGGTGTGGATTTCGCAGCGCATACGTTTTTAATGGAAGAAAATCATGGGCAAACAAAATTAAATACCAAGTTTTCTTTAGGCCCAGGCAAAATTTTATACTTACCCTCTCTCACTATATAGATAGATAGATAGATAGTCATCTCTCTAGTAGTGTCCAGTAGTGGAGTAGTGTAGCCCAAAATTATACTGGGTATTTGTTTGGGAGACAGATTATTTTTGATTGAGTTTGTTTCACTCTGACCTCTTGCAACAAATGGGTCTCCTTGGAGGAAGGGCCATGTAATCGTTCACAAATACAGTATTATGTTGAATTGAGCAGGAAAGCTTTATGTTCCAAATGCAGTTCCTTACCCATTAACCTCAAATGCCACCCTCTGGCATTTTAATTCCATGTCAAGCTCTCAAGAGTTTAGCAAAAAACAGGAACTTACAGCTGCAGGTTTGAAACGACAAACACCGTATTAGGACGACCACGAAGGGACTCGAACCCTCAATCTTCTGATCCGAAGTCAGACGCCTTATCCATTAGGCCACGCGGTCATGAGATCTTTCAGTGCTGCATCATTGCGTGCGCGTACGTGGGTGTGGATTTCGCAGCGCATACGTTTTTAATGGAAGAAAATCATGGGCAAACAAAATTAAATACCAAGTTTTCTTTAGGCCCAGGCAAAATTTTATACTTACCCTCTCTCACTATATAGATAGATAGATAGATAGATAGATAGTCATCTCTCTAGTAGTGTCCAGTGGTGGAGTAGTGTAGCCCAAAATTATACTGGGTATTTGTTTGGGAGTCAGATTATTTTTGATTGAGTTATTTTCACTCTGACCTCTTGCAACAAATGGATCTCCTTGGAGGAAGGGCCATGTAATCGCTCAAAAATACAATATTATGTTGAATTGAGCTGGAAACCTTTATGTTCCAAATGCAGTTCCTTACCCATTAACCTCCAATGCCACCCTCTGGCATTTTAATTCCATGTCAAGATCTCAAGAGTTTAGCAAAAAACTGGAACTTACAGCTGCAGGTTTGAAACGACAAACACCGTATTAGGACGACCACGAAGGGATTCGAACCCTCAATCTTCTGATCCGAAGTCAAACGCCTTATCCATTAGGCCACGCGGTCATGAGATGTTTCAGTGCTGCATCATTGGGTGCGCGTACATGGGTGTGGATTTCGCAGCGCATACGTTTTTAATGGAAGAAAATCATGGGCAAACAAAATTAAATACCAAGTTTTCTTTAGGCCCAGGCAAAATTTTATACTTACCCTCTCTCACTATATAGATAGATAGATAGATAGATAGATAGTCATCTCTCTAGTAGTGTCCAGTGGTGGAGTAGTGTAGCCCAAAATTATAGTGGGTATTTGTTTGGGAGCCAGATTATTTTTGATTGAGTTATTTTCACTCTGACCTCTTGCAACAAATGGATCTCCTTGGAGGAAGGGCCATGTAATCGCTCAAAAATACAATATTATGTTGAATTGAGCTGGAAACCTTTATGTTCCAAATGCAGTTCCTTACCCATTAACCTCCAATGCCACCCTCTGGCATTTTAATTCCATGTCAAGATCTCAAGAATTTAGCAAAAAACTGTAACTCACAGCTGCAGGTTTGAAATGACTAACACTGCATTAGGATGACCACGAAGGGACTCGAACCCTCAATCTTCTGATCCGAAGTCAGACGCCTTATCCATTAGGCCACGCAGTCACAAAACGTTTCAGTGCTGCATTATAGGGTGCTCGTACGTGGGTGTGGATTTCGCAGCGAATAAGTTTTTGATGGAAGAAAACCATGGGGAAACAAAATTTATTACCAAGTTGCCTATAGGCCTAGGCAAAATTGTATGCTTACCCTTTCTCACTAGATAGATAGATAGTCATCTCTCTAGTAGTGTCCAGTAGTGGAGTAGTGTAGCCCAAAATTATACTGAGTATTTGTTTGGGAGAAAGATTATTTTTGATTGAGTTTGTTTCACTCTGACCTCTTGCAACAAATGGGTCTCCTTGGAGGAAGGGCCATGTAATCGTTCACAAATACAGTATTATGTTGAATTGAGCAGGAAAACTTTATGTTCCAAATGCAGTTCCTTACCCATTAACCTCAAATGCCACCCTCTGGCATTTTAATTCCATGTCAAGCTCTCAAGAGTTTAGCAAAAAACTGGAACTTACAGCTGCAGGTTTGAAACGACAAACACCGTATTAGGACGACCACGAAGGGACTCGAACCCTCAATCTTCTGATCCGAAGTCAGACGCCTTATCCATTAGGCCACGCGGTCATGAGATGTTTCAGTGCTGCATCATTGGGTGCGCGTACGTGGGTGTGGATTTCGCAGCGCATACGTTTTTAATGGAAGAAAATCATGGGCAAACAAAATTAAATACCAAGTTTTCTTTAGGCCCAGGCAAAATTTTATACTTACCCTCTCTCACTATATAGACAGATAGATAGATAGTAATCTCTCTAGTAGTGTCCAGTGGTGGAGTAGTGTAGCCCAAAATTATACTGGGTATTTGTTTGGGAGCCAGATTATTTTTGATTGAGTTATTTTCACTCTGACCTCTTGCAACAAATGGATCTCCTTGGAGGAAGGGCCATGTAATCGCTCAAAAATACAATATTATGTTGAATTGAGCTGGAAACCTTTATGTTCCAAATGCAGTTCCTTACCCATTAACCTCCAATGCCACCCTCTGGCATTTTAATTCCATGTCAAGATCTCAAGAGTTTAGCAAAAACCTGGAACTCACAGCTGCAGGTTTGAAATGACTAACACTGCATTAGGATGACCACGAAGGGACTCGAACCCTCAATCTTCTGATCCGAAGTCAGACGCCTTATCCATTAGGCCACGCGGTCACAAAACGTTTCAGTGCTGCATTATAGGGTGCGCGTACGTGGGTGTGGATTTCGCAGCGAATAAGTTTTTGATGGAAGAAAACCATGGGGAAACAAAATTTATTACCAAGTTGCCTATAGGCCTAGGCAAAATTGTATGCTTACTTTTTCTCACTAGATAGATAGATAGTCATCTCTCTAGTAGTGTCCAGTGGTGGAGTAGTGTAGCCCAAAATTATACTGGGTATTTGTTTGGGAGACAGATTATTTTTGATTGAGTTTGTTTCACTCTGACCTCTTGCAACAAATGGGTATACAGTATTATGTTGAATTGAGCAGGAAAGCTTTATGTTCCAAATGCAGTTCCTTACCCATTAACCTCAAATGCCACCCTCTGGCATTTTAATTCCATGTCAAGCTCTCAAGAGTTTAGCAAAAAACTGGAACTTACAGCTGCAGGTTTGAAACGACAAACACCGTATTAGGACGACCACGAAGGGACTCGAACCCTCAATCTTCTGATCCGAAGTCAGACGCCTTATCCATTAGGCCACGCGGTCATGAGATCTTTCAGTGCTGCATCATTGGGTGCGCGTACATGGGTGTGGATTTCGCAGCGCATACGTTTTTAATGGAAGAAAATCATGGGCAAACAAAATTAAATACCAAGTTTTCTTTAGGCCCAGGCAAAATTTTATACTTACCCTCTCTCACTATATAGATAGATAGATAGATAGATAGTCATCTCTCTAGTAGTGTCCAGTAGTGGAGTAGTGTAGCCCAAAATTATACTGGGTATTTGTTTGGGAGACAGATTATTTTTGATTGAGTTTGTTTCACTCTGACCTCTTGCAACAAATGGGTCTCCTTGGAGGAAGGGCCATGTAATCGTTCACAAATACAGTATTATGTTGAATTGAGCAGGAAAGCTTTATGTTCCAAATGCAGTTCCTTACCCATTAACCTCAAATGCCACCCTCTGGCATTTTAATTCCATGTCAAGCTCTCAAGAGTTTAGCAAAAAACTGGAACTTACAGCTGCAGGTTTGAAACGACAAACACCGTATTAGGACGACCACGAAGGGACTCGAACCCTCAATCTTCTGATCCGAAGTCAGACGCCTTATCCATTAGGCCACGCGGTCATGAGATGTTTCAGTGCTGCATCATTGCGTGCGCGTACGTGGGTGTGGATTTCGCAGCGCATACGTTTTTAATGGAAGAAAATCATGGGCAAACAAAGTTAAATACCAAGTTTTCTTTAGGCCCAGGCAAAATTTTATACTTACCCTCTCTCACTATATAGATAGATAGATAGATAGATAGTCATCTCTCTAGTAGTGTCCAGTGGTGGAGTAGTGTAGCCCAAAATTATACTGGGTATTTGTTTGGGAGTCAGATTATTTTTGATTGAGTTATTTTCACTCTGACCTCTTGCAACAAATGGATCTCCTTGGAGGAAGGGCCATGTAATCGCTCAAAAATACAATATTATGTTGAATTGAGCTGGAAACCTTTATGTTCCAAATGCAGTTCCTTACCCATTAACCTCAAATGCCACCCTCTCGCATTTTAATTCCATGTCAAGCTCTCAAGAGTTTAGCAAAAAACTGGAACTTACAGCTGCAGGTTTGAAACGACAAACACCGTATTAGGACGACCACGAAGGGACTCGAACCCTCAATCTTCTGATCCGAAGTCAGACGCCTTATCCATTAGGCCACGCGGTCATGAGATCTTTCAGTGCTACATCATTGGGTGCGCGTACATGGGTGTGGATTTCGCAGCGCATACGTTTTTAATGGAAGAAAATCATGGGCAAACAAAATTAAATACCAAGTTTTCTTTAGGCCCAGGCAAAATTTTATACTTACCCTCTCTCACTATATAGATAGATAGATAGATAGTCATCTCTCTAGTAGTGTCCAGTAGTGGAGTAGTGTAGCCCAAAATTATACTGGGTATTTGTTTGGGAGACAGATTATTTTTGATTGAGTTTGTTTCACTCTGACCTCTTGCAACAAATGGGTCTCCTTGGAGGAAGGGCCATGTAATCGTTCACAAATACAGTATTATGTTGAATTGAGCAGGAAAGCTTTATGTTCCAAATGCAGTTCCTTACCCATTAACCTCAAATGCCACCCTCTGGCATTTTAATTCCATGTCAAGCTCTCAAGAGTTTAGCAAAAAACTGGAACTTACAGCTGCAGGTTTGAAATGACTAACACTGCATTAGGATGACCACGAAGGGACTCGAACCCTCAATCTTCTGATCCGAAGTCAGACGCCTTATCCATTAGGCCACGCGGTCACAAAACGTTTCAGTGCTGCATTATAGGGTGCGCGTACGTGGGTGTAGATTTCGCAGCGAATAAGTTTTTGATGGAAGAAAACCATGGGGAAACAAAATTTATTACCAAGTTGCCTTTAGGCCTAGGCAAAATTGTATGCTTACCCTTTCTCACTAGATAGATAGATAGTCATCTCTCTAGTAGTGTCCAGTGGTGGAGTAGTGTAGCCCAAAATTATACTGGGTATTTGTTTGGGAGACAGATTATTTTTGATTGAGTTTGTTTCACTCTGACCTCTTGCAACAAATGGGTATACAGTATTATGTTGAATTGAGCAGGAAAGCTTTATGTTCCAAATGCAGTTCCTTACCCATTAACCTCAAATGCCACCCTCTGGCATTTTAATTCCATGTCAAGCTCTCAAGAGTTTAGCAAAAAACTGGAACTTACAGCTGCAGGTTTGAAACGACAAACACCGTATTAGGACGACCACGAAGGGACTCGAACCCTCAATCTTCTGATCCGAAGTCAGACGCCTTATCCATTAGGCCACGCGGTCATGAGATCTTTCAGTGCTGCATCATTGGGTGCGCGTACATGGGTGTGGATTTCGCAGCGCATACGTTTTTAATGGAAGAAAATCATGGGCAAACAAAATTAAATACCAAGTTTTCTTTAGGCCCAGGCAAAATTTTATACTTACCCTCTCTCACTATATAGATAGATAGATAGATAGTCATCTCTCTAGTAGTGTCCAGTAGTGGAGTAGTGTAGCCCAAAATTATACTGGGTATTTGTTTGGGAGACAGATTATTTTTGATTGAGTTTGTTTCACTCTGACCTCTTGCAACAAATGGGTCTCCTTGGAGGAAGGGCCATGTAATCGTTCACAAATACAGTATTATGTTGAATTGAGCAGGAAAGCTTTATGTTCCAAATGCAGTTCCTTACCCATTAACCTCAAATGCCACCCTCTGGCATTTTAATTCCATGTCAAGCTCTCAAGAGTTTAGCAAAAAACTGGAACTTACAGCTGCAGGTTTGAAACGACAAACACCGTATTAGGACGACCACGAAGGGACTCGAACCCTCAATCTTCTGATCCGAAGTCAGACGCCTTATCCATTAGGCCACGCGGTCATGAGATGTTTCAGTGCTGCATCATTGCGTGCGCGTACGTGGGTGTGGATTTCGCAGCGCATACGTTTTTAATGGAAGAAAATCATGGGCAAACAAAATTAAATACCAAGTTTTCTTTAGGCCCAGGCAAAAATTTATACTTACCCTCTCTCACTATATAGATAGATAGATAGATAGATAGATAGTCATCTCTCTAGTAGTGTCCAGTGGTGGAGTAGTGTAGCCCAAAATTATACTGGGTATTTGTTTGGGAGACAGATTATTTTTGATTGAGTTTGTTTCACTCTGACCTCTTGCAACAAATGGGTCTCCTTGGAGGAAGGGCCATGTAATCGTTCACAAATACAGTATTATGTTGAATTGAGCAGGAAAGCTTTATGTTCCAAATGCAGTTCCTTACCCATTAACCTCCAATGCCACCCTCTGGCATTTTAATTCCATGTCAAGATCTCAAGAGTTTAGCAAAAAACTGGAACTTACAGCTGCAGGTTTGAAACGACAAACACCGTATTAGGACGACCACGAAGGGATTCGAATCCTCAATCTTCTGATCCGAAGTCAAACGCCTTATCCATTAGGCCACGCGGTCATGAGATGTTTCAGTGCTGCATCATTGGGTGCGCGTACATGGGTGTGGATTTCGCAGCGCATACGTTTTTAATGGAAGAAAATCATGGGCAAACAAAATTAAATATCAAGTTTTCTTTAGGCCCAGGCAAAATTTTATACTTACCCTCTCTCACTATATAGATAGATAGATAGATAGATAGATAGTCATCTCTCTAGTAGTGTCCAGTGGTGGAGTAGTGTAGCCCAAAATTATACTGGGTATTTGTTTGGGAGCCAGATTATTTTTGATTGAGTTATTTTCACTCTGACCTCTTGCAACAAATGGATCTCCTTGGAGGAAGGGCCATGTAATCGCTCAAAAATACAATATTATGTTGAATTGAGCTGGAAACCTTTATGTTCCAAATGCAGTTCCTTACCCATTAACCTCCAATGCCACCCTCTGGCATTTTAATTCCATGTCAAGATCTCAAGAGTTTAGCAAAAAACTGTAACTCACAGCTGCAGGTTTGAAATGACTAACACTGCATTAGGATGACCACGAAGGGACTCGAACCCTCAATCTTCTGATCCGAAGTCAGACGCCTTATCCATTAGGCCACGCGGTCACAAAACGTTTCAGTGCTGCATTATAGGGTGCTCGTACGTGGGTGTGGATTTCGCAGCGAATAAGTTTTTGATGGAAGAAAACCATGGGGAAACAAAATTTATTACCAAGTTGCCTATAGGCCTAGGCAAAATTGTATGCTTACCCTTTCTCACTAGATAGATAGATAGTCATCTCTCTAGTAGTGTCCAGTAGTGGAGTAGTGTAGCCCAAAATTATACTGAGTATTTGTTTGGGAGAAAGATTATTTTTGATTGAGTTTGTTTCACTCTGACCTCTTGCAACAAATGGGTCTCCTTGGAGGAAGGGCCATGTAATCGTTCACAAATACAGTATTATGTTGAATTGAGCAGGAAAGCTTTATGTTCCAAATGCAGTTCCTTACCCATTAACCTCAAATGCCACCCTCTGGCATTTTAATTCCATGTCAAGATCTCAAGAGTTTAGCAAAAAACTGGAACTTACAGCTGCAGGTTTGAAACGACAAACACCGTATTAGGACGACCACGAAGGGATTCGAACCCTCAATCTTCTGATCCGAAGTCAAACGCCTTATCCATTAGGCCACGCGGTCATGAGATGTTTCAGTGCTGCATCATTGGGTGCGCGTACGTGGGTGTGGATTTCGCAGCGCATACGTTTTTAATGGAAGAAAATCATGGGCAAACAAAATTAAATACCAAGTTTTCTTTAGGCCCAGGCAAAATTTTATACTTACCCTCTCTCACTATATAGACAGATAGATAGATAGTAATCTCTCTAGTAGTGTCCAGTGGTGGAGTAGTGTAGCCCAAAATTATACTGGGTATTTGTTTGGGAGCCAGATTATTTTTGATTGAGTTATTTTCACTCTGACCTCTTGCAACAAATGGATCTCCTTGGAGGAAGGGCCATGTAATCGCTCAAAAATACAATATTATGTTGAATTGAGCTGGAAACCTTTATGTTCCAAATGCAGTTCCTTACCCATTAACCTCCAATGCCACCCTCTGGCATTTTAATTCCATGTCAAGATCTCAAGAGTTTAGCAAAAACCTGGAACTCACAGCTGCAGGTTTGAAATGACTAACACTGCATTAGGATGACCACGAAGGGACTCGAACCCTCAATCTTCTGATCCGAAGTCAGACGCCTTATCCATTAGGCCACGCGGTCACAAAACGTTTCAGTGCTGCATTATAGGGTGCGCGTACGTGGGTGTGGATTTCGCAGCGAATAAGTTTTTGATGGAAGAAAACCATGGGGAAACAAAATTTATTACCAAGTTGCCTTTAGGCCTAGGCAAAATTGTATGCTTACCCTTTCTCACTAGATAGATAGATAGTCATCTCTCTAGTAGTGTCCAGTGGTGGAGTAGTGTAGCCCAAAATTATACTGGGTATTTGTTTGGGAGACAGATTATTTTTGATTGAGTTTGTTTCACTCTGACCTCTTGCAACAAATGGGTATACAGTATTATGTTGAATTGAGCAGGAAAGCTTTATGTTCCAAATGCAGTTCCTTACCCATTAACCTCAAATGCCACCCTCTCGCATTTTAATTCCATGTCAAGCTCTCAAGAGTTTAGCAAAAAACTGAAACTTACAGCTGCAGGTTTGAAACGACAAACACCGTATTAGGACGACCACGAAGGGACTCGAACCCTCAATCTTCTGATCCGAAGTCAGACGCCTTATCCATTAGGCCACGCGGTCATGAGATCTTTCAGTGCTGCATCATTGGGTGCGCGTACATGGGTGTGGATTTCGCAGCGCATACGTTTTTAATGGAAGAAAATCATGGGCAAACAAAATTAAATACCAAGTTTTCTTTAGGCCCAGGCAAAATTTTATACTTACCCTCTCTCACTATATAGATAGATAGATAGATAGTCATCTCTCTAGTAGTGTCCAGTAGTGGAGTAGTGTAGCCCAAAATTATACTGGGTATTTGTTTGGGAGACAGATTATTTTTGATTGAGTTTGTTTCACTCTGACCTCTTGCAACAAATGGGTCTCCTTGGAGGAAGGGCCATGTAATCGGTCACAAATACAGTATTATGTTGAATTGAGCAGGAAAGCTTTATGTTCCAAATGCAGTTCCTTACCCAGTAACCTCAAATGCCACCCTCTGGCATTTTAATTCCATGTCAAGCTCTCAAGAGTTTAGCAAAAAACTGGAACTTACAGCTGCAGGTTTGAAATGACTAACACTGCATTAGGATGACCACGAAGGGACTCGAACCCTCAATCTTCTGATCCGAAGTCAGACGCCTTATCCATTAGGCCACGCGGTCACAAAACGTTTCAGTGCTGCATTATAGGGTGCGCGTACGTGGGTGTAGATTTTGCAGCGAATAAGTTTTTGATGGAAGAAAACCATGGGGAAACAAAATTTATTACCAAGTTGCCTTTAGGCCTAGGCAAAATTGTATGCTTACCCTTTCTCACTAGATAGATAGATAGTCATCTCTCTAGTAGTGTCCAGTGGTGGAGTAGTGTAGCCCAAAATTATACTGGGTATTTGTTTGGGAGACAGATTATTTTTGATTGAGTTTGTTTCACTCTGACCTCTTGCAACAAATGGGTATACAGTATTATGTTGAATTGAGCAGGAAAGCTTTATGTTCCAAATGCAGTTCCTTACCCATTAACCTCAAATGCCACCCTCTCGCATTTTAATTCCATGTCAAGCTCTCAAGAGTTTAGCAAAAAACTGGAACTTACAGCTGCAGGTTTGAAACGACAAACACCGTATTAGGACGACCACGAAGGGACTCGAACCCTCAATCTTCTGATCCGAAGTCAGACGCCTTATCCATTAGGCCACGCGGTCATGCGATGTTTCAGTGCTGCATCATTGCGTGCGCGTACGTGGGTGTGGATTTCGCAGCGCATACGTTTTTAATGGAAGAAAATCATGGGCAAACAAAATTAAATACCAAGTTTTCTTTAGGCCCAGGCAAAAATTTATACTTACCCTCTCTCACTATATAGATAGATAGATAGATAGATAGATAGATAGTCATCTCTCTAGTAGTGTCCAGTGGTGGAGTAGTGTAGCCCAAAATTATACTGGGTATTTGTTTGGGAGACAGATTATTTTTGATTGAGTTTGTTTCACTCTGACCTCTTGCAACAAATGGGTCTCCTTGGAGGAAGGGCCATGTAATCGTTCACAAATACAGTATTATGTTGAATTGAGCAGGAAAGCTTTATGTTCCAAATGCAGTTCCTTACCCATTAACCTCCAATGCCACCCTCTGGCATTTTAATTCCATGTCAAGATCTCAAGAGTTTAGCAAAAAACTGGAACTTACAGCTGCAGGTTTGAAACGACAAACACCGTATTAGGACGACCACGAAGGGATTCGAATCCTCAATCTTCTGATCCGAAGTCAAACGCCTTATCCATTAGGCCACGCGGTCATGAGATGTTTCAGTGCTGCATCATTGGGTGCGCGTACATGGGTGTGGATTTCGCAGCGCATACGTTTTTAATGGAAGAAAATCATGGGCAAACAAAATTAAATACCAAGTTTTCTTTAGGCCCAGGCAAAATTTTATACTTACCCTCTCTCACTATATAGATAGATAGATAGATAGATAGATAGATAGTCATCTCTCTAGTAGTGTCCAGTGGTGGAGTAGTGTACCCCAAAATTATACTGGGTATTTGTTTGGGAGCCAGATTATTTTTGATTGAGTTATTTTCACTCTGACCTCTTGCAACAAATGGATCTCCTTGGAGGAAGGGCCATGTAATCGCTCAAAAATACAATATTATGTTGAATTGAGCTGGAAACCTTTATGTTCCAAATGCAGTTCCTTACCCATTAACCTCCAATGCCACCCTCTGGCATTTTAATTCCATGTCAAGATCTCAAGAGTTTAGCAAAAACCTGGAACTCACAGCTGCAGGTTTGAAATGACTAACACTGCATTAGGATGACCACGAAGGGACTCGAACCCTCAATCTTCTGATCCGAAGTCAGACGCCTTATCCATTAGGCCACGCGGTCACAAAACGTTTCAGTGCTGCATTATAGGGTGCGCGTACGTGGGTGTGGATTTCGCAGCGAATAAGTTTTTGATGGAAGAAAACCATGGGGAAACAAAATTTATTACCAAGTTGCCTTTAGGCCTAGGCAAAATTGTATGCTTACCCTTTCTCACTAGATAGATAGATAGTCATCTCTCTAGTAGTGTCCAGTGGTGGAGTAGTGTAGCCCAAAATTATACTGGGTATTTGTTTGGGAGACAGATTATTTTTGATTGAGTTTGTTTCACTCTGACCTCTTGCAACAAATGGGTATACAGTATTATGTTGAATTGAGCAGGAAAGCTTTATGTTCCAAATGCAGTTCCTTACCCATTAACCTCAAATGCCACCCTCTGGCATTTTAATTCCATGTCAAGCTCTCAAGAGTTTAGCAAAAAACTGGAACTTACAGCTGCAGGTTTGAAACGACAAACACCGTATTAGGACGACCACGAAGGGACTCGAACCCTCAATCTTCTGATCCGAAGTCAGACGCCTTATCCATTAGGCCACGCGGTCATGAGATCTTTCAGTGCTGCATCATTGGGTGCGCGTACATGGGTGTGGATTTCGCAGCGCATACGTTTTTAATGGAAGAAAATCATGGGCAAACAAAATTAAATACCAAGTTTTCTTTAGGCCCAGGCAAAATTTTATACTTACCCTCTCTCACTATATAGATAGATAGATAGATAGTCATCTCTCTAGTAGTGTCCAGTAGTGGAGTAGTGTAGCCCAAAATTATACTGGGTATTTGTTTGGGAGACAGATTATTTTTGATTGAGTTTGTTTCACTCTGACCTCTTGCAACAAATGGGTCTCCTTGGAGGAAGGGCCATGTAATCGTTCACAAATACAGTATTATGTTGAATTGAGCAGGAAAGCTTTATGTTCCAAATGCAGTTCCTTACCCATTAACCTCAAATGCCACCCTCTGGCATTTTAATTCCATGTCAAGCTCTCAAGAGTTTAGCAAAAAACTGGAACTTACAGCTGCAGGTTTGAAATGACTAACACTGCATTAGGATGACCACGAAGGGACTCGAACCCTCAATCTTCTGATCCGAAGTCAGACGCCTTATCCATTAGGCCACGCGGTCACAAAACGTTTCAGTGCTGCATTATAGGGTGCGCGTACGTGGGTGTGGATTTCGCAGCGAATAAGTTTTTGATGGAAGAAAACCATGGGGAAACAAAATTTATTACCAAGTTGCCTTTAGGCCTAGGCAAAATTGTATGCTTACCCTTTCTCACTAGATAGATAGATAGTCATCTCTCTAGTAGTGTCCAGTGGTGGAGTAGTGTAGCCCAAAATTATACTGGGTATTTGTTTGGGAGACAGATTATTTTTGATTGAGTTTGTTTCACTCTGACCTCTTGCAACAAATGGGTATACAGTATTATGTTGAATTGAGCAGGAAAGCTTTATGTTCCAAATGCAGTTCCTTACCCATTAACCTCAAATGCCACCCTCTCGCATTTTAATTCCATGTCAAGCTCTCAAGAGTTTAGCAAAAAACTGGAACTTACAGCTGCAGGTTTGAAACGACAAACACCGTATTAGGACGACCACGAAGGGACTCGAACCCCCAATCTTCTGATCCGAAGTCAGACGCCTTATCCATTAGGCCACGCGGTCATGAGATCTTTCAGTGCTGCATCATTGGGTGCGCGTACATGGGTGTGGATTTCGCAGCGCATACGTTTTTAATGGAAGAAAATCATGGGCAAACAAAATTAAATACCAAGTTTTCTTTAGGCCCAGGCAAAATTTTATACTTACCCTCTCTCACTATATAGATAGATAGATAGATAGTCATCTCTCTAGTAGTGTCCAGTAGTGGAGTAGTGTAGCCCAAAATTATACTGGGTATTTGTTTGGGAGACAGATTATTTTTGATTGAGTTTGTTTCACTCTGACCTCTTGCAACAAATGGGTCTCCTTGGAGGAAGGGCCATGTAATCGTTCACAAATACAGTATTATGTTGAATTGAGCAGGAAAGCTTTATGTTCCAAATGCAGTTCCTTACCCATTAACCTCAAATGCCACCCTCTGGCATTTTAATTCCATGTCAAGCTCTCAAGAGTTTAGCAAAAAACTGGAACTTACAGCTGCAGGTTTGAAATGACTAACACTGCATTAGGATGACCACGAAGGGACTCGAACCCTCAATCTTCTGATCCGAAGTCAGACGCCTTATCCATTAGGCCACGCGGTCACAAAACGTTTCAGTGCTGCATTATAGGGTGCGCGTACGTGGGTGTGGATTTCGCAGCGAATAAGTTTTTGATGGAAGAAAACCATGGGGAAACAAAATTTATTACCAAGTTGCCTATAGGCCTAGGCAAAATTGTATGCTTACCCTTTCTCACTAGATAGATAGATAGTC
This sequence comes from Synaphobranchus kaupii, assembly GCA_029718625.1. Classification (NCBI taxonomy): domain Eukaryota; kingdom Metazoa; phylum Chordata; class Actinopteri; order Anguilliformes; family Synaphobranchidae; genus Synaphobranchus; species Synaphobranchus kaupii. Next base: position 18,976,044 of record CM056380.1, on the reverse strand, counting down.
ATCTCTCTAGTAGTGTCCAGTGGTGGAGTAGTGTAGCCCAAAATTATACTGGGTATTTGTTTGGGAGACAGATTATTTTTGATTGAGTTTGTTTCACTCTGACCTCTTGCAACAAATGGGTATACAGTATTATGTTGAATTGAGCAGGAAAGCTTTATGTTCCAAATGCAGTTCCTTACCCATTAACCTCAAATGCCACCCTCTCGCATTTTAATTCCATGTCAAGCTCTCAAGAGTTTAGCAAAAAACTGGAACTTACAGCTGCAGGTTTGAAATGACAAACACCGTATTAGGACGACCACGAAGGGACTCGAACCCTCAATCTTCTGATCCGAAGTCAGACGCCTTATCCATTAGGCCACGCGGTCATGAGATCTTTCAGTGCTGCATCATTGGGTGCGCGTACATGGGTGTGGATTTCGCAGCGCATACGTTTTTAATGGAAGAAAATCATGGGCAAACAAAATTAAATACCAAGTTTTCTTTAGGCCCAGGCAAAATTTTATACTTACCCTCTCTCACTATATAGATAGATAGATAGATAGTCATCTCTCTAGTAGTGTCCAGTAGTGGAGTAGTGTAGCCCAAAATTATACTGGGTATTTGTTTGGGAGACAGATTATTTTTGATTGAGTTTGTTTCACTCTGACCTCTTGCAACAAATGGGTCTCCTTGGAGGAAGGGCCATGTAATCGTTCACAAATACAGTATTATGTTGAATTGAGCAGGAAAGCTTTATGTTCCAAATGCAGTTCCTTACCCATTAACCTCAAATGCCACCCTCTGGCATTTTAATTCCATGTCAAGCTCTCAAGAGTTTAGCAAAAAACTGGAACTTACAGCTGCAGGTTTGAAACGACAAACACCGTATTAGGACGACCACGAAGGGACTCGAACCCTCAATCTTCTGATCCGAAGTCAGACGCCTTATCCATTAGGCCACGCTGTCATGAGATGTTTCAGTGCTGCATCATTGCGTGCGCGTACGTGGGTGTGGATTTCGCAGCGCATACGTTTTTAATGGAAGAAAATCATGGGCAAACAAAATTAAATACCAAGTTTTCTTTAGGCCCAGGCAAAATTTTATACTTACCCTCTCTCACTATATAGATAGATAGATAGATAGATAGATAGTCATCTCTCTAGTAGTGTCCAGTGGTGGAGTAGTGTAGCCCAAAATTATACTGGGTATTTGTTTGGGAGCCAGATTATTTTTGATTGAGTTATTTTCACTCTGACCTCTTGCAACAAATGGATCTCCTTGGAGGAAGGGCCATGTAATCACTCAAAAATACAATATTATGTTGAATTGAGCTGGAAACCTTTATGTTCCAAATGCAGTTCCTTACCCATTAACCTCCAATGCCACCCTCTGGCATTTTAATTCCATGTCAAGATCTCAAGAGTTTAGCAAAAACCTGGAACTCACAGCTGCAGGTTTGAAATGACTAACACTGCATTAGGATGACCACGAAGGGACTCGAACCCTCAATCTTCTGATCCGAAGTCAGACGCCTTATCCATTAGGCCACGCGGTCACAAAACGTTTCAGTGCTGCATTATAGGGTGCGCGTACGTGGGTGTGGATTTCGCAGCGAATAAGTTTTTGATGGAAGAAAACCATGGGGAAACAAAATTTATTACCAAGTTGCCTTTAGGCCTAGGCAAAATTGTATGCTTACCCTTTCTCACTAGATAGATAGATAGTCATCTCTCTAGTAGTGTCCAGTGGTGGAGTAGTGTAGCCCAAAATTATACTGGGTATTTGTTTGGGAGACAGATTATTTTTGATTGAGTTTGTTTCACTCTGACCTCTTGCAACAAATGGGTATACAGTATTATGTTGAATTGAGCAGGAAAGCTTTATGTTCCAAATGCAGTTCCTTACCCATTAACCTCAAATGCCACCCTCTCGCATTTTAATTCCATGTCAAGCTCTCAAGAGTTTAGCAAAAAACTGGAACTTACAGCTGCAGGTTTGAAACGACAAACACCGTATTAGGACGACCACGAAGGGACTCGAACCCCCAATCTTCTGATCCGAAGTCAGACGCCTTATCCATTAGGCCACGCGGTCATGAGATCTTTCAGTGCTGCATCATTGGGTGCGCGTACATGGGTGTGGATTTCGCAGCGCATACGTTTTTAATGGAAGAAAATCATGGGCAAACAAAATTAAATACCAAGTTTTCTTTAGGCCCAGGCAAAATTTTATACTTACCCTCTCTCACTATATAGATAGATAGATAGATAGTCATCTCTCTAGTAGTGTCCAGTAGTGGAGTAGTGTAGCCCAAAATTATACTGGGTATTTGTTTGGGAGACAGATTATTTTTGATTGAGTTTGTTTCACTCTGACCTCTTGCAACAAATGGGTCTCCTTGGAGGAAGGGCCATGTAATCGTTCACAAATACAGTATTATGTTGAATTGAGCAGGAAAGCTTTATGTTCCAAATGCAGTTCCTTACCCATTAACCTCAAATGCCACCCTCTGGCATTTTAATTCCATGTCAAGCTCTCAAGAGTTTAGCAAAAAACTGGAACTTACAGCTGCAGGTTTGAAATGACTAACACTGCATTAGGATGACCACGAAGGGACTCGAACCCTCAATCTTCTGATCCGAAGTCAGACGCCTTATCCATTAGGCCACGCGGTCACAAAACGTTTCAGTGCTGCATTATAGGGTGCGCGTACGTGGGTGTGGATTTCGCAGCGAATAAGTTTTTGATGGAAGAAAACCATGGGGAAACAAAATTTATTACCAAGTTGCCTATAGGCCTAGGCAAAATTGTATGCTTACCCTTTCTCACTAGATAGATAGATAGTCATCTCTCTAGTAGTGTCCAGTGGTGGAGTAGTGTAGCCCAAAATTATACTGGGTATTTGTTTGGGAGACAGATTATTTTTGATTGAGTTTGTTTCACTCTGACCTCTTGCAACAAATGGGTATACAGTATTATGTTGAATTGAGCAGGAAAGCTTTATGTTCCAAATGCAGTTCCTTACCCATTAACCTCAAATGCCACCCTCTCGCATTTTAATTCCATGTCAAGCTCTCAAGAGTTTAGCAAAAAACTGGAACTTACAGCTGCAGGTTTGAAATGACAAACACCGTATTAGGACGACCACGAAGGGACTCGAACCCTCAATCTTCTGATCCGAAGTCATACGCCTTATCCATTAGGCCACGCGGTCATGAGATCTTTCAGTGCTGCATCATTGGGTGCGCGTACATGGGTGTGGATTTCGCAGCGCATACGTTTTTAATGGAAGAAAATCATGGGCAAACAAAATTAAATACCAAGTTTTCTTTAGGCCCAGGCAAAATTTTATACTTACCCTCTCTCACTATATAGATAGATAGATAGATAGTCATCTCTCTAGTAGTGTCCAGTAGTGGAGTAGTGTAGCCCAAAATTATACTGGGTATTTGTTTGGGAGACAGATTATTTTTGATTGAGTTTGTTTCACTCTGACCTCTTGCAACAAATGGGTCTCCTTGGAGGAAGGGCCATGTAATCGTTCACAAATACAGTATTATGTTGAATTGAGCAGGAAAGCTTTATGTTCCAAATGCAGTTCCTTACCCATTAACCTCAAATGCCACCCTCTGGCATTTTAATTCCATGTCAAGCTCTCAAGAGTTTAGCAAAAAACTGGAACTTACAGCTGCAGGTTTGAAACGACAAACACCGTATTAGGACGACCACGAAGGGACTCGAACCCTCAATCTTCTGATCCGAAGTCAGACGCCTTATCCATTAGGCCACGCTGTCATGAGATGTTTCAGTGCTGCATCATTGCGTGCGCGTACGTGGGTGTGGATTTCGCAGCGCATACGTTTTTAATGGAAGAAAATCATGGGCAAACAAAATTAAATACCAAGTTTTCTTTAGGCCCAGGCAAAATTTTATACTTACCCTCTCTCACTATATAGATAGATAGATAGATAGATAGATAGTCATCTCTCTAGTAGTGTCCAGTGGTGGAGTAGTGTAGCCCAAAATTATACTGGGTATTTGTTTGGGAGCCAGATTATTTTTGATTGAGTTATTTTCACTCTGACCTCTTGCAACAAATGGATCTCCTTGGAGGAAGGGCCATGTAATCACTCAAAAATACAATATTATGTTGAATTGAGCTGGAAACCTTTATGTTCCAAATGCAGTTCCTTACCCATTAACCTCCAATGCCACCCTCTGGCATTTTAATTCCATGTCAAGATCTCAAGAGTTTAGCAAAAACCTGGAACTCACAGCTGCAGGTTTGAAATGACTAACACTGCATTAGGATGACCACGAAGGGACTCGAACCCTCAATCTTCTGATCCGAAGTCAGACGCCTTATCCATTAGGCCACGCGGTCACAAAACGTTTCAGTGCTGCATTATAGGGTGCGCGTACGTGGGTGTGGATTTCGCAGCGAATAAGTTTTTGATGGAAGAAAACCATGGGGAAACAAAATTTATTACCAAGTTGCCTTTAGGCCTAGGCAAAATTGTATGCTTACCCTTTCTCACTAGATAGATAGATAGTCATCTCTCTAGTAGTGTCCAGTGGTGGAGTAGTGTAGCCCAAAATTATACTGGGTATTTGTTTGGGAGACAGATTATTTTTGATTGAGTTTGTTTCACTCTGACCTCTTGCAACAAATGGGTATACAGTATTATGTTGAATTGAGCAGGAAAGCTTTATGTTCCAAATGCAGTTCCTTACCCATTAACCTCAAATGCCACCCTCTGGCATTTTAATTCCATGTCAAGCTCTCAAGAGTTTAGCAAAAAACTGGAACTTACAGCTGCAGGTTTGAAACGACAAACACCGTATTAGGACGACCACGAAGGGACTCGAACCCTCAATCTTCTGATCCGAAGTCAGACGCCTTATCCATTAGGCCACGCGGTCATGAGATCTTTCAGTGCTGCATCATTGGGTGCGCGTACATGGGTGTGGATTTCGCAGCGCATACGTTTTTAATGGAAGAAAATCATGGGCAAACAAAATTAAATACCAAGTTTTCTTTAGGCCCAGGCAAAATTTTATACTTACCCTCTCTCACTATATAGATAGATAGATAGATAGTCATCTCTCTAGTAGTGTCCAGTAGTGGAGTAGTGTAGCCCAAAATTATACTGGGTATTTGTTTGGGAGACAGATTATTTTTGATTGAGTTTGTTTCACTCTGACCTCTTGCAACAAATGGGTCTCCTTGGAGGAAGGGCCATGTAATCGTTCACAAATACAGTATTATGTTGAATTGAGCAGGAAAGCTTTATGTTCCAAATGCAGTTCCTTACCCATTAACCTCAAATGCCACCCTCTGGAATTTTAATTCCATGTCAAGCTCTCAAGAGTTTAGCAAAAAACTGGAACTTACAGCTGCAGGTTTGAAACGACAAACACCGTATTAGGACGACCACGAAGGGACTCGAACCCTCAATCTTCTGATCCGAAGTCAGACGCCTTATCCATTAGGCCACGCGGTCATGAGATGTTTCAGTGCTGCATCATTGCGTGCGCGTACGTGGGTGTGGATTTCGCAGCGCATACGTTTTTAACGGAAGAAAATCATGGGCAAACAAAATTAAATACCAAGTTTTCTTTAGGCCCAGGCAAAATTTTATACTTACCCTCTCTCACTATATAGATAGATAGATAGATAGATAGATAGTCATCTCTCTAGTAGTGTCCAGTGGTGGAGTAGTGTAGCCCAAAATTATACTGGGTATTTGTTTGGGAGCCAGATTATTTTTGATTGAGTTATTTTCACTCTGACCTCTTGCAACAAATGGATCTCCTTGGAGGAAGGGCCATGTAATCGCTCAAAAATACAATATTATGTTGAATTGAGCTGGAAACCTTTATGTTCCAAATGCAGTTCCTTACCCATTAACCTCCAATGCCACCCTCTGGCATTTTAATTCCATGTCAAGATCTCAAGAGTTTAGCAAAAAACTGTAACTCACAGCTGCAGGTTTGAAATGACTAACACTGCATTAGGATGACCACGAAGGGACTCGAACCCTCAATCTTCTGATCCGAAGTCAGACGCCTTATCCATTAGGCCACGCGGTCACAAAACGTTTCAGTGCTGCATTATAGGGTGCGCGTACGTGGGTGTGGATTTCGCAGCGAATAAGTTTTTGATGGAAGAAAACCATGGGGAAACAAAATTTATTACCAAGTTGCCTATAGGCCTAGGCAAAATTGTATGCTTACCCTTTCTCACTAGATAGATAGATAGTCATCTCTCTAGTAGTGTCCAGTGGTGGAGTAGTGTAGCCCAAAATTATACTGGGTATTTGTTTGGGAGACAGATTATTTTTGATTGAGTTTGTTTCACTCTGACCTCTTGCAACAAATGGGTATACAGTATTATGTTGAATTGAGCAGGAAAGCTTTATGTTCCAAATGCAGTTCCTTACCCATTAACCTCAAATGCCACCCTCTGGCATTTTAATTCCATGTCAAGCTCTCAAGAGTTTAGCAAAAAACTGGAACTTACAGCTGCAGGTTTGAAACGACAAACACCGTATTAGGACGACCACGAAGGGACTCGAACCCTCAATCTTCTGATCCGAAGTCAGACGCCTTATCCATTAGGCCACGCGGTCATGAGATGTTTCAGTGCTGCATCATTGGGTGCGCGTACATGGGTGTGGATTTCGCAGCGCATACGTTTTTAATGGAAGAAAATCATGGGCAAACAAAATTAAATACCAAGTTTTCTTTAGGCCCAGGCAAAATTTTATACTTACCCTCTCTCACTATATAGATAGATAGATAGATAGTCATCTCTCTAGTAGTGTCCAGTAGTGGAGTAGTGTAGCCCAAAATTATACTGGGTATTTGTTTGGGAGACAGATTATTTTTGATTGAGTTTGTTTCACTCTGACCTCTTGCAACAAATGGGTCTCCTTGGAGGAAGGGCCATGTAATCGTTCACAAATACAGTATTATGTTGAATTGAGCAGGAAAGCTTTATGTTCCAAATGCAGTTCCTTACCCATTAACCTCAAATGCCACCCTCTGGCATTTTAATTCCATGTCAAGCTCTCAAGAGTTTAGCAAAAAACTGGAACTTACAGCTGCAGGTTTGAAACGACAAACATCGTATTAGGACGACCACGAAGGGACTCGAACCCTCAATCTTCTGATCCGAAGTCAGACGCCTTATCCATTAGGCCACGCGGTCATGAGATGTTTCAGTGCTGCATCATTGCGTGCGCGTACGTGGGTGTCGATTTCGCAGCGCATACGTTTTTAATGGGAGAAAATCATGGGCAAACAAAATTAAATACCAAGTTTTCTTTAGGCCCAGGCAAAATTTTATACTTACCCTCTCTCACTATATAGATAGATAGATAGATAGTCATCTCTCTAGTAGTGTCCAGTGGTGGAGTAGTGTAGCCCAAAATTATACTGGGTATTTGTTTGGGAGTCAGATTATTTTTGATTGAGTTATTTTCACTCTGACCTCTTGCAACAAATGGATCTCCTTGGAGGAAGGGCCATGTAATCGCTCAAAAATACAATATTATGTTGAATTGAGCTGGAAACCTTTATGTTCCAAATGCAGTTCCTTACCCATTAACCTCCAATGCCACCCTCTGGCATTTTAATTCCATGTCAAGATCTCAAGAGTTTAGCAAAAAACTGGAACTTACAGCTGCAGGTTTGAAACGACAAACACCGTATTAGGACGACCACGAAGGGATTCGAACCCTCAATCTTCTGATCCGAAGTCAAACGCCTTATCCATTAGGCCACGCGGTCACAAAACGTTTCAGTGCTGCATTATAGGGTGCTCGTACGTGGGTGTGGATTTCGCAGCGAATAAGTTTTTGATGGAAGAAAACAATGGGGAAACAAAATTTATTACCAAGTTGCCTATAGGCCTAGGCAAAATTGTATGCTTACCCTTTCTCACTAGATAGATAGATAGTCATCTCTCTAGTAGTGTCCAGTAGTGGAGTAGTGTAGCCCAAAATTATACTGAGTATTTGTTTGGGAGAAAGATTATTTTTGATTGAGTTTGTTTCACTCTGACCTCTTGCAACAAATGGGTCTCCTTGCAGGAAGGGCCATGTAATCGTTCACAAATACCGTATTATGTTGAATTGAGCAGGAAAGCTTTATGTTCCAAATGCAGTTCCTTACCCATTAACCTCAAATGCCACCCTCTGGCATTTTAATTCCATGTCAAGATCTCAAGAGTTTAGCAAAAAACTGGAACTTACAGCTGCAGGTTTGAAACGACAAACACCGTATTAGGACGACCACGAAGGGACTCGAACCCTCAATCTTCTGATCCGAAGTCAGACACCTTATCCATTAGGCCACGCGGTCATGAGATGTTTCAGTGCTGCATCATTGGGTGCGCGTACGTGGGTGTGGATTTCGCAGCGCATACGTTTTTAATGGAAGAAAATCATGGGCAAACAAAATTAAATACCAAGTTTTCTTTAGGCCCAGGCAAAATTTTATACTTACCCTCTCTCACTATATAGACAGATAGATAGATAGTAATCTCTCTAGTAGTGTCCAGTGGTGGAGTAGTGTAGCCCAAAATTATACTGGGTATTTGTTTGGGAGCCAGATTATTTTTGATTGAGTTATTTTCACTCTGACCTCTTGCAACAAATGGATCTCCTTGGAGGAAGGGCCATGTAATCGCTCAAAAATACAATATTATGTTGAATTGAGCTGGAAACCTTTATGTTCCAAATGCAGTTCCTTACCCATTAACCTCCAATGCCACCCTCTGGCATTTTAATTCCATGTCAAGATCTCAAGAGTTTAGCAAAAACCTGGAACTCACAGCTGCAGGTTTGAAATGACTAACACTGCATTAGGATGACCACGAAGGGACTCGAACCCTCAATCTTCTGATCTGAAGTCAGACGCCTTATCCATTAGGCCACGCGGTCACAAAACGTTTCAGTGCTGCATTATAGGGTGCGCGTACGTGGGTGTGGATTTCGCAGCGAATAAGTTTTTGATGGAAGAAAACCATGGGGAAACAAAATTTATTACCAAGTTGCCTTTAGGCCTAGGCAAAATTGTATGCTTACCCTTTCTCACTAGATAGATAGATAGTCATCTCTCTAGTAGTGTCCAGTGGTGGAGTAGTGTAGCCCAAAATTATACTGGGTATTTGTTTGGGAGACAGATTATTTTTGATTGAGTTTGTTTCACTCTGACCTCTTGCAACAAATGGGTATACAGTATTATGTTGAATTGAGCAGGAAAGCTTTATGTTCCAAATGCAGTTCCTTACCCATTAACCTCAAATGCCACCCTCTGGCATTTTAATTCCATGTCAAGATCTCAAGAGTTTAGCAAAAAACTGGAACTTACAGCTGCAGGTTTGAAACGACAAACACCGTATTAGGACGACCACGAAGGGACTCGAACCCTCAATCTTCTGATCCGAAGTCAGACGCCTTATCCATTAGGCCACGCGGTCATGAGATGTTTCAGTGCTGCATCATTGGGTGCGCGTACGTGGGTGTGGATTTCGCAGCGCATACGTTTTTAATGGAAGAAAATCATGGGCAAACAAAATTAAATACCAAGTTTTCTTTAGGCCCAGGCAAAATTTTATACTTACCCTCTCTCACTATATAGACAGATAGATAGATAGTAATCTCTCTAGTAGTGTCCAGTGGTGGAGTAGTGTAGCCCAAAATTATACTGGGTATTTGTTTGGGAGCCAGATTATTTTTGATTGAGTTATTTTCACTCTGACCTCTTGCAACAAATGGGTCTCCTTGGAGGAAGGGCCATGTAATCGCTCAAAAATACAATATTATGTTGAATTGAGCTGGACACCTTTATGTTCCAAATGCAGTTCCTTACCCATTAACCTCCAATGCCACCCTCTGGCATTTTAATTCCATGTCAAGATCTCAAGAGTTTAGCAAAAACCTGGAACTCACAGCTGCAGGTTTGAAATGACTAACACTGCATTAGGATGACCACGAAGGGACTCGAACCCTCAATCTTCTGATCCGAAGTCAGACGCCTTATCCATTAGGCCACGCGGTCACAAAACGTTTCAGTGCTGCATTATAGGGTGCACGTACGTGGGTGTGGATTTCGCAGCGAATAAGTTTTTGATGGAAGAAAACCATGGGGAAACAAAATTTATTACCAAGTTGCCTATAGGCCTAGGCAAAATTGTATGCTTACCCTTTCTCACTAGATAGATAGATAGTCATCTCTCTGGTAGTGTCCAGTGGTGGAGTAGTGTAGCCCAAAATTATACTGGGTATTTGTTTGGGAGACAGATTATTTTTGATTGAGTTTGTTTCACTCTGACCTCTTGCAACAAATGGGTATACAGTATTATGTTGAATTGAGCAGGAAAGCTTTATGTTCCAAATGCAGTTCCTTACCCATTAACCTCAAATGCCACCCTCTGGCATTTTAATTCCTTGTCAAGCTCTCAAGAGTTTAGCAAAAAACTGGAACTTACAGCTGCAGGTTTGAAACGACAAACACCGTATTAGGACAACCACGAAGGGACTCGAACCCTCAATCTTCTGATCCGAAGTCAGACGCCTTATCCATTAGGCCACGCGGTCATGAGATGTTTCAGTGCTGCATCATTGGGTGCGCGTACGTGGGTGTGGATTTCGCAGCGAATAAGTTTTTGATGGAAGAAAACCATGGGGAAACAAAATTTATTACCAAGTTGCCTATAGGCCTAGGCAAAATTGTATGCTTACCCTTTCTCACTAGATAGATAGATAGTCATCTCTCTAGTAGTGTCCAGTAGTGGAGTAGTGTAGCCCAAAATTATACTGGGTATTTGTTTGGGAGCCAGATTATTTTTGATTGAGTTATTTTCACTCTGACCTCTTGCAACAAATGGATCTCCTTGGAGGAAGGGCCATGTAATCGCTCAAAAATACAATATTATGTTGAATTGAGCTGGAAACCTTTATGTTCCAAATGCAGTTCCTTACCCATTAACCTCCAATGCCACCCTCTGGCATTTTAATTCCATGTCAAGATCTCAAGAGTTTAGCAAAAAACTGGAACTTACAGCTGCAGGTTTGAAACGACAAACACCGTATTAGGACGACCACGAAGGGATTCGAACTCTCAATCTTCTGATCCGAAGTCAGACGCCTTATCCATTAGGCCACGCGGTCACAAAACGTTTCAGTGCTGCATTATAGGGTGCGCGTACGTGGGTGTGGATTTCGCAGCGAATAAGTTTTTGATGGAAGAAAACCATGGGGAAACAAAATTTATTACCAAGTTGCCTTTAGGCCTAGGCAAAATTGTATGCTTACCCTTTCTCACTAGATAGATAGATAGTCATCTCTCTAGTAGTGTCCAGTGGTGGAGTAGTGTAGCCCAAAATTATACTGGGTATTTGTTTGGGAGACAGATTATTTTTGATTGAGTTTGTTTCACTCTGACCTCTTGCAACAAATGGGTATACAGTATTATGTTGAATTGAGCAGGAAAGCTTTATGTTCCAAATGCAGTTCCTTACCCATTAACCTCAAATGCCACCCTCTGGCATTTTAATTCCATGTCAAGATCTCAAGAGTTTAGCAAAAAACTGGAACTTACAGCTGCAGGTTTGAAACGACAAACACCGTATTAGGACGACCACGAAGGGACTCGAACCCTCAATCTTCTGATCCGAAGTCAGACGCCTTATCCATTAGGCCACGCGGTCATGAGATGTTTCAGTGCTGCATCATTGGGTGCGCGTACGTGGGTGTGGATTTCGCAGCGCATACGTTTTTAATGGAAGAAAATCATGGGCAAACAAAATTAAATACCAAGTTTTCTTTAGGCCCAGGCAAAATTTTATACTTACCCTCTCTCACTATATAGACAGATAGATAGATAGTAATCTCTCTAGTAGTGTCCAGTGGTGGAGTAGTGTAGCCCAAAATTATACTGGGTATTTGTTTGGGAGCCAGATTATTTTTGATTGAGTTATTTTCACTCTGACCTCTTGCAACAAATGGATCTCCTTGGAGGAAGGGCCATGTAATCGCTCAAAAATACAATATTATGTTGAATTGAGCTGGACACCTTTATGTTCCAAATGCAGTTCCTTACCCATTAACCTCCAATGCCACCCTCTGGCATTTTAATTCCATGTCAAGATCTCAAGAGTTTAGCAAAAACCTGGAACTCACAGCTGCAGGTTTGAAATGACTAACACTGCATTAGGATGACCACGAAGGGACTCGAACCCTCAATCTTCTGATCCGAAGTCAGACGCCTTATCCATTAGGCCACGCGGTCACAAAACGTTTCAGTGCTGCATTATAGGGTGCGCGTACGTGGGTGTGGATTTCGCAGCGAATAAGTTTTTGATGGAAGAAAACCATGGGGAAACAAAATTTATTACCAAGTTGCCTATAGGCCTAGGCAAAATTGTATGCTTACCCTTTCTCACTAGATAGATAGATAGTCATCTCTCTGGTAGTGTCCAGTGGTGGAGTAGTGTAGCCCAAAATTATACTGGGTATTTGTTTGGGAGACAGATTATTTTTGATTGAGTTTGTTTCACTCTGACCTCTTGCAACAAATGGGTATACAGTATTATGTTGAATTGAGCAGGAAAGCTTTATGTTCCAAATGCAGTTCCTTACCCATTAACCTCAAATGCCACCCTCTGGCATTTTAATTCCATGTCAAGCTCTCAAGAGTTTAGCAAAAAACTGGAACTTACAGCTGCAGGTTTGAAACGACAAACACCGTATTAGGACGACCACGAAGGGACTCGAACCCTCAATCTTCTGATCCGAAGTCAGACGCCTTATCCATTAGGCCACGCGGTCATGAGATCTTTCAGTGCTGCATCATTGGGTGCGCGTACATGGGTGTGGATTTCGCAGCGCATACGTTTTTAATGGAAGAAAATCATGGGCAAACAAAATTAAATACCAAGTTTTCTTTAGGCCCAGGCAAAATTTTATATTTACCCTCTCTCACTATATAGATAGATAGATAGATAGTCATCTCTCTAGTAGTGTCCAGTAGTGGAGTAGTGTAGCCCAAAATTATACTGGGTATTTGTTTGGGAGACAGATTATTTTTGATTGAGTTTGTTTCACTCTGACCTCTTGCAACAAATGGGTCTCCTTGGAGGAAGGGCCATGTAATCGTTCACAAATACAGTATTATGTTGAATTGAGCAGGAAAGCTTTATGTTCCAAATGCAGTTCCTTACCCATTAACCTCAAATGCCACCCTCTGGCATTTTAATTCCATGTCAAGCTCTCAAGAGTTTAGCAAAAAACTGGAACTTACAGCTGCAGGTTTGAAACGACAAACACCGTATTAGGACGACCACGAAGGGACTCGAACTCTCAATCTTCTGATCCGAAGTCAGACGCCTTATCCATTAGGCCACGCGGTCATGAGATGTTTCAGTGCTGCATCATTGGGTGCGCGTACGTGGGTGTGGATTTCGCAGCGCATACGTTTTTAATGGAAGAAAATCATGGGCAAACAAAATTAAATACCAAGTTTTCTTTAGGCCCAGGCAAAATTTTATACTTACCCTCTCTCACTATATAGATAGATAGATAGATAGATAGATAGATAGTCATCTCTCTAGTAGTGTCCAGTGGTGGAGTAGTGTAGCCCAAAATTATACTGGGTATTTGTTTGGGAGACAGATTATTTTTGATTGAGTTTGTTTCACTCTGACCTCTTGCAACAAATGGATCTCCTTGGAGGAAGGGCCATGTAATCGCTCAAAAATACAATATTATGTTGAATTGAGCTGGAAACCTTTATGTTCCAAATGCAGTTCCTTACCCATTAACCTCCAATGCCACCCTCTGGCATTTTAATTCCATGTCAAGCTCTCAAGAGTTTAGCAAAAAACTGGAACTTACAGCTGCAGGTTTGAAACGACAAACACCGTATTAGGACGACCACGAAGGGACTCGAACCCTCAATCTTCTGATCCGAAGTCAGACGCCTTATCCATTAGGCCACGCGGTCATGAGATGTTTCAGTGCTGCATCATTGGGTGCGCGTACGTGGGTGTGGATTTCGCAGCGAATAAGTTTTTGATGGAAGAAAACCATGGGGAAACAAAATTTATTACCAAGTTGCCTATAGGCCTAGGCAAAATTGTATGCTTACCCTTTCTCACTAGATAGATAGATAGTCATCTCTCTAGTAGTGTCCAGTAGTGGAGTAGTGTAGCCCAAAATTATACTGGGTATTTGTTTGGGAGCCAGATTATTTTTGATTGAGTTATTTTCACTCTGACCTCTTGCAACAAATGGGTCTCCTTGGAGGAAGGGCCATGTAATCGCTCAAAAATACAATATTATGTTGAATTGAGCTGGAAACCTTTATGATCCAAATGCAGTTCCTTACCCATTAACCTCCAATGCCACCCTCTGGCTTTTTAATTCCATGTCAAGATCTCAAGAGTTTAGCAAAAACCTGGAATTCACAGCTGCAGGTTTGAAATGACTAACGCTGCATTAGGATGACCACGAAGGGACTCGAACCCTCAATCTTCTGATCCGAAGTCAGACGCCTTATCCATTAGGCCACGCGGTCACAAAACGTTTCAGTGCTGCATTATAGGGTGCGCGTATGTGGGTGTGGATTTCGCAGCGAATAAGTTTTTGATGGAAGAAAACCATGGGGAAACAAAATTTATTACCAAGTTGCCTTTAGGCCTAGGCAAAATTGTATGCTTACCCTTTCTCACTAGATAGATAGATAGTCATCTCTCTAGTAGTGTCCAGTGGTGGAGTAGTGTAGCCCAAAATTATACTGGGTATTTGTTTGGGAGACAGATTATTTTTGATTGAGTTTGTTTCACTCTGACCTCTTGCAACAAATGGATCTCCTTGGAGGAAGGGCCATGTAATCGCTCAAAAATACAATATTATGTTGAATTGAGCTGGAAACCTTTATGTTCCAAATGCAGTTCCTTACCCATTAACCTCCAATGCCACCCTCTGGCATTTTAATTCCATGTCAAGCTCTCAAGAGTTTAGCAAAAAACTGGAACTTACAGCTGCAGGTTTGAAACGACAAACACCGTATTAGGACGACCACGAAGGGACTCGAACCCTCAATCTTCTGATCCGAAGTCAGACGCCTTATCCATTAGGCCACGCGGTCATGAGATGTTTCAGTGCTGCATCATTGGGTACGCGTACGTGGGTGTGGATTTCGCAGCGAATAAGTTTTTGATGGAAGAAAACCATGGGGAAACAAAATTTATTACCAAGTTGCCTATAGGCCTAGGCAAAATTGTATGCTTACCCTTTCTCACTAGATAGATAGATAGTCATCTCTCTAGTAGTGTCCAGTAGTGGAGTAGTGTAGCCCAAAATTATACTGGGTATTTGTTTGGGAGCCAGATTATTTTTGATTGAGTTATTTTCACTCTGACCTCTTGCAACAAATGGATCTCCTTGGAGGAAGGGCCATGTAATCGCTCAAAAATACAATATTATGTTGAATTGAGCTGGAAACCTTTATGATCCAAATGCAGTTCCTTACCCATTAACCTCCAATGCCACCCTCTGGCTTTTTAATTCCATGTCAAGATCTCAAGAGTTTAGCAAAAACCTGGAATTCACAGCTGCAGGTTTGAAATGACTAACGCTGCATTAGGATGACCACGAAGGGACTCGAACCCTCAATCTTCTGATCCGAAGTCAGACGCCTTATCCATTAGGCCACGCGGTCACAAAACGTTTCAGTGCTGCATTATAGGGTGCGCGTACGTGGGTGTGGATTTCGCAGCGAATAAGTTTTTGATGGAAGAAAACCATGGGGAAACAAAATTTATTACCAAGTTGCCTTTAGGCCTAGGCAAAATTGTATGCTTACCCTTTCTCACTAGATAGATAGATAGTCATCTCTCTAGTAGTGTCCAGTGGTGGAGTAGTGTAGCCCAAAATTATACTGGGTATTTGTTTGGGAGACAGATTATTTTTGATTGAGTTTGTTTCACTCTGACCTCTTGCAACAAATGGGTATACAGTATTATGTTGAATTGAGCAGGAAAGCTTTATGTTCCAAATGCAGTTCCTTACCCATTAACCTCAAATGCCACCCTCTGGCATTTTAATTCCATGTCAAGATCTCAAGAGTTTAGCAAAAAACTGGAACTTACAGCTGCAGGTTTGAAACGACAAACACCGTATTAGGACGACCACGAAGGGACTCGAACCCTCAATCTTCTGATCCGAAGTCAGACGCCTTATCCATTAGGCCACGCGGTCATGAGATGTTTCAGTGCTGCATCATTGGGTGCGCGTACGTGGGTGTGGATTTCGCAGCGCATACGTTTTTAATGGAAGAAAATCATGGGCAAACAAAATTAAATACCAAGTTTTCTTTAGGCCCAGGCAAAATTTTATACTTACCCTCTCTCACTATATAGACAGATAGATAGATAGTAATCTCTCTAGTAGTGTCCAGTGGTGGAGTAGTGTAGCCCAAAATTATACTGGGTATTTGTTTGGGAGCCAGATTATTTTTGATTGAGTTATTTTCACTCTGACCTCTTGCAACAAATGGATCTCCTTGGAGGAAGGGCCATGTAATCGCTCAAAAATACAATATTATGTTGAATTGAGCTGGAAACCTTTATGTTCCAAATGCAGTTCCTTACCCATTAACCTCCAATGCCACCCTCTGGCATTTTAATTCCATGTCAAGATCTCAAGAGTTTAGCAAAAACCTGGAACTCACAGCTGCAGGTTTGAAATGACTAACACTGCATTAGGATGACCACGAAGGGACTCGAACCCTCAATCTTCTGATCCGAAGTCAGACGCCTTATCCATTAGGCCACGCGGTCACAAAACGTTTCAGTGCTGCATTATAGGGTGCGCGTACGTGGGTGTGGATTTCGCAGCGAATAAGTTTTTGATGGAAGAAAACCATGGGGAAACAAAATTTATTACCAAGTTGCCTATAGGCCTAGGCAAAATTGTATGCTTACCCTTTCTCACTAGATAGATAGATAGTCATCTCTCTAGTAGTGTCCAGTGGTGGAGTAGTGTAGCCCAAAATTATACTGGGTATTTGTTTGGGAGACAGATTATTTTTGATTGAGTTTGTTTCACTCTGACCTCTTGCAACAAATGGGTATACAGTATTATGTTGAATTGAGCAGGAAAGCTTTATGTTCCAAATGCAGTTCCTTACCCATTAACCTCAAATGCCACCCTCTGGCATTTTAATTCCATGTCAAGCTCTCAAGAGTTTAGCAAAAAACAGGGACTTACAGCTGCAGGTTTGAAACGACAAACACCGTATTAGGACGACCACGAAGGGACTCGAACCCTCAATCTTCTGATCCGAAGTCAGACGCCTTATCCATTAGGCCACGCGGTCATGAGATCTTTCAGTGCTGCATCATTGGGTGCGCGTACATGGGTGTGGATTTCGCAGCGCATACGTTTTTAATGGAAGAAAATCATGGGCAAACAAAATTAAATACCAAGTTTTCTTTAGGCCCAGGCAAAATTTTATACTTACCCTCTCTCACAATATAGATAGATAGATAGATAGTCATCTCTCTAGTAGTGTCCAGTAGTGGAGTAGTGTAGCCCAAAATTATACTGGGTATTTGTTTGGGAGCCAGATTATTTTTGATTGAGTTTGTTTCACTCTGACCTCTTGCAACAAATGGGTATACAGTATTATGTTGAATTGAGCAGGAAAGCTTTATGTTCCAAATGCAGTTCCTTACCCATTAACCTCAAATGCCACCCTCTGGCATTTTAATTCCATGTCAAGATCTCAAGAGTTTAGCAAAAAACTGGAACTTACAGCTGCAGGTTTGAAACGACAAACACCGTATTAGGACGACCACGAAGGGACTCGAACCCTCAATCTTCTGATCCGAAGTCAGACGCCTTATCCATTAGGCCACGCGGTCATGAGATGTTTCAGTGCTGCATCATTGGGTGCGCGTACGTGGGTGTGGATTTCGCAGCGCATACGTTTTTAATGGAAGAAAATCATGGGCAAACAAAATTAAATACCAAGTTTTCTTTAGGCCCAGGCAAAATTTTATACTTACCCTCTCTCACTATATAGACAGATAGATAGATAGTAATCTCTCTAGTAGTGTCCAGTGGTGGAGTAGTGTAGCCCAAAATTATACTGGGTATTTGTTTGGGAGCCAGATTATTTTTGATTGAGTTATTTTCACTCTGACCTCTTGCAACAAATGGATCTCCTTGGAGGAAGGGCCATGTAATCGCTCAAAAATACAATATTATGTTGAATTGAGCTGGAAACCTTTATGTTCCAAATGCAGTTCCTTACCCATTAACCTCCAATGCCACCCTCTGGCATTTTAATTCCATGTCAAGATCTCAAGAGTTTAGCAAAAACCTGGAACTCACAGCTGCAGGTTTGAAATGACTAACACTGCATTAGGATGACCACGAAGGGACTCGAACCCTCAATCTTCTGATCCGAAGTCAGACGCCTTATCCATTAGGCCACGCGGTCACAAAACGTTTCAGTGCTGCATTATAGGGTGCGCGTACGTGGGTGTGGATTTCGCAGCGAATAAGTTTTTGATGGAAGAAAACCATGGGGAAACAAAATTTATTACCAAGTTGCCTATAGGCCTAGGCAAAATTGTATGCTTACCCTTTCTCACTAGATAGATAGATAGTCATCTCTCTAGTAGTGTCCAGTGGTGGAGTAGTGTAGCCCAAAATTATACTGGGTATTTGTTTGGGAGACAGATTATTTTTGATTGAGTTTGTTTCACTCTGACCTCTTGCAACAAATGGGTATACAGTATTATGTTGAATTGAGCAGGAAAGCTTTATGTTCCAAATGCAGTTCCTTACCCATTAACCTCAAATGCCACCCTCTGGCATTTTAATTCCATGTCAAGCTCTCAAGAGTTTAGCAAAAAACTGGAACTTACAGCTGCAGGTTTGAAACGACAAACACCGTATTAGGACGACCACGAAGGGACTCGAACCCTCAATCTTCTGATCCGAAGTCAGACGCCTTATCCATTAGGCCACGCGGTCATGAGATCTTTCAGTGCTGCATCATTGGGTGCGCGTACATGGGTGTGGATTTCGCAGCGCATACGTTTTTAATGGAAGAAAATCATGGGCAAACAAAATTAAATACCAAGTTTTCTTTAGGCCCAGGCAAAATTTTATACTTACCCTCTCTCACTATATAGATAGATAGATAGATAGTCATCTCTCTAGTAGTGTCCAGTAGTGGAGTAGTGTAGCCCAAAATTATACTGGGTATTTGTTTGGGAGACAGATTATTTTTGATTGAGTTTGTTTCACTCTGACCTCTTGCAACAAATGGGTCTCCTTGGAGGAAGGGCCATGTAATCGTTCACAAATACAGTATTATGTTGAATTGAGCAGGAAAGCTTTATGTTCCAAATGCAGTTCCTTAACCATTAACCTCAAATGCCACCCTCTGGCATTTTAATTCCATGTCAAGCTCTCAAGAGTTTAGCAAAAAACTGGAACTTACAGCTGCAGGTTTGAAACGACAAACACCGTATTAGGACGACCACGAAGGGACTCGAACTCTCAATCTTCTGATCCGAAGTCAGACGCCTTATCCATTAGGCCACGCGGTCATGAGATGTTTCAGTGCTGCATCATTGGGTGCGCGTACGTGGGTGTGGATTTCGCAGCGCATACGTTTTTAATGGAAGAAAATCATGGGCAAACAAAATTAAATACCAAGTTTTCTTTAGGCCCAGGCAAAATTTTATACTTACCCTCTCTCACTATATAGATAGATAGATAGATAGATAGATAGATAGATAGATAGATAGATAGATAGTCATCTCTCTAGTAGTGTCCAGTGGTGGAGTAGTGTAGCCCAAAATTATACTGGGTATTTGTTTGGGAGACAGATTATTTTTGATTGAGTTTGTTTCACTCTGACCTCTTGCAACAAATGGATCTCCTTGGAGGAAGGGCCATGTAATCGCTCAAAAATACAATATTATGTTGAATTGAGCTGGAAACCTTTATGTTCCAAATGCAGTTCCTTACCCATTAACCTCCAATGCCACCCTCTGGCATTTTAATTCCATGTCAAGCTCTCAAGAGTTTAGCAAAAAACTGGAACTTACAGCTGCAGGTTTGAAACGACAAACACCGTATTAGGACGACCACGAAGGGACTCGAACCCTCAATCTTCTGATCCGAAGTCAGACGCCTTATCCATTAGGCCACGCGGTCATGAGATGTTTCAGTGCTGCATCATTGGGTGCGCGTACGTGGGTGTGGATTTCGCAGCGAATAAGTTTTTGATGGAAGAAAACCATGGGGAAACAAAATTTATTACCAAGTTGCCTATAGGCCTAGGCAAAATTGTATGCTTACCCTTTCTCACTAGATAGATAGATAGTCATCTCTCTAGTAGTGTCCAGTAGTGGAGTAGTGTAGCCCAAAATTATACTGGGTATTTGTTTGGGAGCCAGATTATTTTTGATTGAGTTATTTTCACTCTGACCTCTTGCAACAAATGGATCTCCTTGGAGGAAGGGCCATGTAATCGCTCAAAAATACAATATTATGTTGAATTGAGCTGGAAACCTTTATGTTCCAAATGCAGTTCCTTACCCATTAACCTCCAATGCCACCCTCTGGCATTTTAATTCCATGTCAAGATCTCAAGAGTTTAGCAAAAAACTGGAACTTACAGCTGCAGGTTTGAAACGACAAACACCGTATTAGGACGACCACGAAGGGATTCGAACTCTCAATCTTCTGATCCGAAGTCAGACGCCTTATCCATTAGGCCACGCGGTCACAAAACGTTTCAGTGCTGCATTATAGGGTGCGCGTACGTGGGTGTGGATTTCGCAGCGAATAAGTTTTTGATGGAAGAAAACCATGGGGAAACAAAATTTATTACCAAGTTGCCTTTAGGCCTAGGCAAAATTGTATGCTTACCCTTTCTCACTAGATAGATAGATAGTCATCTCTCTAGTAGTGTCCAGTGGTGGAGTAGTGTAGCCCAAAATTATACTGGGTATTTGTTTGGGAGACAGATTATTTTTGATTGAGTTTGTTTCACTCTGACCTCTTGCAACAAATGGGTATACAGTATTATGTTGAATTGAGCAGGAAAGCTTTATGTTCCAAATGCAGTTCCTTACCCATTAACCTCAAATGCCACCCTCTGGCATTTTAATTCCATGTCAAGATCTCAAGAGTTTAGCAAAAAACTGGAACTTACAGCTGCAGGTTTGAAACGACAAACACCGTATTAGGACGACCACGAAGGGACTCGAACCCTCAATCTTCTGATCCGAAGTCAGACGCCTTATCCATTAGGCCACGCGGTCATGAGATGTTTCAGTGCTGCATCATTGGGTGCGCGTACGTGGGTGTGGATTTCGCAGCGCATACGTTTTTAATGGAAGAAAATCATGGGCAAACAAAATTAAATACCAAGTTTTCTTTAGGCCCAGGCAAAATTTTATACTTACCCTCTCTCACTATATAGACAGATAGATAGATAGTAATCTCTCTAGTAGTGTCCAGTGGTGGAGTAGTGTAGCCCAAAATTATACTGGGTATTTGTTTGGGAGCCAGATTATTTTTGATTGAGTTATTTTCACTCTGACCTCTTGCAACAAATGGATCTCCTTGGAGGAAGGGCCATGTAATCGCTCAAAAATACAATATTATGTTGAATTGAGCTGGAAACCTTTATGTTCCAAATGCAGTTCCTTACCCATTAACCTCCAATGCCACCCTCTGGCATTTTAATTCCATGTCAAGCTCTCAAGAGTTTAGCAAAAAACTGGAACTTACAGCTGCAGGTTTGAAACGACAAACACCGTATTAGGACGACCACGAAGGGACTCGAACCCTCAATCTTCTGATCCGAAGTCAGACGCCTTATCCATTAGGCCACGCGGTCATGAGATGTTTCAGTGCTGCATCATTGGGTGCGCGTACGTGGGTGTGGATTTCGCAGCGAATAAGTTTTTGATGGAAGAAAACCATGGGGAAACAAAATTTATTACCAAGTTGCCTATAGGCCTAGGCAAAATTGTATGCTTACCCTTTCTCACTAGATAGATAGATAGTCATCTCTCTAGTAGTGTCCAGTAGTGGAGTAGTGTAGCCCAAAATTATACTGGGTATTTGTTTGGGAGCCAGATTATTTTTGATTGAGTTATTTTCACTCTGACCTCTTGCAACAAATGGGTCTCCTTGGAGGAAGGGCCATGTAATCGCTCAAAAATACAATATTATGTTGAATTGAGCTGGAAACCTTTATGATCCAAATGCAGTTCCTTACCCATTAACCTCCAATGCCACCCTCTGGCTTTTTAATTCCATGTCAAGATCTCAAGAGTTTAGCAAAAACCTGGAATTCACAGCTGCAGGTTTGAAATGACTAACGCTGCATTAGGATGACCACGAAGGGACTCGAACCCTCAATCTTCTGATCCGAAGTCAGACGCCTTATCCATTAGGCCACGCGGTCACAAAACGTTTCAGTGCTGCATTATAGGGTGCGCGTATGTGGGTGTGGATTTCGCAGCGAATAAGTTTTTGATGGAAGAAAACCATGGGGAAACAAAATTTATTACCAAGTTGCCTTTAGGCCTAGGCAAAATTGTATGCTTACCCTTTCTCACTAGATAGATAGATAGTCATCTCTCTAGTAGTGTCCAGTGGTGGAGTAGTGTAGCCCAAAATTATACTGGGTATTTGTTTGGGAGACAGATTATTTTTGATTGAGTTTGTTTCACTCTGACCTCTTGCAACAAATGGATCTCCTTGGAGGAAGGGCCATGTAATCGCTCAAAAATACAATATTATGTTGAATTGAGCTGGAAACCTTTATGTTCCAAATGCAGTTCCTTACCCATTAACCTCCAATGCCACCCTCTGGCATTTTAATTCCATGTCAAGCTCTCAAGAGTTTAGCAAAAAACTGGAACTTACAGCTGCAGGTTTGAAACGACAAACACCGTATTAGGACGACCACGAAGGGACTCGAACCCTCAATCTTCTGATCCGAAGTCAGACGCCTTATCCATTAGGCCACGCGGTCATGAGATGTTTCAGTGCTGCATCATTGGGTACGCGTACGTGGGTGTGGATTTCGCAGCGAATAAGTTTTTGATGGAAGAAAACCATGGGGAAACAAAATTTATTACCAAGTTGCCTATAGGCCTAGGCAAAATTGTATGCTTACCCTTTCTCACTAGATAGATAGATAGTCATCTCTCTAGTAGTGTCCAGTAGTGGAGTAGTGTAGCCCAAAATTATACTGGGTATTTGTTTGGGAGCCAGATTATTTTTGATTGAGTTATTTTCACTCTGACCTCTTGCAACAAATGGATCTCCTTGGAGGAAGGGCCATGTAATCGCTCAAAAATACAATATTATGTTGAATTGAGCTGGAAACCTTTATGATCCAAATGCAGTTCCTTACCCATTAACCTCCAATGCCACCCTCTGGCTTTTTAATTCCATGTCAAGATCTCAAGAGTTTAGCAAAAACCTGGAATTCACAGCTGCAGGTTTGAAATGACTAACGCTGCATTAGGATGACCACGAAGGGACTCGAACCCTCAATCTTCTGATCCGAAGTCAGACGCCTTATCCATTAGGCCACGCGGTCACAAAACGTTTCAGTGCTGCATTATAGGGTGCGCGTACGTGGGTGTGGATTTCGCAGCGAATAAGTTTTTGATGGAAGAAAACCATGGGGAAACAAAATTTATTACCAAGTTGCCTTTAGGCCTAGGCAAAATTGTATGCTTACCCTTTCTCACTAGATAGATAGATAGTCATCTCTCTAGTAGTGTCCAGTGGTGGAGTAGTGTAGCCCAAAATTATACTGGGTATTTGTTTGGGAGACAGATTATTTTTGATTGAGTTTGTTTCACTCTGACCTCTTGCAACAAATGGGTATACAGTATTATGTTGAATTGAGCAGGAAAGCTTTATGTTCCAAATGCAGTTCCTTACCCATTAACCTCAAATGCCACCCTCTGGCATTTTAATTCCATGTCAAGATCTCAAGAGTTTAGCAAAAAACTGGAACTTACAGCTGCAGGTTTGAAACGACAAACACCATATTAGGACGACCACGAAGGGACTCGAACCCTCAATCTTCTGATCCGAAGTCAGACGCCTTATCCATTAGGCCACGCGGTCATGAGATGTTTCAGTGCTGCATCATTGGGTGCGCGTACGTGGGTGTGGATTTCGCAGCGCATACGTTTTTAATGGAAGAAAATCATGGGCAAACAAAATTAAATACCAAGTTTTCTTTAGGCCCAGGCAAAATTTTATACTTACCCTCTCTCACTATATAGACAGATAGATAGATAGTAATCTCTCTAGTAGTGTCCAGTGGTGGAGTAGTGTAGCCCAAAATTATACTGGGTATTTGTTTGGGAGCCAGATTATTTTTGATTGAGTTATTTTCACTCTGACCTCTTGCAACAAATGGATCTCCTTGGAGGAAGGGCCATGTAATCGCTCAAAAATACAATATTATGTTGAATTGAGCTGGAAACCTTTATGTTCCAAATGCAGTTCCTTACCCATTAACCTCCAATGCCACCCTCTGGCATTTTAATTCCATGTCAAGATCTCAAGAGTTTAGCAAAAACCTGGAACTCACAGCTGCAGGTTTGAAATGACTAACACTGCATTAGGATGACCACGAAGGGACTCGAACCCTCAATCTTCTGATCCGAAGTCAGACGCCTTATCCATTAGGCCACGCGGTCACAAAACGTTTCAGTGCTGCATTATAGGGTGCGCGTACGTGGGTGTGGATTTCGCAGCGAATAAGTTTTTGATGGAAGAAAACCATGGGGAAACAAAATTTATTACCAAGTTGCCTATAGGCCTAGGCAAAATTGTATGCTTACCCTTTCTCACTAGATAGATAGATAGTCATCTCTCTAGTAGTGTCCAGTGGTGGAGTAGTGTAGCCCAAAATTATACTGGGTATTTGTTTGGGAGACAGATTATTTTTGATTGAGTTTGTTTCACTCTGACCTCTTGCAACAAATGGGTATACAGTATTATGTTGAATTGAGCAGGAAAGCTTTATGTTCCAAATGCAGTTCCTTACCCATTAACCTCAAATGCCACCCTCTGGCATTTTAATTCCATGTCAAGCTCTCAAGAGTTTAGCAAAAAACAGGGACTTACAGCTGCAGGTTTGAAACGACAAACACCGTATTAGGACGACCACGAAGGGACTCGAACCCTCAATCTTCTGATCCGAAGTCAGACGCCTTATCCATTAGGCCACGCGGTCATGAGATCTTTCAGTGCTGCATCATTGGGTGCGCGTACATGGGTGTGGATTTCGCAGCGCATACGTTTTTAATGGAAGAAAATCATGGGCAAACAAAATTAAATACCAAGTTTTCTTTAGGCCCAGGCAAAATTTTATACTTACCCTCTCTCACAATATAGATAGATAGATAGATAGTCATCTCTCTAGTAGTGTCCAGTAGTGGAGTAGTGTAGCCCAAAATTATACTGGGTATTTGTTTGGGAGCCAGATTATTTTTGATTGAGTTTGTTTCACTCTGACCTCTTGCAACAAATGGGTATACAGTATTATGTTGAATTGAGCAGGAAAGCTTTATGTTCCAAATGCAGTTCCTTACCCATTAACCTCAAATGCCACCCTCTGGCATTTTAATTCCATGTCAAGATCTCAAGAGTTTAGCAAAAAACTGGAACTTACAGCTGCAGGTTTGAAACGACAAACACCGTATTAGGACGACCACGAAGGGACTCGAACCCTCAATCTTCTGATCCGAAGTCAGACGCCTTATCCATTAGGCCACGCGGTCATGAGATGTTTCAGTGCTGCATCATTGGGTGCGCGTACGTGGGTGTGGATTTCGCAGCGCATACGTTTTTAATGGAAGAAAATCATGGGCAAACAAAATTAAATACCAAGTTTTCTTTAGGCCCAGGCAAAATTTTATACTTACCCTCTCTCACTATATAGACAGATAGATAGATAGTAATCTCTCTAGTAGTGTCCAGTGGTGGAGTAGTGTAGCCCAAAATTATACTGGGTATTTGTTTGGGAGCCAGATTATTTTTGATTGAGTTATTTTCACTCTGACCTCTTGCAACAAATGGATCTCCTTGGAGGAAGGGCCATGTAATCGCTCAAAAATACAATATTATGTTGAATTGAGCTGGAAACCTTTATGTTCCAAATGCAGTTCCTTACCCATTAACCTCCAATGCCACCCTCTGGCATTTTAATTCCATGTCAAGATCTCAAGAGTTTAGCAAAAACCTGGAACTCACAGCTGCAGGTTTGAAATGACTAACACTGCATTAGGATGACCACGAAGGGACTCGAACCCTCAATCTTCTGATCCGAAGTCAGACGCCTTATCCATTAGGCCACGCGGTCACAAAACGTTTCAGTGCTGCATTATAGGGTGCGCGTACGTGGGTGTGGATTTCGCAGCGAATAAGTTTTTGATGGAAGAAAACCATGGGGAAACAAAATTTATTACCAAGTTGCCTATAGGCCTAGGCAAAATTGTATGCTTACCCTTTCTCACTAGATAGATAGATAGTCATCTCTCTAGTAGTGTCCAGTGGTGGAGTAGTGTAGCCCAAAATTATACTGGGTATTTGTTTGGGAGACATATTATTTTTGATTGAGTTTGTTTCACTCTGACCTCTTGCAACAAATGGGTATACAGTATTATGTTGAATTGAGCAGGAAAGCTTTATGTTCCAAATGCAGTTCCTTACCCATTAACCTCAAATGCCACCCTCTGGCATTTTAATTCCATGTCAAGCTCTCAAGAGTTTAGCAAAAAACTGGAACTTACAGCTGCAGGTTTGAAACGACAAACACCGTATTAGGACGACCACGAAGGGACTCGAACCCTCAATCTTCTGATCCGAAGTCAGACGCCTTATCCATTAGGCCACGCGGTCATGAGATCTTTCAGTGCTGCATCATTGGGTGCGCGTACATGGGTGTGGATTTCGCAGCGCATACGTTTTTAATGGAAGAAAATCATGGGCAAACAAAATTAAATACCAAGTTTTCTTTAGGCCCAGGCAAAATTTTATACTTACCCTCTCTCACTATATAGATAGATAGATAGATAGTCATCTCTCTAGTAGTGTCCAGTAGTGGAGTAGTGTAGCCCAAAATTATACTGGGTATTTGTTTGGGAGACAGATTATTTTTGATTGAGTTTGTTTCACTCTGACCTCTTGCAACAAATGGGTCTCCTTGGAGGAAGGGCCATGTAATCGTTCACAAATACAGTATTATGTTGAATTGAGCAGGAAAGCTTTATGTTCCAAATGCAGTTCCTTACCCATTAACCTCAAATGCCACCCTCTGGCATTTTAATTCCATGTCAAGCTCTCAAGAGTTTAGCAAAAAACTGGAACTTACAGCTGCAGGTTTGAAACGACAAACACCGTATTAGGACGACCACGAAGGGACTCGAACTCTCAATCTTCTGATCCGAAGTCAGACGCCTTATCCATTAGGCCACGCGGTCATGAGATGTTTCAGTGCTGCATCATTGGGTGCGCGTACGTGGGTGTGGATTTCGCAGCGCATACGTTTTTAATGGAAGAAAATCATGGGCAAACAAAATTAAATACCAAGTTTTCTTTAGGCCCAGGCAAAATTTTATACTTACCCTCTCTCACTATATAGATAGATAGATAGATAGATAGATAGATAGATAGATAGATAGATAGATAGTCATCTCTCTAGTAGTGTCCAGTGGTGGAGTAGTGTAGCCCAAAATTATACTGGGTATTTGTTTGGGAGACAGATTATTTTTGATTGAGTTTGTTTCACTCTGACCTCTTGCAACAAATGGATCTCCTTGGAGGAAGGGCCATGTAATCGCTCAAAAATACAATATTATGTTGAATTGAGCTGGAAACCTTTATGTTCCAAATGCAGTTCCTTACCCATTAACCTCCAATGCCACCCTCTGGCATTTTAATTCCATGTCAAGCTCTCAAGAGTTTAGCAAAAAACTGGAACTTACAGCTGCAGGTTTGAAACGACAAACACCGTATTAGGACGACCACGAAGGGACTCGAACCCTCAATCTTCTGATCCGAAGTCAGACGCCTTATCCATTAGGCCACGCGGTCATGAGATGTTTCAGTGCTGCATCATTGGGTGCGCGTACGTGGGTGTGGATTTCGCAGCGAATAAGTTTTTGATGGAAGAAAACCATGGGGAAACAAAATTTATTACCAAGTTGCCTATAGGCCTAGGCAAAATTGTATGCTTACCCTTTCTCACTAGATAGATAGATAGTCATCTCTCTAGTAGTGTCCAGTAGTGGAGTAGTGTAGCCCAAAATTATACTGGGTATTTGTTTGGGAGCCAGATTATTTTTGATTGAGTTATTTTCACTCTGACCTCTTGCAACAAATGGATCTCCTTGGAGGAAGGGCCATGTAATCGCTCAAAAATACAATATTATGTTGAATTGAGCTGGAAACCTTTATGTTCCAAATGCAGTTCCTTACCCATTAACCTCCAATGCCACCCTCTGGCATTTTAATTCCATGTCAAGATCTCAAGAGTTTAGCAAAAAACTGGAACTTACAGCTGCAGGTTTGAAACGACAAACACCGTATTAGGACGACCACGAAGGGATTCGAACTCTCAATCTTCTGATCCGAAGTCAGACGCCTTATCCATTAGGCCACGCGGTCACAAAACGTTTCAGTGCTGCATTATAGGGTGCGCGTACGTGGGTGTGGATTTCGCAGCGAATAAGTTTTTGATGGAAGAAAACCATGGGGAAACAAAATGTATTACCAAGTTGCCTTTAGGCCTAGGCAAAATTGTATGCTTACCCTTTCTCACTAGATAGATAGATAGTCATCTCTCTAGTAGTGTCCAGTGGTGGAGTAGTGTAGCCCAAAATTATACTGGGTATTTGTTTGGGAGACAGATTATTTTTGATTGAGTTTGTTTCACTCTGACCTCTTGCAACAAATGGGTATACAGTATTATGTTGAATTGAGCAGGAAAGCTTTATGTTCCAAATGCAGTTCCTTACCCATTAACCTCAAATGCCACCCTCTGGCATTTTAATTCCATGTCAAGATCTCAAGAGTTTAGCAAAAAACTGGAACTTACAGCTGCAGGTTTGAAACGACAAACACCGTATTAGGACGACCACGAAGGGACTCGAACCCTCAATCTTCTGATCCGAAGTCAGACGCCTTATCCATTAGGCCACGCGGTCATGAGATGTTTCAGTGCTGCATCATTGGGTGCGCGTACGTGGGTGTGGATTTCGCAGCGCATACGTTTTTAATGGAAGAAAATCATGGGCAAACAAAATTAAATACCAAGTTTTCTTTAGGCCCAGGCAAAATTTTATACTTACCCTCTCTCACTATATAGACAGATAGATAGATAGTAATCTCTCTAGTAGTGTCCAGTGGTGGAGTAGTGTAGCCCAAAATTATACTGGGTATTTGTTTGGGAGCCAGATTATTTTTGATTGAGTTATTTTCACTCTGACCTCTTGCAACAAATGGATCTCCTTGGAGGAAGGGCCATGTAATCGCTCAAAAATACAATATTATGTTGAATTGAGCTGGACACCTTTATGTTCCAAATGCAGTTCCTTACCCATTAACCTCCAATGCCACCCTCTGGCATTTTAATTCCATGTCAAGATCTCAAGAGTTTAGCAAAAACCTGGAACTCACAGCTGCAGGTTTGAAATGACTAACACTGCATTAGGATGACCACGAAGGGACTCGAACCCTCAATCTTCTGATCCGAAGTCAGACGCCTTATCCATTAGGCCACGCGGTCACAAAACGTTTCAGTGCTGCATTATAGGGTGCACGTACGTGGGTGTGGATTTCGCAGCGAATAAGTTTTTGATGGAAGAAAACCATGGGGAAACAAAATTTATTACCAAGTTGCCTATAGGCCTAGGCAAAATTGTATGCTTACCCTTTCTCACTAGATAGATAGATAGTCATCTCTCTGGTAGTGTCCAGTGGTGGAGTAGTGTAGCCCAAAATTATACTGGGTATTTGTTTGGGAGACAGATTATTTTTGATTGAGTTTGTTTCACTCTGACCTCTTGCAACAAATGGGTATACAGTATTATGTTGAATTGAGCAGGAAAGCTTTATGTTCCAAATGCAGTTCCTTACCCATTAACCTCAAATGCCACCCTCTGGCATTTTAATTCCTTGTCAAGCTCTCAAGAGTTTAGCAAAAAACTGGAACTTACAGCTGCAGGTTTGAAACGACAAACACCGTATTAGGACGACCACGAAGGGACTCGAACCCTCAATCTTCTGATCCGAAGTCAGACGCCTTATCCATTAGGCCACGCGGTCATGAGATGTTTCAGTGCTGCATCATTGGGTGCGCGTACGTGGGTGTGGATTTCGCAGCGAATAAGTTTTTGATGGAAGAAAACCATGGGGAAACAAAATTTATTACCAAGTTGCCTATAGGCCTAGGCAAAATTGTATGCTTACCCTTTCTCACTAGATAGATAGATAGTCATCTCTCTAGTAGTGTCCAGTAGTGGAGTAGTGTAGCCCAAAATTATACTGGGTATTTGTTTGGGAGCCAGATTATTTTTGATTGAGTTATTTTCACTCTGACCTCTTGCAACAAATGGATCTCCTTGGAGGAAGGGCCATGTAATCGCTCAAAAATACAATATTATGTTGAATTGAGCTGGAAACCTTTATGTTCCAAATGCAGTTCCTTACCCATTAACCTCCAATGCCACCCTCTGGCATTTTAATTCCATGTCAAGATCTCAAGAGTTTAGCAAAAAACTGGAACTTACAGCTGCAGGTTTGAAACGACAAACACCGTATTAGGACGACCACGAAGGGATTCGAACTCTCAATCTTCTGATCCGAAGTCAGACGCCTTATCCATTAGGCCACGCGGTCACAAAACGTTTCAGTGCTGCATTATAGGGTGCGCGTACGTGGGTGTGGATTTCGCAGCGAATAAGTTTTTGATGGAAGAAAACCATGGGGAAACAAAATTTATTACCAAGTTGCCTTTAGGCCTAGGCAAAATTGTATGCTTACCCTTTCTCACTAGATAGATAGATAGTCATCTCTCTAGTAGTGTCCAGTGGTGGAGTAGTGTAGCCCAAAATTATACTGGGTATTTGTTTGGGAGACAGATTATTTTTGATTGAGTTTGTTTCACTCTGACCTCTTGCAACAAATGGGTATACAGTATTATGTTGAATTGAGCAGGAAAGCTTTATGTTCCAAATGCAGTTCCTTACCCATTAACCTCAAATGCCACCCTCTGGCATTTTAATTCCATGTCAAGATCTCAAGAGTTTAGCAAAAAACTGGAACTTACAGCTGCAGGTTTGAAACGACAAACACCGTATTAGGACGACCACGAAGGGACTCGAACCCTCAATCTTCTGATCCGAAGTCAGACGCCTTATCCATTAGGCCACGCGGTCATGAGATGTTTCAGTGCTGCATCATTGGGTGCGCGTACGTGGGTGTGGATTTCGCAGCGCATACGTTTTTAATGGAAGAAAATCATGGGCAAACAAAATTAAATACCAAGTTTTCTTTAGGCCCAGGCAAAATTTTATACTTACCCTCTCTCACTATATAGACAGATAGATAGATAGTAATCTCTCTAGTAGTGTCCAGTGGTGGAGTAGTGTAGCCCAAAATTATACTGGGTATTTGTTTGGGAGCCAGATTATTTTTGATTGAGTTATTTTCACTCTGACCTCTTGCAACAAATGGATCTCCTTGGAGGAAGGGCCATGTAATCGCTCAAAAATACAATATTATGTTGAATTGAGCTGGACACCTTTATGTTCCAAATGCAGTTCCTTACCCATTAACCTCCAATGCCACCCTCTGGCATTTTAATTCCATGTCAAGATCTCAAGAGTTTAGCAAAAACCTGGAACTCACAGCTGCAGGTTTGAAATGACTAACACTGCATTAGGATGACCACGAAGGGACTCGAACCCTCAATCTTCTGATCCGAAGTCAGACGCCTTATCCATTAGGCCACGCGGTCACAAAACGTTTCAGTGCTGCATTATAGGGTGCGCGTACGTGGGTGTGGATTTCGCAGCGAATAAGTTTTTGATGGAAGAAAACCATGGGGAAACAAAATTTATTACCAAGTTGCCTATAGGCCTAGGCAAAATTGTATGCTTACCCTTTCTCACTAGATAGATAGATAGTCATCTCTCTGGTAGTGTCCAGTGGTGGAGTAGTGTAGCCCAAAATTATACTGGGTATTTGTTTGGGAGACAGATTATTTTTGATTGAGTTTGTTTCACTCTGACCTCTTGCAACAAATGGGTATACAGTATTATGTTGAATTGAGCAGGAAAGCTTTATGTTCCAAATGCAGTTCCTTACCCATTAACCTCAAATGCCACCCTCTGGCATTTTAATTCCATGTCAAGCTCTCAAGAGTTTAGCAAAAAACTGGAACTTACAGCTGCAGGTTTGAAACGACAAACACCGTATTAGGACGACCACGAAGGGACTCGAACCCTCAATCTTCTGATCCGAAGTCAGACGCCTTATCCATTAGGCCACGCGGTCATGAGATCTTTCAGTGCTGCATCATTGGGTGCGCGTACATGGGTGTGGATTTCGCAGCGCATACGTTTTTAATGGAAGAAAATCATGGGCAAACAAAATTAAATACCAAGTTTTCTTTAGGCCCAGGCAAAATTTTATATTTACCCTCTCTCACTATATAGATAGATAGATAGATAGTCATCTCTCTAGTAGTGTCCAGTAGTGGAGTAGTGTAGCCCAAAATTATACTGGGTATTTGTTTGGGAGACAGATTATTTTTGATTGAGTTTGTTTCACTCTGACCTCTTGCAACAAATGGGTCTCCTTGGAGGAAGGGCCATGTAATCGTTCACAAATACAGTATTATGTTGAATTGAGCAGGAAAGCTTTATGTTCCAAATGCAGTTCCTTACCCATTAACCTCAAATGCCACCCTCTGGCATTTTAATTCCATGTCAAGCTCTCAAGAGTTTAGCAAAAAACTGGAACTTACAGCTGCAGGTTTGAAACGACAAACACCGTATTAGGACGACCACGAAGGGACTCGAACTCTCAATCTTCTGATCCGAAGTCAGACGCCTTATCCATTAGGCCACGCGGTCATGAGATGTTTCAGTGCTGCATCATTGGGTGCGCGTACGTGGGTGTGGATTTCGCAGCGCATACGTTTTTAATGGAAGAAAATCATGGGCAAACAAAATTAAATACCAAGTTTTCTTTAGGCCCAGGCAAAATTTTATACTTACCCTCTCTCACTATATAGATAGATAGATAGATAGATAGATAGATAGATAGATAGATAGATAGATAGATAGATAGATAGATAGATAGATAGATAGATAGATAGATAGATAGATAGATAGATAGATAGATAGATAGATAGATAGATAGATAGATAGATAGATAGATAGATAGATAGATAGATAGATAGTCATCTCTCTAGTAGTGTCCAGTGGTGGAGTAGTGTAGCCCAAAATTATACTGGGTATTTGTTTGGGAGACAGATTATTTTTGATTGAGTTTGTTTCACTCTGACCTCTTGCAACAAATGGATCTCCTTGGAGGAAGGGCCATGTAATCGCTCAAAAATACAATATTATGTTGAATTGAGCTGGAAACCTTTATGTTCCAAATGCAGTTCCTTACCCATTAACCTCCAATGCCACCCTCTGGCATTTTAATTCCATGTCAAGCTCTCAAGAGTTTAGCAAAAAACTGGAACTTACAGCTGCAGGTTTGAAACGACAAACACCGTATTAGGACGACCACGAAGGGACTCGAACCCTCAATCTTCTGATCCGAAGTCAGACGCCTTATCCATTAGGCCACGCGGTCATGAGATGTTTCAGTGCTGCATCATTGGGTGCGCGTACGTGGGTGTGGATTTCGCAGCGAATAAGTTTTTGATGGAAGAAAACCATGGGGAAACAAAATTTATTACCAAGTTGCCTATAGGCCTAGGCAAAATTGTATGCTTACCCTTTCTCACTAGATAGATAGATAGTCATCTCTCTAGTAGTGTCCAGTAGTGGAGTAGTGTAGCCCAAAATTATACTGGGTATTTGTTTGGGAGCCAGATTATTTTTGATTGAGTTATTTTCACTCTGACCTCTTGCAACAAATGGGTCTCCTTGGAGGAAGGGCCATGTAATCGCTCAAAAATACAATATTATGTTGAATTGAGCTGGAAACCTTTATGATCCAAATGCAGTTCCTTACCCATTAACCTCCAATGCCACCCTCTGGCTTTTTAATTCCATGTCAAGATCTCAAGAGTTTAGCAAAAACCTGGAATTCACAGCTGCAGGTTTGAAATGACTAACGCTGCATTAGGATGACCACGAAGGGACTCGAACCCTCAATCTTCTGATCCGAAGTCAGACGCCTTATCCATTAGGCCACGCGGTCATGAGATGTTTCAGTGCTGCATCATTGGGTGCGCGTACGTGGGTGTGGATTTCGCAGCGAATAAGTTTTTGATGGAAGAAAACCATGGGGAAACAAAATTTATTACCAAGTTGCCTATAGGCCTAGGCAAAATTGTATGCTTACCCTTTCTCACTAGATAGATAGATAGTCATCTCTCTAGTAGTGTCCAGTAGTGGAGTAGTGTAGCCCAAAATTATACTGGGTATTTGTTTGGGAGCCAGATTATTTTTGATTGAGTTATTTTCACTCTGACCTCTTGCAACAAATGGGTCTCCTTGGAGGAAGGGCCATGTAATCGCTCAAAAATACAATATTATGTTGAATTGAGCTGGAAACCTTTATGATCCAAATGCAGTTCCTTACCCATTAACCTCCAATGCCACCCTCTGGCTTTTTAATTCCATGTCAAGATCTCAAGAGTTTAGCAAAAACCTGGAATTCACAGCTGCAGGTTTGAAATGACTAACGCTGCATTAGGATGACCACGAAGGGACTCGAACCCTCAATCTTCTGATCCGAAGTCAGACGCCTTATCCATTAGGCCACGCGGTCACAAAACGTTTCAGTGCTGCATTATAGGGTGCGCGTATGTGGGTGTGGATTTCGCAGCGAATAAGTTTTTGATGGAAGAAAACCATGGGGAAACAAAATTTATTACCAAGTTGCCTTTAGGCCTAGGCAAAATTGTATGCTTACCCTTTCTCACTAGATAGATAGATAGTCATCTCTCTAGTAGTGTCCAGTGGTGGAGTAGTGTAGCCCAAAATTATACTGGGTATTTGTTTGGGAGACAGATTATTTTTGATTGAGTTTGTTTCACTCTGACCTCTTGCAACAAATGGATCTCCTTGGAGGAAGGGCCATGTAATCGCTCAAAAATACAATATTATGTTGAATTGAGCTGGAAACCTTT
The DNA here is from genome assembly GCA_029718625.1 of Synaphobranchus kaupii. Taxonomy (NCBI): domain Eukaryota; kingdom Metazoa; phylum Chordata; class Actinopteri; order Anguilliformes; family Synaphobranchidae; genus Synaphobranchus; species Synaphobranchus kaupii. The sequence continues at coordinate 18,940,592 of CM056380.1, read as the reverse complement.
ATGTTCCAAATGCAGTTCCTTACCCATTAACCTCCAATGCCACCCTCTGGCATTTTAATTCCATGTCAAGCTCTCAAGAGTTTAGCAAAAAACTGGAACTTACAGCTGCAGGTTTGAAACGACAAACACCGTATTAGGACGACCACGAAGGGACTCGAACCCTCAATCTTCTGATCCGAAGTCAGACGCCTTATCCATTAGGCCACGCGGTCATGAGATGTTTCAGTGCTGCATCATTGGGTACGCGTACGTGGGTGTGGATTTCGCAGCGAATAAGTTTTTGATGGAAGAAAACCATGGGGAAAAAAAATTTATTACCAAGTTGCCTATAGGCCTAGGCAAAATTGTATGCTTACCCTTTCTCACTAGATAGATAGATAGTCATCTCTCTAGTAGTGTCCAGTAGTGGAGTAGTGTAGCCCAAAATTATACTGGGTATTTGTTTGGGAGCCAGATTATTTTTGATTGAGTTATTTTCACTCTGACCTCTTGCAACAAATGGATCTCCTTGGAGGAAGGGCCATGTAATCGCTCAAAAATACAATATTATGTTGAATTGAGCTGGAAACCTTTATGATCCAAATGCAGTTCCTTACCCATTAACCTCCAATGCCACCCTCTGGCTTTTTAATTCCATGTCAAGATCTCAAGAGTTTAGCAAAAACCTGGAATTCACAGCTGCAGGTTTGAAATGACTAACGCTGCATTAGGATGACCACGAAGGGACTCGAACCCTCAATCTTCTGATCCGAAGTCAGACGCCTTATCCATTAGGCCACGCGGTCACAAAACGTTTCAGTGCTGCATTATAGGGTGCGCGTACGTGGGTGTGGATTTCGCAGCGAATAAGTTTTTGATGGAAGAAAACCATGGGGAAACAAAATTTATTACCAAGTTGCCTTTAGGCCTAGGCAAAATTGTATGCTTACCCTTTCTCACTAGATAGATAGATAGTCATCTCTCTAGTAGTGTCCAGTGGTGGAGTAGTGTAGCCCAAAATTATACTGGGTATTTGTTTGGGAGACAGATTATTTTTGATTGAGTTTGTTTCACTCTGACCTCTTGCAACAAATGGGAATACAGTATTATGTTGAATTGAGCAGGAAAGCTTTATGTTCCAAATGCAGTTCCTTACCCATTAACCTCAAATGCCACCCTCTGGCATTTTAATTCCATGTCAAGATCTCAAGAGTTTAGCAAAAAACTGGAACTTACAGCTGCAGGTTTGAAACGACAAACACCGTATTAGGACGACCACGAAGGGACTCGAACCCTCAATCTTCTGATCCGAAGTCAGACGCCTTATCCATTAGGCCACGCGGTCATGAGATGTTTCAGTGCTGCATCATTGGGTGCGCGTACATGGGTGTGGATTTCGCAGCGCATACGTTTTTAATGGAAGAAAATCATGGGCAAACAAAATTAAATACCAAGTTTTCTTTAGGCCCAGGCAAAATTTTATACTTACCCTCTCTCACTATATAGATAGATAGATAGATAGTCATCTCTCTAGTAGTGTCCAGTGGTGGAGTAGTGTAGCCCAAAATTATACTGGGTATTTGTTTGGGAGCCAGATTATTTTTGATTGAGTTATTTTCACTCTGACCTCTTGCAACAAATGGATCTCCTTGGAGGAAGGGCCATGTAATCGCTCAAAAATACAATATTATGTTGAATTGAGCTGGAAACCTTTATGTTCCAAATGCAGTTCCTTACCCATTAACCTCCAATGCCACCCTCTGGCATTTTAATTCCATGTCAAGATCTCAAGAGTTTAGCAAAAACCTGGAACTCACAGCTGCAGGTTTGAAATGACTAACACTGCATTAGGATGACCACGAAGGGACTCGAACCCTCAATCTTCTGATCCGAAGTCAGACGCCTTATCCATTAGGCCACGCGGTCACAAAACGTTTCAGTGCTGCATTATAGGGTGCGCGTACGTGGGTGTGGATTTCGCAGCGAATAAGTTTTTGATGGAAGAAAACCATGGGGAAACAAAATTTATTACCAAGTTGCCTATAGGCCTAGGCAAAATTGTATGCTTACCCTTTCTCACTAGATAGATAGATAGTCATCTCTCTAGTAGTGTCCAGTGGTGGAGTAGTGTAGCCCAAAATTATACTGGGTATTTGTTTGGGAGACAGATTATTTTTGATTGAGTTTGTTTCACTCTGACCTCTTGCAACAAATGGGTATACAGTATTATGTTGAATTGAGCAGGAAAGCTTTATGTTCCAAATGCAGTTCCTTACCCATTAACCTCAAATGCCACCCTCTGGCATTTTAATTCCATGTCAAGCTCTCAAGAGTTTAGCAAAAAACAGGGACTTACAGCTGCAGGTTTGAAACGACAAACACCGTATTAGGACGACCACGAAGGGACTCGAACCCTCAATCTTCTGATCCGAAGTCAGACGCCTTATCCATTAGGCCACGCGGTCATGAGATCTTTCAGTGCTGCATCATTGGGTGCGCGTACATGGGTGTGGATTTCGCAGCGCATACGTTTTTAATGGAAGAAAATCATGGGCAAACAAAATTAAATACCAAGTTTTCTTTAGGCCCAGGCAAAATTTTATACTTACCCTCTCTCACTATATAGATAGATAGATAGATAGTCATCTCTCTAGTAGTGTCCAGTAGTGGAGTAGTGTAGCCCAAAATTATACTGGGTATTTGTTTGGGAGCCAGATTATTTTTGATTGAGTTTGTTTCACTCTGACCTCTTGCAACAAATGGGTATACAGTATTATGTTGAATTGAGCAGGAAAGCTTTATGTTCCAAATGCAGTTCCTTACCCATTAACCTCAAATGCCACCCTCTGGCATTTTAATTCCATGTCAAGATCTCAAGAGTTTAGCAAAAAACTGGAACTTACAGCTGCAGGTTTGAAACGACAAACACCGTATTAGGACGACCACGAAGGGACTCGAACCCTCAATCTTCTGATCCGAAGTCAGACGCCTTATCCATTAGGCCACGCGGTCATGAGATGTTTCAGTGCTGCATCATTGGGTGCGCGTACGTGGGTGTGGATTTCGCAGCGCATACGTTTTTAATGGAAGAAAATCATGGGCAAACAAAATTAAATACCAAGTTTTCTTTAGGCCCAGGCAAAATTTTATACTTACCCTCTCTCACTATATAGACAGATAGATAGATAGTAATCTCTCTAGTAGTGTCCAGTGGTGGAGTAGTGTAGCCCAAAATTATACTGGGTATTTGTTTGGGAGCCAGATTATTTTTGATTGAGTTATTTTCACTCTGACCTCTTGCAACAAATGGATCTCCTTGGAGGAAGGGCCATGTAATCGCTCAAAAATACAATATTATGTTGAATTGAGCTGGAAACCTTTATGTTCCAAATGCAGTTCCTTACCCATTAACCTCCAATGCCACCCTCTGGCATTTTAATTCCATGTCAAGATCTCAAGAGTTTAGCAAAAACCTGGAACTCACAGCTGCAGGTTTGAAATGACTAACACTGCATTAGGATGACCACGAAGGGACTCGAACCCTCAATCTTCTGATCCGAAGTCAGACGCCTTATCCATTAGGCCACGCGGTCACAAAACGTTTCAGTGCTGCATTATAGGGTGCGCGTACGTGGGTGTGGATTTCGCAGCGAATAAGTTTTTGATGGAAGAAAACCATGGGGAAACAAAATTTATTACCAAGTTGCCTATAGGCCTAGGCAAAATTGTATGCTTACCCTTTCTCACTAGATAGATAGATAGTCATCTCTCTAGTAGTGTCCAGTGGTGGAGTAGTGTAGCCCAAAATTATACTGGGTATTTGTTTGGGAGACAGATTATTTTTGATTGAGTTTGTTTCACTCTGACCTCTTGCAACAAATGGGTATACAGTATTATGTTGAATTGAGCAGGAAAGCTTTATGTTCCAAATGCAGTTCCTTACCCATTAACCTCAAATGCCACCCTCTGGCATTTTAATTCCATGTCAAGCTCTCAAGAGTTTAGCAAAAAACTGGAACTTACAGCTGCAGGTTTGAAACGACAAACACCGTATTAGGACGACCACGAAGGGACTCGAACCCTCAATCTTCTGATCCGAAGTCAGACGCCTTATCCATTAGGCCACGCGGTCATGAGATCTTTCAGTGCTGCATCATTGGGTGCGCGTACATGGGTGTGGATTTCGCAGCGCATACGTTTTTAATGGAAGAAAATCATGGGCAAACAAAATTAAATACCAAGTTTTCTTTAGGCCCAGGCAAAATTTTATACTTACCCTCTCTCACTATATAGATAGATAGATAGATAGTCATCTCTCTAGTAGTGTCCAGTAGTGGAGTAGTGTAGCCCAAAATTATACTGGGTATTTGTTTGGGAGACAGATTATTTTTGATTGAGTTTGTTTCACTCTGACCTCTTGCAACAAATGGGTCTCCTTGGAGGAAGGGCCATGTAATCGTTCACAAATACAGTATTATGTTGAATTGAGCAGGAAAGCTTTATGTTCCAAATGCAGTTCCTTACCCATTAACCTCAAATGCCACCCTCTGGCATTTTAATTCCATGTCAAGCTCTCAAGAGTTTAGCAAAAAACTGGAACTTACAGCTGCAGGTTTGAAACGACAAACACCGTATTAGGACGACCACGAAGGGACTCGAACTCTCAATCTTCTGATCCGAAGTCAGACGCCTTATCCATTAGGCCACGCGGTCATGAGATGTTTCAGTGCTGCATCATTGGGTGCGCGTACGTGGGTGTGGATTTCGCAGCGCATACGTTTTTAATGGAAGAAAATCATGGGCAAACAAAATTAAATACCAAGTTTTCTTTAGGCCCAGGCAAAATTTTATACTTACCCTCTCTCACTATATAGATAGATAGATAGATAGATAGATAGATAGATAGATAGATAGATAGATAGATAGATAGATAGATAGATAGATAGATAGATAGATAGATAGATAGATAGATAGATAGATAGATAGATAGATAGATAGATAGATAGATAGATAGATAGATAGATAGTCATCTCTCTAGTAGTGTCCAGTGGTGGAGTAGTGTAGCCCAAAATTATACTGGGTATTTGTTTGGGAGACAGATTATTTTTGATTGAGTTTGTTTCACTCTGACCTCTTGCAACAAATGGATCTCCTTGGAGGAAGGGCCATGTAATCGCTCAAAAATACAATATTATGTTGAATTGAGCTGGAAACCTTTATGTTCCAAATGCAGTTCCTTACCCATTAACCTCCAATGCCACCCTCTGGCATTTTAATTCCATGTCAAGCTCTCAAGAGTTTAGCAAAAAACTGGAACTTACAGCTGCAGGTTTGAAACGACAAACACCGTATTAGGACGACCACGAAGGGACTCGAACCCTCAATCTTCTGATCCGAAGTCAGACGCCTTATCCATTAGGCCACGCGGTCATGAGATGTTTCAGTGCTGCATCATTGGGTGCGCGTACGTGGGTGTGGATTTCGCAGCGAATAAGTTTTTGATGGAAGAAAACCATGGGGAAACAAAATTTATTACCAAGTTGCCTATAGGCCTAGGCAAAATTGTATGCTTACCCTTTCTCACTAGATAGATAGATAGTCATCTCTCTAGTAGTGTCCAGTAGTGGAGTAGTGTAGCCCAAAATTATACTGGGTATTTGTTTGGGAGCCAGATTATTTTTGATTGAGTTATTTTCACTCTGACCTCTTGCAACAAATGGATCTCCTTGGAGGAAGGGCCATGTAATCGCTCAAAAATACAATATTATGTTGAATTGAGCTGGAAACCTTTATGTTCCAAATGCAGTTCCTTACCCATTAACCTCCAATGCCACCCTCTGGCTTTTTAATTCCATGTCAAGATCTCAAGAGTTTAGCAAAAACCTGGAATTCACAGCTGCAGGTTTGAAATGACTAACACTGCATTAGGATGACCACGAAGGGACTCGAACCCTCAATCTTCTGATCCGAAGTCAGACGCCTTATCCATTAGGCCACGCGGTCACAAAACGTTTCAGTGCTGCATTATAGGGTGCGCGTACGTGGGTGTGGATTTCGCAGCGAATAAGTTTTTGATGGAAGAAAACCATGGGGAAACAAAATTTATTACCAAGTTGCCTATAGGCCTAGGCAAAATTGTATGCTTACCCTTTCTCACTAGATAGATAGATAGTCATCTCTCTAGTAGTGTCCAGTAGTGGAGTAGTGTAGCCCAAAATTATACTGAGTATTTGTTTGGGAGAAAGATTATTTTTGATTGAGTTTGTTTCACTCTGACCTCTTGCAAGAAATGGGTCTCCTTGGAGGAAGGGCCATGTAATCGTTCACAAATACAGTATTATGTTGAATTGAGCAGGAAAGCTTTATGTTCCAAATGCAGTTCCTTACCCATTAACCTCAAATGCCACCCTCTGGCATTTTAATTCCATGTCAAGATCTCAAGAGTTTAGCAAAAAACTGGAACTTACAGCTGCAGGTTTGAAACGACAAACACCGTATTAGGACGACCACGAAGGGACTCGAACCCTCAATCTTCTGATCCGAAGTCAGACGCCTTATCCATTAGGCCACGCGGTCATGAGATGTTTCAGTGCTGCATCATTGGGTGCGCGTACGTGGGTGTGGATTTCGCAGCGCATACGTTTTTAATGGACGAAAATCATGGGCAAACAAAATTAAATACCAAGTTTTCTTTAGGCCCAGGCAAAATTTTTTACTTACCCTCTCTCACTATATAGACAGATAGATAGATAGTAATCTCTCTAGTAGTGTCCAGTGGTGGAGTAGTGTAGCCCAAAATTATACTGGGTATTTGTTTGGGAGCCAGATTATTTTTGATTGAGTTATTTTCACTCTGACCTCTTGCAACAAATGGATCTCCTTGGAGGAAGGGCCATGTAATCGCTCAAAAATACAATATTATGTTGAATTGAGCTGGAAACCTTTATGTTCCAAATGCAGTTCCTTACCCATTAACCTCCAATGCCACCCTCTGGCATTTTAATTCCATGTCAAGATCTCAAGAGTTTAGCAAAAACCTGGAACTCACAGCTGCAGGTTTGAAATGACTAACACTGCATTAGGATGACCACGAAGGGACTCGAACCCTCAATCTTCTGATCTGAAGTCAGACGCCTTATCCATTAGGCCACGCGGTCACAAAACGTTTCAGTGCTGCATTATAGGGTGCGCGTACGTGGGTGTGGATTTCGCAGCGAATAAGTTTTTGATGGAAGAAAACCATGGGGAAACAAAATTTATTACCAAGTTGCCTTTAGGCCTAGGCAAAATTGTATGCTTACCCTTTCTCACTAGATAGATAGATAGTCATCTCTCTAGTAGTGTCCAGTGGTGGAGTAGTGTAGCCCAAAATTATACTGGGTATTTGTTTGGGAGACAGATTATTTTTGATTGAGTTTGTTTCACTCTGACCTCTTGCAACAAATGGGTATACAGTATTATGTTGAATTGAGCAGGAAAGCTTTATGTTCCAAATGCAGTTCCTTACCCATTAACCTCAAATGCCACCCTCTGGCATTTTAATTCCATGTCAAGATCTCAAGAGTTTAGCAAAAAACTGGAACTTACAGCTGCAGGTTTGAAACGACAAACACCGTATTAGGACGACCACGAAGGGACTCGAACCCTCAATCTTCTGATCCGAAGTCAGACGCCTTATCCATTAGGCCACGCGGTCATGAGATGTTTCAGTGCTGCATCATTGGGTGCGCGTACGTGGGTGTGGATTTCGCAGCGCATACGTTTTTAATGGAAGAAAATCATGGGCAAACAAAATTAAATACCAAGTTTTCTTTAGGCCCAGGCAAAATTTTATACTTACCCTCTCTCACTATATAGACAGATAGATAGATAGTAATCTCTCTAGTAGTGTCCAGTGGTGGAGTAGTGTAGCCCAAAATTATACTGGGTATTTGTTTGGGAGCCAGATTATTTTTGATTGAGTTATTTTCACTCTGACCTCTTGCAACAAATGGATCTCCTTGGAGGAAGGGCCATGTAATCGCTCAAAAATACAATATTATGTTGAATTGAGCTGGACACCTTTATGTTCCAAATGCAGTTCCTTACCCATTAACCTCCAATGCCACCCTCTGGCATTTTAATTCCATGTCAAGATCTCAAGAGTTTAGCAAAAACCTGGAACTCACAGCTGCAGGTTTGAAATGACTAACACTGCATTAGGATGACCACGAAGGGACTCGAACCCTCAATCTTCTGATCCGAAGTCAGACGCCTTATCCATTAGGCCACGCGGTCACAAAACGTTTCAGTGCTGCATTATAGGGTGCACGTACGTGGGTGTGGATTTCGCAGCGAATAAGTTTTTGATGGAAGAAAACCATGGGGAAACAAAATTTATTACCAAGTTGCCTATAGGCCTAGGCAAAATTGTATGCTTACCCTTTCTCACTAGATAGATAGATAGTCATCTCTCTGGTAGTGTCCAGTGGTGGAGTAGTGTAGCCCAAAATTATACTGGGTATTTGTTTGGGAGACAGATTATTTTTGATTGAGTTTGTTTCACTCTGACCTCTTGCAACAAATGGGTATACAGTATTATGTTGAATTGAGCAGGAAAGCTTTATGTTCCAAATGCAGTTCCTTACCCATTAACCTCAAATGCCACCCTCTGGCATTTTAATTCCTTGTCAAGCTCTCAAGAGTTTAGCAAAAAACTGGAACTTACAGCTGCAGGTTTGAAACGACAAACACCGTATTAGGACGACCACGAAGGGACTCGAACCCTCAATCTTCTGATCCGAAGTCAGACGCCTTATCCATTAGGCCACGCGGTCATGAGATGTTTCAGTGCTGCATCATTGGGTGCGCGTACGTGGGTGTGGATTTCGCAGCGAATAAGTTTTTGATGGAAGAAAACCATGGGGAAACAAAATTTATTACCAAGTTGCCTATAGGCCTAGGCAAAATTGTATGCTTACCCTTTCTCACTAGATAGATAGATAGTCATCTCTCTAGTAGTGTCCAGTAGTGGAGTAGTGTAGCCCAAAATTATACTGGGTATTTGTTTGGGAGCCAGATTATTTTTGATTGAGTTATTTTCACTCTGACCTCTTGCAACAAATGGATCTCCTTGGAGGAAGGGCCATGTAATCGCTCAAAAATACAATATTATGTTGAATTGAGCTGGAAACCTTTATGTTCCAAATGCAGTTCCTTACCCATTAACCTCCAATGCCACCCTCTGGCATTTTAATTCCATGTCAAGATCTCAAGAGTTTAGCAAAAAACTGGAACTTACAGCTGCAGGTTTGATACGACAAACACCGTATTAGGACGACCACGAAGGGATTCGAACTCTCAATCTTCTGATCCGAAGTCAGACGCCTTATCCATTAGGCCACGCGGTCACAAAACGTTTCAGTGCTGCATTATAGGGTGCGCGTACGTGGGTGTGGATTTCGCAGCGAATAAGTTTTTGATGGAAGAAAACCATGGGGAAACAAAATTTATTACCAAGTTGCCTTTAGGCCTAGGCAAAATTGTATGCTTACCCTTTCTCACTAGATAGATAGATAGTCATCTCTCTAGTAGTGTCCAGTGGTGGAGTAGTGTAGCCCAAAATTATACTGGGTATTTGTTTGGGAGACAGATTATTTTTGATTGAGTTTGTTTCACTCTGACCTCTTGCAACAAATGGGTATACAGTATTATGTTGAATTGAGCAGGAAAGCTTTATGTTCCAAATGCAGTTCCTTACCCATTAACCTCAAATGCCACCCTCTGGCATTTTAATTCCATGTCAAGATCTCAAGAGTTTAGCAAAAAACTGGAACTTACAGCTGCAGGTTTGAAACGACAAACACCGTATTAGGACGACCACGAAGGGACTCGAACCCTCAATCTTCTGATCCGAAGTCAGACGCCTTATCCATTAGGCCACGCGGTCATGAGATGTTTCAGTGCTGCATCATTGGGTGCGCGTACGTGGGTGTGGATTTCGCAGCGCATACGTTTTTAATGGAAGAAAATCATGGGCAAACAAAATTAAATACCAAGTTTTCTTTAGGCCCAGGCAAAATTTTATACTTACCCTCTCTCACTATATAGACAGATAGATAGATAGTAATCTCTCTAGTAGTGTCCAGTGGTGGAGTAGTGTAGCCCAAAATTATACTGGGTATTTGTTTGGGAGCCAGATTATTTTTGATTGAGTTATTTTCACTCTGACCTCTTGCAACAAATGGATCTCCTTGGAGGAAGGGCCATGTAATCGCTCAAAAATACAATATTATGTTGAATTGAGCTGGACACCTTTATGTTCCAAATGCAGTTCCTTACCCATTAACCTCCAATGCCACCCTCTGGCATTTTAATTCCATGTCAAGCTCTCAAGAGTTTAGCAAAAAACTGGAACTTACAGCTGCAGGTTTGAAACGACAAACACCGTATTAGGACGACCACGAAGGGACTCGAACCCTCAATCTTCTGATCCGAAGTCAGACGCCTTATCCATTAGGCCACGCGGTCATGAGATCTTTCAGTGCTGCATCATTGGGTGCGCGTACATGGGTGTGGATTTCGCAGCGCATACGTTTTTAATGGAAGAAAATCATGGGCAAACAAAATTAAATACCAAGTTTTCTTTAGGCCCAGGCAAAATTTTATACTTACCCTCTCTCACTATATAGATAGATAGATAGATAGTCATCTCTCTAGTAGTGTCCAGTAGTGGAGTAGTGTAGCCCAAAATTATACTGGGTATTTGTTTGGGAGACAGATTATTTTTGATTGAGTTTGTTTCACTCTGACCTCTTGCAACAAATGGGTCTCCTTGGAGGAAGGGCCATGTAATCGTTCACAAATACAGTATTATGTTGAATTGAGCAGGAAAGCTTTATGTTCCAAATGCAGTTCCTTACCCATTAACCTCAAATGCCACCCTCTGGCATTTTAATTCCATGTCAAGCTCTCAAGAGTTTAGCAAAAAACTGGAACTTACAGCTGCAGGTTTGAAACGACAAACACCATATTAGGACGACCACGAAGGGACTCGAACTCTCAATCTTCTGATCCGAAGTCAGACGCCTTATCCATTAGGCCACGCGGTCATGAGATGTTTCAGTGCTGCATCATTGGGTGCGCGTACGTGGGTGTGGATTTCGCAGCGCATACGTTTTTAATGGAAGAAAATCATGGGCAAACAAAATTAAATACCAAGTTTTCTTTAGGCCCAGGCAAAATTTTATACTTACCCTCTCTCACTATATAGATAGATAGATAGATAGATAGATAGATAGATAGATAGATAGATAGATAGATAGATAGATAGATAGATAGATAGATAGATAGATAGATAGATAGATAGATAGATAGATAGATAGATAGATAGATAGATAGATAGATAGATAGATAGATAGATAGTCATCTCTCTAGTAGTGTCCAGTGGTGGAGTAGTGTAGCCCAAAATTATACTGGGTATTTGTTTGGGAGACAGATTATTTTTGATTGAGTTTGTTTCACTCTGACCTCTTGCAACAAATGGATCTCCTTGGAGGAAGGGCCATGTAATCGCTCAAAAATACAATATTATGTTGAATTGAGCTGGAAACCTTTATGTTCCAAATGCAGTTCCTTACCCATTAACCTCCAATGCCACCCTCTGGCATTTTAATTCCATGTCAAGCTCTCAAGAGTTTAGCAAAAAACTGGAACTTACAGCTGCAGGTTTGAAACGACAAACACCGTATTAGGACGACCACGAAGGGACTCGAACCCTCAATCTTCTGATCCGAAGTCAGACGCCTTATCCATTAGGCCACGCGGTCATGAGATGTTTCAGTGCTGCATCATTGGGTGCGCGTACGTGGGTGTGGATTTCGCAGCGAATAAGTTTTTGATGGAAGAAAACCATGGGGAAACAAAATTTATTACCAAGTTGCCTATAGGCCTAGGCAAAATTGTATGCTTACCCTTTCTCACTAGATAGATAGATAGTCATCTCTCTAGTATTGTCCAGTAGTGGAGTAGTGTAGCCCAAAATTATACTGGGTATTTGTTTGGGAGCCAGATTATTTTTGATTGAGTTATTTTCACTCTGACCTCTTGCAACAAATGGATCTCCTTGGAGGAAGGGCCATGTAATCGCTCAAAAATACAATATTATGTTGAATTGAGCTGGAAACCTTTATGTTCCAAATGCAGTTCCTTACCCATTAACCTCCAATGCCACCCTCTGGCTTTTTAATTCCATGTCAAGATCTCAAGAGTTTAGCAAAAACCTGGAATTCACAGCTGCAGGTTTGAAATGACTAACACTGCATTAGGATGACCACGAAGGGACTCGAACCCTCAATCTTCTGATCCGAAGTCAGACGCCTTATCCATTAGGCCACGCGGTCACAAAACGTTTCAGTGCTGCATTATAGGGTGCGCGTACGTGGGTGTGGATTTCGCAGCGAATAAGTTTTTGATGGAAGAAAACCATGGGGAAACAAAATTTATTACCAAGTTGCCTATAGGCCTAGGCAAAATTGTATGCTTACCCTTTCTCACTAGATAGATAGATAGTCATCTCTCTAGTAGTGTCCAGTAGTGGAGTAGTGTAGCCCAAAATTATACTGAGTATTTGTTTGGGAGAAAGATTATTTTTGATTGAGTTTGTTTCACTCTGACCTCTTGCAAGAAATGGGTCTCCTTGGAGGAAGGGCCATGTAATCGTTCACAAATACAGTATTATGTTGAATTGAGCTGGAAACCTTTATGTTCCAAATGCAGTTCCTTACCCATTAACCTCAAATGCCACCCTCTGGCATTTTAATTCCATGTCAAGATCTCAAGAGTTTAGCAAAAAACTGGAACTTACAGCTGCAGGTTTGAAACGACAAACACCGTATTAGGACGACCACGAAGGGACTCGAACCCTCAATCTTCTGATCCGAAGTCAGACGCCTTATCCATTAGGCCACGCGGTCATGAGATGTTTCAGTGCTGCATCATTGGGTGCGCGTACGTGGGTGTGGATTTCGCAGCGCATACGTTTTTAATGGAAGAAAATCATGGGCAAACAAAATTAAATACCAAGTTTTCTTTAGGCCCAGGCAAAATTTTATACTTACCCTCTCTCACTATATAGACAGATAGATAGATAGTAATCTCTCTAGTAGTGTCCAGTGGTGGAGTAGTGTAGCCCAAAATTATACTGGGTATTTGTTTGGGAGCCAGATTATTTTTGATTGAGTTATTTTCACTCTGACCTCTTGCAACAAATGGATCTCCTTGGAGGAAGGGCCATGTAATCGCTCAAAAATACAATATTATGTTGAATTGAGCTGGAAACCTTTATGTTCCAAATGCAGTTCCTTACCCATTAACCTCCAATGCCACCCTCTGGCATTTTAATTCCATGTCAAGATCTCAAGAGTTTAGCAAAAACCTGGAACTCACAGCTGCAGGTTTGAAATGACTAACACTGCATTAGGATGACCACGAAGGGACTCGAACCCTCAATCTTCTGATCCGAAGTCAGACGCCTTATCCATTAGGCCACGCGGTCACAAAACGTTTCGGTGCTGCATTATAGGGTGCGCGTACGTGGGTGTGGATTTCGCAGCGAATAAGTTTTTGATGGAAGAAAACCATGGGGAAACAAAATTTATTACCAAGTTGCCTATAGGCCTAGGCAAAATTGTATGCTTACCCTTTCTCACTAGATAGATAGATAGTCATCTCTCTAGTAGTGTCCAGTGGTGGAGTAGTGTAGCCCAAAATTATACTGGGTATTTGTTTGGGAGACAGATTATTTTTGATTGAGTTTGTTTCACTCTGACCTCTTGCAACAAATGGGTATACAGTATTATGTTGAATTGAGCAGGAAAGCTTTATGTTCCAAATGCAGTTCCTTACCCATTAACCTCAAATGCCACCCTCTGGCATTTTAATTCCATGTCAAGCTCTCAAGAGTTTAGCAAAAAACTGGAACTTACAGCTGCAGGTTTGAAACGACAAACACTGTATTAGGACGACCACGAAGGGACTCGAACCCTCAATCTTCTGATCCGAAGTCAGACGCCTTATCCATTAGGCCACGCGGTCATGAGATCTTTCAGTGCTGCATCATTGGGTGCGCGTACATGGGTGTGGATTTCGCAGCGCATACGTTTTTAATGGAAGAAAATCATGGGCAAACAAAATTAAATACCAAGTTTTCTTTAGGCCCAGGCAAAATTTTATACTTACCCTCTCTCACTATATAGATAGATAGATAGATAGTCATCTCTCTAGTAGTGTCCAGTAGTGGAGTAGTGTAGCCCAAAATTATACTGGGTATTTGTTTGGGAGACAGATTATTTTTGATTGAGTTTGTTTCACTCTGACCTCTTGCAACAAATGGGTCTCCTTGGAGGAAGGGCCATGTAATCGTTCACAAATACAGTATTATGTTGAATTGAGCAGGAAAGCTTTATGTTCCAAATGCAGTTCCTTACCCATTAACCTCAAATGCCACCCTCTGGCATTTTAATTCCATGTCAAGCTCTCAAGAGTTTAGCAAAAAACTGGAACTTACAGCTGCAGGTTTGAAACGACAAACACCATATTAGGACGACCACGAAGGGACTCGAACTCTCAATCTTCTGATCCGAAGTCAGACGCCTTATCCATTAGGCCACGCGGTCATGAGATGTTTCAGTGCTGCATCATTGGGTGCGCGTACGTGGGTGTGGATTTCGCAGCGCATACGTTTTTAATGGAAGAAAATCATGGGCAAACAAAATTAAATACCAAGTTTTCTTTAGGCCCAGGCAAAATTTTATACTTACCCTCTCTCACTATATAGATAGATAGATAGATAGATAGATAGATAGATAGATAGTCATCTCTCTAGTAGTGTCCAGTGGTGGAGTAGTGTAGCCCAAAATTATACTGGGTATTTGTTTGGGAGACAGATTATTTTTGATTGAGTTTGTTTCACTCTGACCTCTTGCAACAAATGGATCTCCTTGGAGGAAGGGCCATGTAATCGCTCAAAAATACAATATTATGTTGAATTGAGCTGGAAACCTTTATGTTCCAAATGCAGTTCCTTACCCATTAACCTCCAATGCCACCCTCTGGCATTTTAATTCCATGTCAAGCTCTCAAGAGTTTAGCAAAAAACTGGAACTTACAGCTGCAGGTTTGAAACGACAAACACCGTATTAGGACGACCACGAAGGGACTCGAACCCTCAATCTTCTGATCCGAAGTCAGACGCCTTATCCATTAGGCCACGCGGTCATGAGATGTTTCAGTGCTGCATCATTGGGTGCGCGTACGTGGGTGTGGATTTCGCAGCGAATAAGTTTTTGATGGAAGAAAACCATGGGGAAACAAAATTTCTTACCAAGTTGCCTATAGGCCTAGGCAAAATTGTATGCTTACCCTTTCTCACTAGATAGATAGATAGTCATCTCTCTAGTAGTGTCCAGTAGTGGAGTAGTGTAGCCCAAAATTATACTGGGTATTTGTTTGGGAGCCAGATTATTTTTGATTGAGTTATTTTCACTCTGACCTCTTGCAACAAATGGATCTCCTTGGAGGAAGGGCCATGTAATCGCTCAAAAATACAATATTATGTTGAATTGAGCTGGAAACCTTTATGTTCCAAATGCAGTTCCTTACCCATTAACCTCCAATGCCACCCTCTGGCTTTTTAATTCCATGTCAAGATCTCAAGAGTTTAGCAAAAACCTGGAATTCACAGCTGCAGGTTTGAAATGACTAACACTGCATTAGGATGACCACGAAGGGACTCGAACCCTCAATCTTCTGATCCGAAGTCAGACGCCTTATCCATTAGGCCACGCGGTCACAAAACGTTTCAGTGCTGCATTATAGGGTGCGCGTACGTGGGTGTGGATTTCGCAGCGAATAAGTTTTTGATGGAAGAAAACCATGGGGAAACAAAATTTATTACCAAGTTGCCTATAGGCCTAGGCAAAATTGTATGCTTACCCTTTCTCACTAGATAGATAGATAGTCATCTCTCTAGTAGTGTCCAGTAGTGGAGTAGTGTAGCCCAAAATTATACTGAGTATTTGTTTGGGAGAAAGATTATTTTTGATTGAGTTTGTTTCACTCTGACCTCTTGCAAGAAATGGGTCTCCTTGGAGGAAGGGCCATGTAATCGTTCACAAATACAGTATTATGTTGAATTGAGCAGGAAAGCTTTATGTTCCAAATGCAGTTCCTTACCCATTAACCTCAAATGCCACCCTCTGGCATTTTAATTCCATGTCAAGATCTCAAGAGTTTAGCAAAAAACTGGAACTTACAGCTGCAGGTTTGAAACGACAAACACCGTATTAGGACGACCACGAAGGGACTCGAACCCTCAATCTTCTGATCCGAAGTCAGACGCCTTATCCATTAGGCCACGCGGTCATGAGATGTTTCAGTGCTGCATCATTGGGTGCGCGTACGTGGGTGTGGATTTCGCAGCGCATACGTTTTTAATGGAAGAAAATCATGGGCAAACAAAATTAAATACCAAGTTTTCTTTAGGCCCAGGCAAAATTTTATACTTACCCTCTCTCACTATATAGACAGATAGATAGATAGTAATCTCTCTAGTAGTGTCCAGTGGTGGAGTAGTGTAGCCCAAAATTATACTGGGTATTTGTTTGGGAGCCAGATTATTTTTGATTGAGTTATTTTCACTCTGACCTCTTGCAACAAATGGATCTCCTTGGAGGAAGGGCCATGTAATCGCTCAAAAATACAATATTATGTTGAATTGAGCTGGAAACCTTTATGTTCCAAATGCAGTTCCTTACCCATTAACCTCCAATGCCACCCTCTGGCATTTTAATTCCATGTCAAGATCTCAAGAGTTTAGCAAAAACCTGGAACTCACAGCTGCAGGTTTGAAATGACTAACACTGCATTAGGATGACCACGAAGGGACTCGAACCCTCAATCTTCTGATCCGAAGTCAGACGCCTTATCCATTAGGCCACGCGGTCACAAAACGTTTCGGTGCTGCATTATAGGGTGCGCGTACGTGGGTGTGGATTTCGCAGCGAATAAGTTTTTGATGGAAGAAAACCATGGGGAAACAAAATTTATTACCAAGTTGCCTATAGGCCTAGGCAAAATTGTATGCTTACCCTTTCTCACTAGATAGATAGATAGTCATCTCTCTAGTAGTGTCCAGTGGTGGAGTAGTGTAGCCCAAAATTATACTGGGTATTTGTTTGGGAGACAGATTATTTTTGATTGAGTTTGTTTCACTCTGACCTCTTGCAACAAATGGGTATACAGTATTATGTTGAATTGAGCAGGAAAGCTTTATGTTCCAAATGCAGTTCCTTACCCATTAACCTCAAATGCCACCCTCTGGCATTTTAATTCCATGTCAAGCTCTCAAGAGTTTAGCAAAAAA
This sequence comes from Synaphobranchus kaupii, assembly GCA_029718625.1. Classification (NCBI taxonomy): domain Eukaryota; kingdom Metazoa; phylum Chordata; class Actinopteri; order Anguilliformes; family Synaphobranchidae; genus Synaphobranchus; species Synaphobranchus kaupii. Next base: position 18,923,212 of record CM056380.1, on the reverse strand, counting down.
CTGGAACTTACAGCTGCAGGTTTGAAACGACAAACACCGTATTAGGACGACCACGAAGGGACTCGAACCCTCAATCTTCTGATCCGAAGTCAGACGCCTTATCCATTAGGCCACGCGGTCATGAGATCTTTCAGTGCTGCATCATTGGGTGCGCGTACATGGGTGTGGATTTCGCAGCGCATACGTTTTTAATGGAAGAAAATCATGGGCAAACAAAATTAAATACCAAGTTTTCTTTAGGCCCAGGCAAAATTTTATACTTACCCTCTCTCACTATATAGATAGATAGATAGATAGATAGATAGATAGTCATCTCTCTAGTAGTGTCCAGTGGTGGAGTAGTGTAGCCCAAAATTATACTGGGTATTTGTTTGGGAGACAGATTATTTTTGATTGAGTTATTTTCACTCTGACCTCTTGCAACAAATGGATCTCCTTGGAGGAAGGGCCATGTAATCGCTCAAAAATACAATATTATGTTGAATTGAGCTGGAAACCTTTATGTTCCAAATGCAGTTCCTTACCCATTAACCTCCAATGCCACCCTCTGGCATTTTAATTCCATGTCAAGATCTCAAGAGTTTAGCAAAAACCTGGAACTCACAGCTGCAGGTTTGAAATGACTAACACTGCATTAGGATGACCACGAAGGGACTCGAACCCTCAATCTTCTGATCCGAAGTCAGACGCCTTATCCATTAGGCCACGCGGTCACAAAACGTTTCGGTGCTGCATTATAGGGTGCGCGTACGTGGGTGTGGATTTCGCAGCGAATAAGTTTTTGATGGAAGAAAACCATGGGGAAACAAAATTTATTACCAAGTTGCCTATAGGCCTAGGCAAAATTGTATGCTTACCCTTTCTCACTAGATAGATAGATAGTCATCTCTCTAGTAGTGTCCAGTGGTGGAGTAGTGTAGCCCAAAATTATACTGGGTATTTGTTTGGGAGACAGATTATTTTTGATTGAGTTTGTTTCACTCTGACCTCTTGCAACAAATGGGTATACAGTATTATGTTGAATTGAGCAGGAAAGCTTTATGTTCCAAATGCAGTTCCTTACCCATTAACCTCAAATGCCACCCTCTGGCATTTTAATTCCATGTCAAGCTCTCAAGAGTTTAGCAAAAAACTGGAACTTACAGCTGCAGGTTTGAAACGACAAACACCGTATTAGGACGACCACGAAGGGACTCGAACCCTCAATCTTCTGATCCGAAGTCAGACGCCTTATCCATTAGGCCACGCGGTCATGAGATCTTTCAGTGCTGCATCATTGGGTGCGCGTACATGGGTGTGGATTTCGCAGCGCATACGTTTTTAATGGAAGAAAATCATGGGCAAACAAAATTAAATACCAAGTTTTCTTTAGGCCCAGGCAAAATTTTATACTTACCCTCTCTCACTATATAGATAGATAGATAGATAGATAGTCATCTCTCTAGTAGTGTCCAGTAGTGGAGTAGTGTAGCCCAAAATTATACTGGGTATTTGTTTGGGAGACAGATTATTTTTGATTGAGTTTGTTTCACTCTGACCTCTTGCAACAAATGGGTCTCCTTGGAGGAAGGGCCATGTAATCGTTCACAAATACAGTATTATGTTGAATTGAGCAGGAAAGCTTTATGTTCCAAATGCAGTTCCTTACCCATTAACCTCAAATGCCACCCTCTGGCATTTTAATTCCATGTCAAGCTCTCAAGAGTTTAGCAAAAAACTGGAACTTACAGCTGCAGGTTTGAAACGACAAACACCGTATTAGGACGACCACGAAGGGACTCGAACCCTCAATCTTCTGATCCGAAGTCAGACGCCTTATCCATTAGGCCACGCGGTCATGAGATGTTTCAGTGCTGCATCATTGCGTGCGCGTACGTGGGTGTGGATTTCGCAGCGCATACGTTTTTAATGGAAGAAAATCATGGGCAAACAAAATTAAATACCAAGTTTTCTTTAGGCCCAGGCAAAATTTTATACTTACCCTCTCTCACTATATAGATAGATAGATTGATAGTCATCTCTCTAGTAGTGTCCAGTGGTGGAGTAGTGTAGCCCAAAATTATACTGGGTATTTGTTTGGGAGTCAGATTATTTTTGATTGAGTTATTTTCACTCTGACCTCTTGCAACAAATGGATCTCCTTGGAGGAAGGGCCATGTAATCGCTCAAAAATACAATATTATGTTGAATTGAGCTGGAAACCTTTATGTTCCAAATGCAGTTCCTTACCCATTAACCTCCAATGCCACCCTCTGGCATTTTAATTCCATGTCAAGATCTCAAGAGTTTAGCAAAAAACTGGAACTTACAGCTGCAGGTTTGAAACGACAAACACCGTATTAGGACGACCACGAAGGGATTCGAACCCTCAATCTTCTGATCCGAAGTCAAACGCCTTATCCATTAGGCCACGCGGTCATGAGATGTTTCAGTGCTGCATCATTGGGTGCGCGTACATGGGTGTGGATTTCGCAGCGCATACGTTTTTAATGGAAAAAAATCATGGGCAAACAAAATTAAATACCAAGTTTTCTTTAGGCCCAGGCAAAATTTTATACTTACCCTCTCTCACTATATAGATAGATAGATAGATAGATAGTCATCTCTCTAGTAGTGTCCAGTGGTGGAGTAGTGTAGCCCAAAATTATACTGGGTATTTGTTTGGGAGCCAGATTATTTTTGATTGAGTTATTTTCACTCTGACCTCTTGCAACAAATGGATCTCCTTGGAGGAAGGGCCATGTAATCGCTCAAAAATACAATATTATGTTGAATTGAGCTGGAAACCTTTATGTTCCAAATGCAGTTCCTTACCCATTAACCTCCAATGCCACCCTCTGGCTTTTTAATTCCATGTCAAGATCTCAAGAGTTTAGCAAAAACCTGGAATTCACAGCTGCAGGTTTGAAATGACTAACACTGCATTAGGATGACCACGAAGGGACTCGAACCCTCAATCTTCTGATCCGAAGTCAGACGCCTTATCCATTAGGCCACGCGGTCACAAAACGTTTCAGTGCTGCATTATAGGGTGCGCGTACGTGGGTGTGGATTTCGCAGCGAATAAGTTTTTGATGGAAGAAAACCATGGGGAAACAAAATTTATTACCAAGTTGCCTATAGGCCTAGGCAAAATTGTATGCTTACCCTTTCTCACTAGATAGATAGATAGTCATCTCTCTAGTAGTGTCCAGTGGTGGAGTAGTGTAGCCCAAAATTATACTGAGTATTTGTTTGGGAGAAAGATTATTTTTGATTGAGTTTGTTTCACTCTGACCTCTTGCAAGAAATGGGTCTCCTTGGAGGAAGGGCCATGTAATCGTTCACAAATACAGTATTATGTTGAATTGAGCAGGAAAGCTTTATGTTCCAAATGCAGTTCCTTACCCATTAACCTCAAATGCCACCCTCTGGCATTTTAATTCCATGTCAAGATCTCAAGAGTTTAGCAAAAAACTGGAACTTACAGCTGCAGGTTTGAAACGACAAACACCGTATTAGGACGACCACGAAGGGACTCGAACCCTCAATCTTCTGATCCGAAGTCAGACGCCTTATCCATTAGGCCACGCGGTCATGAGATGTTTCAGTGCTGCATCATTGGGTGCGCGTACGTGGGTGTGGATTTCGCAGCGCATACGTTTTTAATGGAAGAAAATCATGGGCAAACAAAATTAAATACCAAGTTTTCTTTAGGCCCAGGCAAAATTTTATACTTACCCTCTCTCACTATATAGACAGATAGATAGATAGTAATCTCTCTAGTAGTGTCCAGTGGTGGAGTAGTGTAGCCCAAAATTATACTGGGTATTTGTTTGGGAGCCAGATTATTTTTGATTGAGTTATTTTCACTCTGACCTCTTGCAACAAATGGATCTCCTTGGAGGAAGGGCCATGTAATCGCTCAAAAATACAATATTATGTTGAATTGAGCTGGAAACCTTTATGTTCCAAATGCAGTTCCTTACCCATTAACCTCCAATGCCACCCTCTGGCATTTTAATTCCATGTCAAGATCTCAAGAGTTTAGCAAAAACCTGGAACTCACAGCTGCAGGTTTGAAATGACTAACACTGCATTAGGATGACCACGAAGGGACTCGAACCCTCAATCTTCTGATCCGAAGTCAGACGCCTTATCCATTAGGCCACGCGGTCACAAAACGTTTCGGTGCTGCATTATAGGGTGCGCGTACGTGGGTGTGGATTTCGCAGCGAATAAGTTTTTGATGGAAGAAAACCATGGGGAAACAAAATTTATTACCAAGTTGCCTATAGGCCTAGGCAAAATTGTATGCTTACCCTTTCTCACTAGATAGATAGATAGTCATCTCTCTAGTAGTGTCCAGTGGTGGAGTAGTGTAGCCCAAAATTATACTGGGTATTTGTTTGGGAGACAGATTATTTTTGATTGAGTTTGTTTCACTCTGACCTCTTGCAACAAATGGGTATACAGTATTATGTTGAATTGAGCAGGAAAGCTTTATGTTCCAAATGCAGTTCCTTACCCATTAACCTCAAATGCCACCCTCTGGCATTTTAATTCCATGTCAAGCTCTCAAGAGTTTAGCAAAAAACTGGAACTTACAGCTGCAGGTTTGAAACGACAAACACCGTATTAGGACGACCACGAAGGGACTCGAACCCTCAATCTTCTGATCCGAAGTCAGACGCCTTATCCATTAGGCCACGCGGTCATGAGATCTTTCAGTGCTGCATCATTGGGTGCGCGTACATGGGTGTGGATTTCGCAGCGCATACGTTTTTAATGGAAGAAAATCATGGGCAAACAAAATTAAATACCAAGTTTTCTTTAGGCCCAGGCAAAATTTTATACTTACCCTCTCTCACTATATAGATAGATAGATAGATAGATAGTCATCTCTCTAGTAGTGTCCAGTAGTGGAGTAGTGTAGCCCAAAATTATACTGGGTATTTGTTTGGGAGACAGATTATTTTTGATTGAGTTTGTTTCACTCTGACCTCTTGCAACAAATGGGTCTCCTTGGAGGAAGGGCCATGTAATCGTTCACAAATACAGTATTATGTTGAATTGAGCAGGAAAGCTTTATGTTCCAAATGCAGTTCCTTACCCATTAACCTCAAATGCCACCCTCTGGCATTTTAATTCCATGTCAAGCTCTCAAGAGTTTAGCAAAAAACTGGAACTTACAGCTGCAGGTTTGAAACGACAAACACCGTATTAGGACGACCACGAAGGGACTCGAACCCTCAATCTTCTGATCCGAAGTCAGACGCCTTATCCATTAGGCCACGCGGTCATGAGATGTTTCAGTGCTGCATCATTGCGTGCGCGTACGTGGGTGTGGATTTCGCAGCGCATACGTTTTTAATGGAAGAAAATCATGGGCAAACAAAATTAAATACCAAGTTTTCTTTAGGCCCAGGCAAAATTTTATACTTACCCTCTCTCACTATATAGATAGATAGATTGATAGTCATCTCTCTAGTAGTGTCCAGTGGTGGAGTAGTGTAGCCCAAAATTATACTGGGTATTTGTTTGGGAGTCAGATTATTTTTGATTGAGTTATTTTCACTCTGACCTCTTGCAACAAATGGATCTCCTTGGAGGAAGGGCCATGTAATCGCTCAAAAATACAATATTATGTTGAATTGAGCTGGAAACCTTTATGTTCCAAATGCAGTTCCTTACCCATTAACCTCCAATGCCACCCTCTGGCATTTTAATTCCATGTCAAGATCTCAAGAGTTTAGCAAAAAACTGGAACTTACAGCTGCAGGTTTGAAACGACAAACACCGTATTAGGACGACCACGAAGGGATTCGAACCCTCAATCTTCTGATCCGAAGTCAAACGCCTTATCCATTAGGCCACGCGGTCATGAGATGTTTCAGTGCTGCATCATTGGGTGCGCGTACATGGGTGTGGATTTCGCAGCGCATACGTTTTTAATGGAAAAAAATCATGGGCAAACAAAATTAAATACCAAGTTTTCTTTAGGCCCAGGCAAAATTTTATACTTACCCTCTCTCACTATATAGATAGATAGATAGATAGATAGTCATCTCTCTAGTAGTGTCCAGTGGTGGAGTAGTGTAGCCCAAAATTATACTGGGTATTTGTTTGGGAGCCAGATTATTTTTGATTGAGTTATTTTCACTCTGACCTCTTGCAACAAATGGATCTCCTTGGAGGAAGGGCCATGTAATCGCTCAAAAATACAATATTATGTTGAATTGAGCTGGAAACCTTTATGTTCCAAATGCAGTTCCTTACCCATTAACCTCCAATGCCACCCTCTGGCTTTTTAATTCCATGTCAAGATCTCAAGAGTTTAGCAAAAACCTGGAATTCACAGCTGCAGGTTTGAAATGACTAACACTGCATTAGGATGACCACGAAGGGACTCGAACCCTCAATCTTCTGATCCGAAGTCAGACGCCTTATCCATTAGGCCACGCGGTCACAAAACGTTTCAGTGCTGCATTATAGGGTGCGCGTACGTGGGTGTGGATTTCGCAGCGAATAAGTTTTTGATGGAAGAAAACCATGGGGAAACAAAATTTATTACCAAGTTGCCTATAGGCCTAGGCAAAATTGTATGCTTACCCTTTCTCACTAGATAGATAGATAGTCATCTCTCTAGTAGTGTCCAGTAGTGGAGTAGTGTAGCCCAAAATTATACTGAGTATTTGTTTGGGAGAAAGATTATTTTTGATTGAGTTTGTTTCACTCTGACCTCTTGCAAGAAATGGGTCTCCTTGGAGGAAGGGCCATGTAATCGTTCACAAATACAGTATTATGTTGAATTGAGCAGGAAAGCTTTATGTTCCAAATGCAGTTCCTTACCCATTAACCTCAAATGCCACCCTCTGGCATTTTAATTCCATGTCAAGATCTCAAGAGTTTAGCAAAAAACTGGAACTTACAGCTGCAGGTTTGAAACGACAAACACCGTATTAGGACGACCACGAAGGGACTCGAACCCTCAATCTTCTGATCCGAAGTCAGACGCCTTATCCATTAGGCCACGCGGTCATGAGATGTTTCAGTGCTGCATCATTGGGTGCGCGTACGTGGGTGTGGATTTCGCAGCGCATACGTTTTTAATGGAAGAAAATCATGGGCAAACAAAATTAAATACCAAGTTTTCTTTAGGCCCAGGCAAAATTTTATACTTACCCTCTCTCACTATATAGACAGATAGATAGATAGTAATCTCTCTAGTAGTGTCCAGTGGTGGAGTAGTGTAGCCCAAAATTATACTGGGTATTTGTTTGGGAGCCAGATTATTTTTGATTGAGTTATTTTCACTCTGACCTCTTGCAACAAATGGATCTCCTTGGAGGAAGGGCCATGTAATCGCTCAAAAATACAATATTATGTTGAATTGAGCTGGAAACCTTTATGTTCCAAATGCAGTTCCTTACCCATTAACCTCCAATGCCACCCTCTGGCATTTTAATTCCATGTCAAGATCTCAAGAGTTTAGCAAAAACCTGGAACTCACAGCTGCAGGTTTGAAATGACTAACACTGCATTAGGATGACCACGAAGGGACTCGAACCCTCAATCTTCTGATCCGAAGTCAGACGCCTTATCCATTAGGCCACGCGGTCACAAAACGTTTCGGTGCTGCATTATAGGGTGCGCGTACGTGGGTGTGGATTTCGCAGCGAATAAGTTTTTGATGGAAGAAAACCATGGGGAAACAAAATTTATTACCAAGTTGCCTATAGGCCTAGGCAAAATTGTATGCTTACCCTTTCTCACTAGATAGATAGATAGTCATCTCTCTAGTAGTGTCCAGTGGTGGAGTAGTGTAGCCCAAAATTATACTGGGTATTTGTTTGGGAGACAGATTATTTTTGATTGAGTTTGTTTCACTCTGACCTCTTGCAACAAATGGGTATACAGTATTATGTTGAATTGAGCAGGAAAGCTTTATGTTCCAAATGCAGTTCCTTACCCATTAACCTCAAATGCCACCCTCTGGCATTTTAATTCCATGTCAAGCTCTCAAGAGTTTAGCAAAAAACTGGAACTTACAGCTGCAGGTTTGAAACGACAAACACCGTATTAGGACGACCACGAAGGGACTCGAACCCTCAATCTTCTGATCCGAAGTCAGACGCCTTATCCATTAGGCCACGCGGTCATGAGATCTTTCAGTGCTGCATCATTGGGTGCGCGTACATGGGTGTGGATTTCGCAGCGCATACGTTTTTAATGGAAGAAAATCATGGGCAAACAAAATTAAATACCAAGTTTTCTTTAGGCCCAGGCAAAATTTTATACTTACCCTCTCTCACTATATAGATAGATAGATAGATAGATAGTCATCTCTCTAGTAGTGTCCAGTAGTGGAGTAGTGTAGCCCAAAATTATACTGGGTATTTGTTTGGGAGACAGATTATTTTTGATTGAGTTTGTTTCACTCTGACCTCTTGCAACAAATGGGTCTCCTTGGAGGAAGGGCCATGTAATCGTTCACAAATACAGTATTATGTTGAATTGAGCAGGAAAGCTTTATGTTCCAAATGCAGTTCCTTACCCATTAACCTCAAATGCCACCCTCTGGCATTTTAATTCCATGTCAAGCTCTCAAGAGTTTAGCAAAAAACTGGAACTTACAGCTGCAGGTTTGAAACGACAAACACCGTATTAGGACGACCACGAAGGGACTCGAACCCTCAATCTTCTGATCCGAAGTCAGACGCCTTATCCATTAGGCCACGCGGTCATGAGATGTTTCAGTGCTGCATCATTGCGTGCGCGTACGTGGGTGTGGATTTCGCAGCGCATACGTTTTTAATGGAAGAAAATCATGGGCAAACAAAATTAAATACCAAGTTTTCTTTAGGCCCAGGCAAAATTTTATACTTACCCTCTCTCACTATATAGATAGATAGATTGATAGTCATCTCTCTAGTAGTGTCCAGTGGTGGAGTAGTGTAGCCCAAAATTATACTGGGTATTTGTTTGGGAGTCAGATTATTTTTGATTGAGTTATTTTCACTCTGACCTCTTGCAACAAATGGATCTCCTTGGAGGAAGGGCCATGTAATCGCTCAAAAATACAATATTATGTTGAATTGAGCTGGAAACCTTTATGTTCCAAATGCAGTTCCTTACCCATTAACCTCCAATGCCACCCTCTGGCATTTTAATTCCATGTCAAGATCTCAAGAGTTTAGCAAAAAACTGGAACTTACAGCTGCAGGTTTGAAACGACAAACACCGTATTAGGACGACCACGAAGGGATTCGAACCCTCAATCTTCTGATCCGAAGTCAAACGCCTTATCCATTAGGCCACGCGGTCATGAGATGTTTCAGTGCTGCATCATTGGGTGCGCGTACATGGGTGTGGATTTCGCAGCGCATACGTTTTTAATGGAAAAAAATCATGGGCAAACAAAATTAAATACCAAGTTTTCTTTAGGCCCAGGCAAAATTTTATACTTACCCTCTCTCACTATATAGATAGATAGATAGATAGATAGTCATCTCTCTAGTAGTGTCCAGTGGTGGAGTAGTGTAGCCCAAAATTATACTGGGTATTTGTTTGGGAGCCAGATTATTTTTGATTGAGTTATTTTCACTCTGACCTCTTGCAACAAATGGATCTCCTTGGAGGAAGGGCCATGTAATCGCTCAAAAATACAATATTATGTTGAATTGAGCTGGAAACCTTTATGTTCCAAATGCAGTTCCTTACCCATTAACCTCCAATGCCACCCTCTGGCATTTTAATTCCATGTCAAGATCTCAAGAGTTTAGCAAAAAACTGTAACTCACAGCTGCAGGTTTGAAATGACTAACACTGCATTAGGATGACCACGAAGGGACTCGAACCCTCAATCTTCTGATCCGAAGTCAGACGCCTTATCCATTAGGCCACGCGGTCACAAAACGTTTCAGTGCTGCATTATAGGGTGCTCGTACGTGGGTGTGGATTTCGCAGCGAATAAGTTTTTGATGGAAGAAAACCATGGGGAAACAAAATTTATTACCAAGTTGCCTATAGGCCTAGGCAAAATTGTATGCTTACCCTTTCTCACTAGATAGATAGATAGTCATCTCTCTAGTAGTGTCCAGTAGTGGAGTAGTGTAGCCCAAAATTATACTGAGTATTTGTTTGGGAGAAAGATTATTTTTGATTGAGTTTGTTTCACTCTGACCTCTTGCAACAAATGGGTCTCCTTGCAGGAAGGGCCATGTAATCGTTCACAAATACAGTATTATGTTGAATTGAGCAGGAAAGCTTTATGTTCCAAATGCAGTTCCTTACCCATTAACCTCAAATGCCACCCTCTGGCATTTTAATTCCATGTCAAGATCTCAAGAGTTTATCAAAAAACTGGAACTTACAGCTGCAGGTTTGAAACGACAAACACCGTATTAGGACGACCACGAAGGGACTCGAACCCTCAATCTTCTGATCCGAAGTCAGACGCCTTATCCATTAGGCCACGCGGTCATGAGATGTTTCAGTGCTGCATCATTGGGTGCGCGTACGTGGGTGTGGATTTCGCAGCGCATACGTTTTTAATGGAAGAAAATCATGGGCAAACAAAATTAAATACCAAGTTTTCTTTAGGCCCAGGCAAAATTTTATACTTACCCTCTCTCACTATATAGATAGATAGATAGATAGATAGTCATCTCTCTAGTAGTGTCCAGTGGTGGAGTAGTGTAGCCCAAAATTATACTGGGTATTTGTTTGGGAGTCAGATTATTTTTGATTGAGTTATTTTCACTCTGACCTCTTGCAACAAATGGATCTACTTGGAGGAAGGGCCATGTAATCGCTCAAAAATACAATATTATGTTGAATTGAGCAGGAAAGCTTTATGTTCCAAATGCAGTTCCTTACCCATTAACCTCAAATGCCACCCTCTGGCATTTTAATTCCATGTCAAGCTCTCAAGAGTTTAGCAAAAAACTGGAACTTACAGCTGCAGGTTTGAAACGACAAACACCGTATTAGGACGACCACGAAGGGACTCGAACTCTCAATCTTCTGATCCGAAGTCAGACGCCTTATCCATTAGGCCACGCGGTCATGCGATGTTTCAGTGCTGCATCATTGGGTGCGCGTACGTGGGTGTGGATTTCGCAGCGCATACGTTTTTAATGGAAGAAAATCATGGGCAAACAAAATTAAATACCAAGTTTTCTTTAGGCCCAGGCAAAATTTTATACTTACCCTCTCTCACTATATAGATAGATAGATAGATAGATAGTCATCTCTCTAGTAGTGTCCAGTGGTGGAGTAGTGTAGCCCAAAATTATACTGGGTATTTGTTTGGGAGACAGATTATTTTTGATTGAGTTTGTTTCACTCTGACCTCTTGCAACAAATGGATCTCCTTGGAGGAAGGGCCATGTAATCGCTCAAAAATACAATATTATGTTGAATTGAGCTGGAAACCTTTATGTTCCAAATGCAGTTCCTTACCCATTAACCTCCAATGCCACCCTCTGGCATTTTAATTCCATGTCAAGCTCTCAAGAGTTTAGCAAAAAACTGGAACTTACAGCTGCAGGTTTGAAACGACAAACACCGTATTAGGACGACCACGAAGGGACTCGAACCCTCAATCTTCTGATCCGAAGTCAGACGCCTTATCCATTAAGCCACGCGGTCATGAGATGTTTCAGTGCTGCATCATTGGGTGCGCGTACGTGGGTGTGGATTTCGCAGCGAATAAGTTTTTGATGGAAGAAAACCATGGGGAAACAAAATTTATTACCAAGTTGCCTATAGGCCTAGGCAAAATTGTATGCTTACCCTTTCTCACTAGATAGATAGATAGATAGATAGTCATCTCTCTAGTAGTGTCCAGTAGTGGAGTAGTGTAGCCCAAAATTATACTGGGTATTTGTTTGGGAGTCAGATTATTTTTGATTGAGTTATTTTCACTCTGACCTCTTGCAACAAATGGATCTCCTTGGAGGAAGGGCCATGTAATCGCTCAAAAATACAATATTATGTTGAATTGAGCTGGAAACCTTTATGTTCCAAATGCAGTTCCTTACCCATTAACCTCCAATGCCACCCTCTGGCATTTTAATTCCATGTCAAGATCTCAAGAGTTTAGCAAAAAACTGGAACTTACAGCTGCAGGTTTGAAACGACAAACACCGTATTAGGACGACCACGAAAGGATTCGAACCCTCAATCTTCTGATCCGAAGTCAAACGCCTTATCCATTAGGCCACGCGGTCATGAGATCTTTCAGTGCTGCATCATTGGGTGCGCGTACATGGGTGTGGATTTCGCAGCGCATACGTTTTTAATGGAAAAAAATCATGGGCAAACAAAATTAAATACCAAGTTTTCTTTAGGCCCAGGCAAAATTTTATACTTACCCTCTCTCACTATATAGATAGATAGATAGATAGATAGTCATCTCTCTAGTAGTGTCCAGTGGTGGAGTAGTGTAGCCCAAAATTATACTGGGTATTTGTTTGGGAGACAGATTATTTTTGATTGAGTTTGTTTCACTCTGACCTCTTGCAACAAATGGATCTCCTTGGAGGAAGGGCCATGTAATCGCTCAAAAATACAATATTATGTTGAATTGAGCTGGAAACCTTTATGTTCCAAATGCAGTTCCTTACCCATTAACCTCCAATGCCACCCTCTGGCATTTTAATTCCATGTCAAGCTCTCAAGAGTTTAGCAAAAAACTGGAACTTACAGCTGCAGGTTTGAAACGACAAACACCGTATTAGGACGACCACGAAGGGACTCGAACCCTCAATCTTCTGATCCGAAGTCAGACGCCTTATCCATTAGGCCACGCGGTCATGAGATGTTTCAGTGCTGCATCATTGGGTGCGCGTACATGGGTGTGGATTTCGCAGCGAATAAGTTTTTGATGGAAGAAAACCATGGGGAAACAAAATTTATTACCAAGTTGCCTATAGGCCTAGGCAAAATTGTATGCTTACCCTTTCTCACTAGATAGATAGATAGTCATCTCTCTAGTAGTGTCCAGTAGTGGAGTAGTGTAGCCCAAAATTATACTGGGTATTTGTTTGGGAGTCAGATTATTTTTGATTGAGTTATTTTCACTCTGACCTCTTGCAACAAATGGATCTCCTTGGAGGAAGGGCCATGTAATCGCTCAAAAATACAATATTATGTTGAATTGAGCTGGAAACCTTTATGTTCCAAATGCAGTTCCTTACCCATTAACCTCCAATGCCACCCTCTGGCATTTTAATTCCATGTCAAGATCTCAAGAGTTTAGCAAAAAACTGGAACTTACAGCTGCAGGTTTGAAACGACAAACACCGTATTAGGACGACCACGAAGGGATTCGAACCCTCAATCTTCTGATCCGAAGTCAAACGCCTTATCCATTAGGCCACGCGGTCATGAGATGTTTCAGTGCTGCATCATTGGGTGCGCGTACATGGGTGTGGATTTCGCAGCGCATACGTTTTTAATGGAAAAAAATCATGGGCAAACAAAATTAAATACCAAGTTTTCTTTAGGCCCAGGCAAAATTTTATACTTACCCTCTCTCACTATATAGATAGATAGATAGATAGTCATCTCTCTAGTAGTGTCCAGTGGTGGAGTAGTGTAGCCCAAAATTATACTGGGTATTTGTTTGGGAGACAGATTATTTTTGATTGAGTTTGTTTCACTCTGACCTCTTGCAACAAATGGATCTCCTTGGAGGAAGGGCCATGTAATCGCTCAAAAATACAATATTATGTTGAATTGAGCTGGAAACCTTTATGTTCCAAATGCAGTTCCTTACCCATTAACCTCCAATGCCACCCTCTGGCATTTTAATTCCATGTCAAGCTCTCAAGATTTTAACAAAAAACTGAAACTTACAGCTGCAGGTTTGAAACGACAAACACCGTATTAGGACGACCACGAAGGGACTCGAACCCTCAATCTTCTGATCCGAAGTCAGACGCCTTATCCATTAGGCCACGCGGTCATGAGATGTTTCAGTGCTGCATCATTGGGTGCGCGTACGTGGGTGTGGATTTCGCAGCGAATAAGTTTTTGATGGAAGAAAACCATGGGGAAACAAAATTTATTACCAAGTTGCCTATAGGCCTAGGCAAAATTGTATGCTTACCCTTTCTCACTAGATAGATAGATAGTCATCTCTCTAGTAGTGTCCAGTAGTGGAGTAGTGTAGCCCAAAATTATACTGGGTATTTGTTTGGGAGCCAGATTATTTTTGATTGAGTTATTTTCACTCTGACCTCTTGCAACAAATGGTTCTCCTTGGAGGAAGGGCCATGTAATCGCTCAAAAATACAATATTATGTTGAATTGAGCTGGAAACCTTTATGTTCCAAATGCAGTTCCTTACCCATTAACCTCCAATGCCACCCTCTGGCTTTTTAATTCCATGTCAAGATCTCAAGAGTTTAGCAAAAACCTGGAATTCACAGCTGCAGGTTTGAAACGACAAACACCGTATTAGAACGACCACGAAGGGACTCGAACCCTCAATCTTCTGATCCGAAGTCAGACGCCTTATCCATTAGGCCACGCGGTCATGAGATGTTTCAGTGCTGCATCATTGGGTGCGCGTACGTGGGTGTGGATTTCGCAGCGCATACGTTTTTAATGGAAGAAAATCATGGGCAAACAAAATTAAATACCAAGTTTTCTTTAGGCCCAGGCAAAATTTTATACTTACCCTCTCTCACTATATAGACAGATAGATAGATAGTAATCTCTCTAGTAGTGTCCAGTGGTGGAGTAGTGTAGCCCAAAATTATACTGGGTATTTGTTTGGGAGCCAGATTATTTTTGATTGAGTTATTTTCACTCTGACCTCTTGCAACAAATGGATCTCCTTGGAGGAAGGGCCATGTAATCGCTCAAAAATACAATATTATGTTGAATTGAGCTGGAAACCTTTATGTTCCAAATGCAGTTCCTTACCCATTAACCTCCAATGCCACCCTCTGGCATTTTAATTCCATGTCAAGATCTCAAGAGTTTAGCAAAAACCTGGAACTCACAGCTGCAGGTTTGAAATGACTAACACTGCATTAGGATGACCACGAAGGGACTCGAACCCTCAATCTTCTGATCCGAAGTCAGACACCTTATCCATTAGGCCACGCGGTCACAAAACGTTTCGGTGCTGCATTATAGGGTGCGCGTACGTGGGTGTGGATTTCGCAGCGAATAAGTTTTTGATGGAAGAAAACCATGGGGAAACAAAATTTATTACCAAGTTGCCTATAGGCCTAGACAAAATTGTATGCTTACCCTTTCTCACTAGATAGATAGATAGTCATCTCTCTAGTAGTGTCCAGTAGTGGAGTAGTGTAGCCCAAAATTATACTGAGTATTTGTTTGGGAGAAAGATTATTTTTGATTGAGTTTGTTTCACTCTGACCTCTTGCAAGAAATGGGTCTCCTTGGAGGAAGGGCCATGTAATCGTTCACAAATACAGTATTATGTTGAATTGAGCAGGAAAGCTTTATGTTCCAAATGCAGTTCCTTACCCATTAACCTCAAATGCCACCCTCTGGCATTTTAATTCCATGTCAAGATCTCAAGAGTTTAGCAAAAAACTGGAACTTACAGCTGCAGGTTTGAAACGACAAACACCGTATTAGGACGACCACGAAGGGACTCGAACCCTCAATCTTCTGATCCGAAGTCAGACGCCTTATCCATTAGGCCACGCGGTCATGAGATGTTTCAGTGCTGCATTATAGGGTGCGCGTACGTGGGTGTGGATTTCGCAGCGCATACGTTTTTAATGGAAGAAAATCATGGGCAAACAAAATTTATTACCAAGTTGCCTATAGGCCTAGACAAAATTGTATGCTTACCCTTTCTCACTAGATAGATAGATAGTCATCTCTCTAGTAGTGTCCAGTGGTGGAGTAGTGTAGCCCAAAATTATACTGGGTATTTGTTTGGGAGACAGATTATTTTTGATTGAGTTTGTTTCACTCTGACCTCTTGCAACAAATGGGTATACAGTATTATGTTGAATTGAGCAGGAAAGCTTTATGTTCCAAATGCAGTTCCTTACCCATTAACCTCAAATGCCACCCTCTGGCATTTTAATTCCATGTCAAGCTCTCAAGAGTTTAGCAAAAAACTGGAACTTACAGCTGCAGGTTTGAAACGACAAACACCGTATTAGGACGACCACGAAGGGACTCGAACCCTCAATCTTCTGATCCGAAGTCAGACGCCTTATCCATTAGGCCACGCGGTCATGAGATCTTTCAGTGCTGCATCATTGGGTGCGCGTACATGGGTGTGGATTTCGCAGCGCATACGTTTTTAATGGAAGAAAATCATGGGCAAACAAAATTAAATACCAAGTTTTCTTTAGGCCCAGGCAAAATTTTATACTTACCCTCTCTCACTATATAGATAGATAGATAGATAGATAGTCATCTCTCTAGTAGTGTCCAGTAGTGGAGTAGTGTAGCCCAAAATTATACTGGGTATTTGTTTGGGAGACAGATTATTTTTGATTGAGTTTGTTTCACTCTGACCTCTTGCAACAAATGGGTCTCCTTGGAGGAAGGGCCATGTAATCGTTCACAAATACAGTATTATGTTGAATTGAGCAGGAAAGCTTTATGTTCCAAATGCAGTTCCTTACCCATTAACCTCAAATGCCACCCTCTGGCATTTTAATTCCATGTCAAGCTCTCAAGAGTTTAGCAAAAAACTGGAACTTACAGCTGCAGGTTTGAAACGACAAACACCGTATTAGGACGACCACGAAGGGACTCGAACCCTCAATCTTCTGATCCGAAGTCAGACGCCTTATCCATTAGGCCACGCGGTCATGAGATGTTTCAGTGCTGCATCATTGCGTGCGCGTACGTGGGTGTGGATTTCGCAGCGCATACGTTTTTAATGGAAGAAAATCATGGGCAAACAAAATTAAATACCAAGTTTTCTTTAGGCCCAGGCAAAATTTTATACTTACCCTCTCTCACTATATAGATAGATAGATAGATAGTCATCTCTCTAGTAGTGTCCAGTGGTGGAGTAGTGTAGCCCAAAATTATACTGGGTATTTGTTTGGGAGTCAGATTATTTTTGATTGAGTTATTTTCACTCTGACCTCTTGCAACAAATGGATCTCCTTGGAGGAAGGGCCATGTAATCGCTCAAAAATACAATATTATGTTGAATTGAGCTGGAAACCTTTATGTTCCAAATGCAGTTCCTTACCCATTAACCTCCAATGCCACCCTCTGGCATTTTAATTCCATGTCAAGATCTCAAGAGTTTAGCAAAAAACTGGAACTTACAGCTGCAGGTTTGAAACGACAAACACCGTATTAGGACGACCACGAAGGGATTCGAACCCTCAATCTTCTGATCCGAAGTCAAACGCCTTATCCATTAGGCCACGCGGTCATGAGATGTTTCAGTGCTGCATCATTGGGTACGCGTACGTGGGTGTGGATTTCGCAGCGCATACGTTTTTAATGGAAGAAAATCATGGGCAAACAAAATTAAATACCAAGTTTTCTTTAGGCCCAGGCTAAATTTTATACTTACCCTCTCTCACTATATAGATAGATAGATAGATAGATAGTCATCTCTCTAGTAGTGTCCAGTGGTGGAGTAGTGTAGCCCAAAATTATACTGGGTATTTGTTTGGGAGCCAGATTATTTTTGATTGAGTTATTTTCACTCTGACCTCTTGCAACAAATGGATCTCCTTGGAGGAAGGGCCATGTAATCGTTCACAAAAACAGTATTATGTTGAATCGAGCAGGAAAGCTTTATGTTCCAAATGCAGTTCCTTACCCATTAACCTCAAATGCCACCCTCTGGCATTTTAATTCCATGTCAAGATCTCAAGAGTTTAGCAAAAATCTGGAACGTACAGCTGCAGGTTTGAAACGACAAACACCGTATTAGGACGACCACGAAGGGACTCGAACCCTCAATCTTCTGATCCGAAGTCAAACGCCTTATCCATTAGGCCACGCGGTCATGAGATGTTTCAGTGCTGCATCATTGGGTGCGCGTACATGGGTGTGGATTTCGCAGCGCATACGTTTTTAATGGAAGAAAATCATGGGCAAACAAAATTAAATACCAAGTTTTCTTTAGGCCCAGGCAAAATTTTATACTTACCCTCTCTCACTATATAGATAGATAGATAGATAGTCATCTCTCTAGTAGTGTCCAGTAGTGGAGTAGTGTAGCCCAAAATTATACTGGGTATTTGTTTGGGAGACAGATTATTTTTGATTGAGTTTGTTTCACTCTGACCTCTTGCAACAAATGGGTCTCCTTGGAGGAAGGGCCATGTAATCGTTCACAAATACAGTATTATGTTGAATTGAGCAGGAAAGCTTTATGTTCCAAATGCAGTTCCTTACCCATTAACCTCAAATGCCACCCTCTGGCATTTTAATTCCATGTCAAGCTCTCAAGAGTTTAGCAAAAAACTGGAACTTACAGCTGCAGGTTTGAAACGACAAACACCGTATTAGGACGACCACGAAGGGACTCGAACCCTCAATCTTCTGATCCGAAGTCAGACGCCTTATCCATTAGGCCACGCGGTCATGAGAAGTTTCAGTGCTGCATCATTGGGTGCGCGTACGTGGATGTGGATTTCGCAGCGCATACGTTTTTAATGGAAGAAAATCATGGGCAAACAAAATTAAATACCAAGTTTTCTTTAGGCCCAGGCAAAATTTTATACTTACCCTCTCTCACTATATAGACAGATAGATAGATAGTAATCTCTCTAGTAGTGTCCAGTGGTGGAGTAGTGTAGCCCAAAATTATACTGGGTATTTGTTTGGGAGCCAGATTATTTTTGATTGAGTTATTTTCACTCTGACCTCTTGCAACAAATGGATCTCCTTGGAGGAAGGGCCATGTAATCGCTCAAAAATACAATATTATGTTGAATTGAGCTGGAAACCTTTATGTTCCAAATGCAGTTCCTTACCCATTAACCTCCAATGCCACCCTCTGGCATTTTAATTCCATGTCAAGATCTCAAGAGTTTAGCAAAAACCTGGAACTCACAGCTGCAGGTTTGAAATGACTAACACTGCATTAGGATGACCACGAAGGGACTCGAACCCTCAATCTTCTGATCCGAAGTCAGACGCCTTATCCATTAGGCCACGCGGTCACAAAACGTTTCGGTGCTGCATTATAGGGTGCGCGTACGTGGGTGTGGATTTCGCAGCGAATAAGTTTTTGATGGAAGAAAACCATGGGGAAACAAAATTTATTACCAAGTTGCCTATAGGCCTAGGCAAAATTGTATGCTTACCCTTTCTCACTAGATAGATAGATAGTCATCTCTCTAGTAGTGTCCAGTGGTGGAGTAGTGTAGCCCAAAATTATACTGGGTATTTGTTTGGGAGACAGATTATTTTTGATTGAGTTTGTTTCACTCTGACCTCTTGCAACAAATGGGTATACAGTATTATGTTGAATTGAGCAGGAAAGCTTTATGTTCCAAATGCAGTTCCTTACCCATTAACCTCAAATGCCACCCTCTGGCATTTTAATTCCATGTCAAGCTCTCAAGAGTTTAGCAAAAAACTGGAACTTACAGCTGCAGGTTTGAAACAACAAACACCGTATTAGGACGACCACGAAGGGACTCGAACCCTCAATCTTCTGATCCGAAGTCAGACGCCTTATCCATTAGGCCACGCGGTCATGAGATCTTTCAGTGCTGCATCATTGGGTGCGCGTACATGGGTGTGGATTTCGCAGCACATACGTTTTTAATGGAAGAAAATCATGGGCAAACAAAATTAAATACCAAGTTTTCTTTAGGCCCAGGCAAAATTTTATACTTACCCTCTCTCACTATATAGATAGATAGATAGATAGTCATCTCTCTAGTAGTGTCCAGTAGTGGAGTAGTGTAGCCCAAAATTATACTGGGTATTTGTTTGGGAGACAGATTATTTTTGATTGAGTTTGTTTCACTCTGACCTCTTGCAACAAATGGGTCTCCTTGGAGGAAGGGCCATGTAATCGTTCACAAATACAGTATTATGTTGAATTGAGCAGGAAAGCTTTATGTTCCAAATGCAGTTCCTTACCCATTAACCTCAAATGCCACCCTCTGGCATTTTAATTTCATGTCAAGCTCTCAAGAGTTTAGCAAAAAACTGGAACTTACAGCTGCAGGTTTGAAACGACAAACACCGTATTAGGACGACCACGAAGGGACTCGAACCCTCAATCTTCTGATCTGAAGTCAGACGCCTTATCCATTAGGCCACGCGGTCATGAGATGTTTCAGTGCTGCATCATTGCGTGCGCGTACGTGGGTGTGGATTTCGCAGCGCATACGTTTTTAATGGAAGAAAATCATGGGCAAACAAAATTAAATACCAAGTTTTCTTTAGGCCCAGGCAAAATTTTATACTTACCCTCTCTCACTATATAGATAGATAGATAGATAGATAGATAGTCATCTCTCTAGTAGTGTCCAGTGGTGGAGTAGTGTAGCCCAAAATTATACTGGGTATTTGTTTGGGAGTCAGATTATTTTTGATTGAGTTATTTTCACTCTGACCTCTTGCAACAAATGGATCTCCTTGGAGGAAGGGCCATGTAATCGCTCAAAAATACAATATTATGTTGAATTGAGCTGGAAACCTTTATGTTCCAAATGCAGTTCCTTACCCATTAACCTCCAATGCCACCCTCTGGCATTTTAATTCCATGTCAAGATCTCAAGAGTTTAGCAAAAAACTGGAACTTACAGCTGCAGGTTTGAAACGACAAACACCGTATTAGGACGACCACGAAGGGATTCGAACCCTCAATCTTCTGATCCAAAGTCAAACGCCTTAACCATTAGGCCACGCGGTCATGAGATGTTTCAGTGCTGCATCATTGGGTGCGCGTACATGGGTGTGGATTTCGCAGCGCATACGTTTTTAATGGAAGAAAATCATGGGCAAACAAAATTAAATACCAAGTTTTCTTTAGGCCCAGGCAAAATTTTATACTTACCCTCTCTCACTATATAGATAGATAGATAGATAGATAGATAGATAGTCATCTCTCTAGTAGTGTCCAGTGGTGGAGTAGTGTAGCCCAAAATTATACTGGGTATTTGTTTGGGAGCCAGATTATTTTTGATTGAGTTATTTTCACTCTGACCTCTTGCAACAAATGGATCTCCTTGGAGGAAGGGCCATGTAATCGCTCAAAAATACAATATTATGTTGAATTGAGCTGGAAACCTTTATGTTCCAAATGCAGTTCCTTACCCATTAACCTCCAATGCCACCCTCTGGCATTTTAATTCCATGTCAAGATCTCAAGAGTTTAGCAAAAAACTGTAACTCACAGCTGCAGGTTTGAAATGACTAACACTGTATTAGGATGACCACGAAGGGACTCGAACCCTCAATCTTCTGATTCGAAGTCAGACGCCTTATCCATTAGGCCACGCGGTCACAAAACGTTTCAGTGCTGCATTATAGGGTGCTCGTACGTGGGTGTGGATTTCGCAGCGAATAAGTTTTTGATGGAAGAAAACCATGGGGAAACAAAATTTATTACCAAGTTGCCTATAGGCCTAGGCAAAATTGTATGCCTACCCTTTCTCACTAGGTAGATAGATAGTCATCTCTCTAGTAGTGTCCAGTAGTGGAGTAGTGTAGCCCAAAATTATACTGGGTATTTTTTTGGGAGACAGATTATTTTTGATTGAGTTTGTTTCACTCTGACCTCTTGCAACAAATGGGTCTCCTTGGAGGAAGGGCCATGTAATCGTTCACAAATACAGTATTATGTTGAATTGAGCAGGAAAGCTTTATGTTCCAAATGCAGTTCCTTACCCATTAACCTCAAATGCCACCCTCTGGCATTTTAATTCCATGTCAAGATCTCAAGAGTTTACCAATAAACTGGAACTTACAGCTGCAGGTTTGAAACGACAAACACCGTATTAGGACGACCACGAAGGGACTCGAACCCTCAATCTTCTGATCCGAAGTCAAACGCCTTATCCATTAGGCCACGCGGTCATGAGATGTTTCAGTGCTGCATCATTGGGTACGCGTACGTGGGTGTGGATTTCGCAGCGCATACGTTTTTAATGGAAGAAAATCATGGGCAAACAAAATTAAATACCAAGTTTTCTTTAGGCCCAGGCTAAATTTTATACTTACCCTCTCTCACTATATAGATAGATAGATAGATAGATAGTCATCTCTCTAGTAGTGTCCAGTGGTGGAGTAGTGTAGCCCAAAATTATACTGGGTATTTGTTTGGGAGCCAGATTATTTTTGATTGAGTTATTTTCACTCTGACCTCTTGCAACAAATGGATCTCCTTGGAGGAAGGGCCATGTAATCGTTCACAAAAACAGTATTATGTTGAATCGAGCAGGAAAGCTTTATGTTCCAAATGCAGTTCCTTACCCATTAACCTCAAATGCCACCCTCTGGCATTTTAATTCCCTGTCAAGCTCTCAAGAGTTTAGCAAAAAACTGGAACTTACAGCTGCAGGTTTGAAACGACAAACACCGTATTAGGACGACCACGAAGGGACTCGAACCCTCAATCTTCTGATCCGAAGTCAGACGCCTTATCCATTAGGCCACGCGGTCATGAGAAGTTTCAGTGCTGCATCATTGGGTGCGCGTACGTGGATGTGGATTTCGCAGCGCATACGTTTTTAATGGAAGAAAATCATGGGCAAACAAAATTAAATACCAAGTTTTCTTTAGGCCCAGGCAAAATTTTATACTTACCCTCTCTCACTATATAGACAGATAGATAGATAGTAATCTCTCTAGTAGTGTCCAGTGGTGGAGTAGTGTAGCCCAAAATTATACTGGGTATTTGTTTGGGAGCCAGATTATTTTTGATTGAGTTATTTTCACTCTGACCTCTTGCAACAAATGGATCTCCTTGGAGGAAGGGCCATGTAATCGCTCAAAAATACAATATTATGTTGAATTGAGCTGGAAACCTTTATGTTCCAAATGCAGTTCCTTACCCATTAACCTCCAATGCCACCCTCTGGCATTTTAATTCCATGTCAAGATCTCAAGATTTTAGCAAAAACCTGGAACTCACAGCTGCCGGTTTGAAATGACTAACACTGCATTAGGATGACCACGAAGGGACTCGAACCCTCAATCTTCTGATCCGAAGTCAGACGCCTTATCCATTAGGCCACGCGGTCACAAAACGTTTCAGTGCTGCATTATAGGGTGCGCGTACGTGGGTGTGGATTTCGCAGCGAATAAGTTTTTGATGGAAGAAAACCATGGGGAAACAAAATTTATTACCAAGTTGCCTATAGGCCTAGGCAAAATTGTATGCTTACCCTTTCTCACTAGATAGATAGATAGTCATCTCTCTAGTAGTGTCCAGTGGTGGAGTAGTGTAGCCCAAAATTATACTGGGTATTTGTTTGGGAGACAGATTATTTTTGATTGAGTTTGTTTCACTCTGACCTCTTGCAACAAATGGGTATACAGTATTATGTTGAATTGAGCAGGAAAGCTTTATGTTCCAAATGCAGTTCCTTACCCATTAACCTCAAATGCCACCCTCTGGCATTTTAATTCCATGTCAAGCTCTCAAGAGTTTAGCAAAAAACTGGAACTTACAGCTGCAGGTTTGAAACAACAAACACCGTATTAGGACGACCACGAAGGGATTCGAACCCTCAATCTTCTGATCCAAAGTCAAACGCCTTAACCATTAGGCCACGCGGTCATGAGATGTTTCAGTGCTGCATCATTGGGTGCGCGTACATGGGTGTGGATTTCGCAGCGCATACGTTTTTAATGGAAGAAAATCATGGGCAAACAAAATTAAATACCAAGTTTTCTTTAGGCCCAGGCAAAATTTTATACTTACCCTCTCTCACTATATAGATAGATAGATAGATAGATAGATAGATAGTCATCTCTCTAGTAGTGTCCAGTGGTGGAGTAGTGTAGCCCAAAATTATACTGGGTATTTGTTTGGGAGCCAGATTATTTTTGATTGAGTTATTTTCACTCTGACCTCTTGCAACAAATGGATCTCCTTGGAGGAAGGGCCATGTAATCGCTCAAAAATACAATATTATGTTGAATTGAGCTGGAAACCTTTATGTTCCAAATGCAGTTCCTTACCCATTAACCTCCAATGCCACCCTCTGGCATTTTAATTCCATGTCAAGATCTCAAGAGTTTAGCAAAAAACTGTAACTCACAGCTGCAGGTTTGAAATGACTAACACTGTATTAGGATGACCACGAAGGGACTCGAACCCTCAATCTTCTGATTCGAAGTCAGACGCCTTATCCATTAGGCCACGCGGTCACAAAACGTTTCAGTGCTGCATTATAGGGTGCTCGTACGTGGGTGTGGATTTCGCAGCGAATAAGTTTTTGATGGAAGAAAACCATGGGGAAACAAAATTTATTACCAAGTTGCCTATAGGCCTAGGCAAAATTGTATGCCTACCCTTTCTCACTAGGTAGATAGATAGTCATCTCTCTAGTAGTGTCCAGTAGTGGAGTAGTGTAGCCCAAAATTATACTGGGTATTTTTTTGGGAGACAGATTATTTTTGATTGAGTTTGTTTCACTCTGACCTCTTGCAACAAATGGGTCTCCTTGGAGGAAGGGCCATGTAATCGTTCACAAATACAGTATTATGTTGAATTGAGCAGGAAAGCTTTATGTTCCAAATGCAGTTCCTTACCCATTAACCTCAAATGCCACCCTCTGGCATTTTAATTCCATGTCAAGATCTCAAGAGTTTAGCAAAAAACTGGAATTTACAGCTGCAGGTTTGAAACGACAAACACCGTATTAGGACGACCACGAAGGGACTCGAACCCTCAATCTTCTGATCCGAAGTCAAACGCCTTATCCATTAGGCCACGCGGTCATGAGATGTTTCAGTGCTGCATCATTGGGTACGCGTACGTGGGTGTGGATTTCGCAGCGCATACGTTTTTAATGGAAGAAAATCATGGGCAAACAAAATTAAATACCAAGTTTTCTTTAGGCCCAGGCTAAATTTTATACTTACCCTCTCTCACTATATAGATAGATAGATAGATAGATAGTCATCTCTCTAGTAGTGTCCAGTGGTGGAGTAGTGTAGCCCAAAATTATACTGGGTATTTGTTTGGGAGCCAGATTATTTTTGATTGAGTTATTTTCACTCTGACCTCTTGCAACAAATGGATCTCCTTGGAGGAAGGGCCATGTAATCGTTCACAAAAACAGTATTATGTTGAATCGAGCAGGAAAGCTTTATGTTCCAAATGCAGTTCCTTACCCATTAACCTCAAATGCCACCCTCTGGCATTTTAATTCCCTGTCAAGCTCTCAAGAGTTTAGCAAAAAACTGGAACTTACAGCTGCAGGTTTGAAACGACAAACACCGTATTAGGACGACCACGAAGGGACTCGAACCCTCAATCTTCTGATCCGAAGTCAGACGCCTTATCCATTAGGCCACGCGGTCATGAGAAGTTTCAGTGCTGCATCATTGGGTGCGCGTACGTGGATGTGGATTTCGCAGCGCATACGTTTTTAATGGAAGAAAATCATGGGCAAACAAAATTAAATACCAAGTTTTCTTTAGGCCCAGGCAAAATTTTATACTTACCCTCTCTCACTATATAGACAGATAGATAGATAGTAATCTCTCTAGTAGTGTCCAGTGGTGGAGTAGTGTAGCCCAAAATTATACTGGGTATTTGTTTGGGAGCCAGATTATTTTTGATTGAGTTATTTTCACTCTGACCTCTTGCAACAAATGGATCTCCTTGGAGGAAGGGCCATGTAATCGCTCAAAAATACAATATTATGTTGAATTGAGCTGGAAACCTTTATGTTCCAAATGCAGTTCCTTACCCATTAACCTCCAATGCCACCCTCTGGCATTTTAATTCCATGTCAAGATCTCAAGATTTTAGCAAAAACCTGGAACTCACAGCTGCAGGTTTGAAATGACTAACACTGCATTAGGATGACCACGAAGGGACTCGAACCCTCAATCTTCTGATCCGAAGTCAGACGCCTTATCCATTAGGCCACGCGGTCACAAAACGTTTCAGTGCTGCATTATAGGGTGCGCGTACGTGGGTGTGGATTTCGCAGCGAATAAGTTTTTGATGGAAGAAAACCATGGGGAAACAAAATTTATTACCAAGTTGCCTATAGGCCTAGGCAAAATTGTATGCTTACCCTTTCTCACTAGATAGATAGATAGTCATCTCTCTAGTAGTGTCCAGTGGTGGAGTAGTGTAGCCCAAAATTATACTGGGTATTTGTTTGGGAGACAGATTATTTTTGATTGAGTTTGTTTCACTCTGACCTCTTGCAACAAATGGGTATACAGTATTATGTTGAATTGAGCAGGAAAGCTTTATGTTCCAAATGCAGTTCCTTACCCATTAACCTCAAATGCCACCCTCTGGCATTTTAATTCCATGTCAAGCTCTCAAGAGTTTAGCAAAAAACTGGAACTTACAGCTGCAGGTTTGAAACAACAAACACCGTATTAGGACGACCACGAAGGGATTCGAACCCTCAATCTTCTGATCCAAAGTCAAACGCCTTAACCATTAGGCCACGCGGTCATGAGATGTTTCAGTGCTGCATCATTGGGTGCGCGTACATGGGTGTGGATTTCGCAGCGCATACGTTTTTAATGGAAGAAAATCATGGGCAAACAAAATTAAATACCAAGTTTTCTTTAGGCCCAGGCAAAATTTTATACTTACCCTCTCTCACTATATAGATAGATAGATAGATAGATAGATAGATAGTCATCTCTCTAGTAGTGTCCAGTGGTGGAGTAGTGTAGCCCAAAATTATACTGGGTATTTGTTTGGGAGCCAGATTATTTTTGATTGAGTTATTTTCACTCTGACCTCTTGCAACAAATGGATCTCCTTGGAGGAAGGGCCATGTAATCGCTCAAAAATACAATATTATGTTGAATTGAGCTGGAAACCTTTATGTTCCAAATGCAGTTCCTTACCCATTAACCTCCAATGCCACCCTCTGGCATTTTAATTCCATGTCAAGATCTCAAGAGTTTAGCAAAAAACTGTAACTCACAGCTGCAGGTTTGAAATGACTAACACTGTATTAGGATGACCACGAAGGGACTCGAACCCTCAATCTTCTGATTCGAAGTCAGACGCCTTATCCATTAGGCCACGCGGTCACAAAACGTCTCAGTGCTGCATTATAGGGTGCTCGTACGTGGGTGTGGATTTCGCAGCGAATAAGTTTTTGATGGAAGAAAACCATGGGGAAACAAAATTTATTACCAAGTTGCCTATAGGCCTAGGCAAAATTGTATGCCTACCCTTTCTCACTAGGTAGATAGATAGTCATCTCTCTAGTAGTGTCCAGTAGTGGAGTAGTGTAGCCCAAAATTATACTGGGTATTTTTTTGGGAGACAGATTATTTTTGATTGAGTTTGTTTCACTCTGACCTCTTGCAACAAATGGGTCTCCTTGGAGGAAGGGCCATGTAATCGTTCACAAATACAGTATTATGTTGAATTGAGCAGGAAAGCTTTATGTTCCAAATGCAGTTCCTTACCCATTAACCTCAAATGCCACCCTCTGGCATTTTAATTCCATGTCAAGATCTCAAGAGTTTAGCAAAAAACTGGAACTTACAGCTGCAGGTTTGAAACGACAAACACCGTATTAGGACGACCACGAAGGGACTCGAACCCTCAATCTTCTGATCCGAAGTCAAACGCCTTATCCATTAGGCCACGCGGTCATGAGATGTTTCAGTGCTGCATCATTGGGTACGCGTACTTGGGTGTGGATTTCGCAGCGCATACGTTTTTAATGGAAGAAAATCATGGGCAAACAAAATTAAATACCAAGTTTTCTTTAGGCCCAGGCTAAATTTTATACTTACCCTCTCTCACTATATAGATAGATAGATAGATAGATAGTCATCTCTCTAGTAGTGTCCAGTGGTGGAGTAGTGTAGCCCAAAATTATACTGGGTATTTGTTTGGGAGCCAGATTATTTTTGATTGAGTTATTTTCACTCTGACCTCTTGCAACAAATGGATCTCCTTGGAGGAAGGGCCATGTAATCGTTCACAAAAACAGTATTATGTTGAATCGAGCAGGAAAGCTTTATGTTCCAAATGCAGTTCCTTACCCATTAACCTCAAATGCCACCCTCTGGCATTTTAATTCCATGTCAAGCTCTCAAGAGTTTAGCAAAAAACTGGAACTTACAGCTGCAGGTTTGAAACGACAAACACCGTATTAGGACGACCACGAAGGGACTCGAACCCTCAATCTTCTGATCCGAAGTCAGACGCCTTATCCATTAGGCCACGCGGTCATGAGAAGTTTCAGTGCTGCATCATTGGGTGCGCGTACGTGGATGTGGATTTCGCAGCGCATACGTTTTTAATGGAAGAAAATCATGGGCAAACAAAATTAAATACCAAGTTTTCTTTAGGCCCAGGCAAAATTTTATACTTACCCTCTCTCACTATATAGACAGATAGATAGATAGTAATCTCTCTAGTAGTGTCCAGTGGTGGAGTAGTGTAGCCCAAAATTATACTGGGTATTTGTTTGGGAGCCAGATTATTTTTGATTGAGTTATTTTCACTCTGACCTCTTGCAACAAATGGATCTCCTTGGAGGAAGGGCCATGTAATCGCTCAAAAATACAATATTATGTTGAATTGAGCTGGAAACCTTTATGTTCCAAATGCAGTTCCTTACCCATTAACCTCCAATGCCACCCTCTGGCATTTTAATTCCATGTCAAGATCTCAAGAGTTTAGCAAAAACCTGGAACTCACAGCTGCAGGTTTGAAATGACTAACACTGCATTAGGATGACCACGAAGGGACTCGAACCCTCAATCTTCTGATCCGAAGTCAGACGCCTTATCCATTAGGCCACGCGGTCACAAAACGTTTCAGTGCTGCATTATAGGGTGCGCGTACGTGGGTGTGGATTTCGCAGCGAATAAGTTTTTGATGGAAGAAAACCATGGGGAAACAAAATTTATTACCAAGTTGCCTATAGGCCTAGGCAAAATTGTATGCTTACCCTTTCTCACTAGATAGATAGATAGTCATCTCTCTAGTAGTGTCCAGTGGTGGAGTAGTGTAGCCCAAAATTATACTGGGTATTTGTTTGGGAGACAGATTATTTTTGATTGAGTTTGTTTCACTCTGACCTCTTGCAACAAATGGGTATACAGTATTATGTTGAATTGAGCAGGAAAGCTTTATGTTCCAAATGCAGTTCCTTACCCATTAACCTCAAATGCCACCCTCTGGCATTTTAATTCCATGTCAAGCTCTCAAGAGTTTAGCAAAAAACTGGAACTTACAGCTGCAGGTTTGAAACAACAAACACCGTATTAGGACGACCACGAAGGGACTCGAACCCTCAATCTTCTGATCCGAAGTCAGACGCCTTATCCATTAGGCCACGCGGTCATGAGATCTTTCAGTGCTGCATCATTGGGTGCGCGTACATGGGTGTGGATTTCGCAGCACATACGTTTTTAATGGAAGAAAATCATGGGCAAACAAAATTAAATACCAAGTTTTCTTTAGGCCCAGGCAAAATTTTATACTTACCCTCTCTCACTATATAGATAGATAGATAGATAGTCATCTCTCTAGTAGTGTCCAGTAGTGGAGTAGTGTAGCCCAAAATTATACTGGGTATTTGTTTGGGAGACAGATTATTTTTGATTGAGTTTGTTTCACTCTGACCTCTTGCAACAAATGGGTCTCCTTGGAGGAAGGGCCATGTAATCGTTCACAAATACAGTATTATGTTGAATTGAGCAGGAAAGCTTTATGTTCCAAATGCAGTTCCTTACCCATTAACCTCAAATGCCACCCTCTGGCATTTTAATTCCATGTCAAGCTCTCAAGAGTTTAGCAAAAAACTGGAACTAACAGCTGCAGGTTTGAAACGACAAACACCGTATTAGGACGACCACGAAGGGACTCGAACCCTCAATCTTCTGATCCGAAGTCAGACGCCTTATCCATTAGGCCACGCGGTCATGAGATGTTTCAGTGCTGCATCATTGCGTGCGCGTACGTGGGTGTGGATTTCGCAGCGCATACGTTTTTAATGGAAGAAAATCATGGGCAAACAAAATTAAATACCAAGTTTTCTTTAGGCCCAGGCAAAATTTTATACTTACCCTCTCTCACTATATAGATAGATAGATAGATAGATAGTCATCTCTCTAGTAGTGTCCAGTGGTGGAGTAGTGTAGCCCAAAATTATACTGGGTATTTGTTTGGGAGCCAGATTATTTTTGATTGAGTTATTTTCACTCTGACCTCTTGCAACAAATGGATCTCCTTGGAGGAAGGGCCATGTAATCGTTCACAAAAACAGTATTATGTTGAATCGAGCAGGAAAGCTTTATGTTCCAAATGCAGTTCCTTACCCATTAACCTCAAATGCCACCCTCTGGCATTTTAATTCCATGTCAAGATCTCAAGAGTTTAGCAAAAATCTGGAACGTACAGCTGCAGGTTTGAAACGACAAACACCGTATTAGGACGACCACGAAGTGACTCGAACCCTCAATCTTCTGATCCGAAGTCAAACGCCTTATCCATTAGGCCACGCGGTCATGAGATGTTTCAGTGCTGCATCATTGGGTGCGCGTACATGGGTGTGGATTTCGCAGCGCATACGTTTTTAATGGAAGAAAATCATGGGCAAACAAAATTAAATACCAAGTTTTCTTTAGGCCCAGGCAAAATTTTATACTTACCCTCTCTCACTATATAGATAGATAGATAGATAGTCATCTCTCTAGTAGTGTCCAGTAGTGGAGTAGTGTAGCCCAAAATTATACTGGGTATTTGTTTGGGAGACAGATTATTTTTGATTGAGTTTGTTTCACTCTGACCTCTTGCAACAAATGGGTCTCCTTGGAGGAAGGGCCATGTAATCGTTCACAAATACAGTATTATGTTGAATTGAGCAGGAAAGCTTTATGTTCCAAATGCAGTTCCTTACCCATTAACCTCAAATGCCACCCTCTGGCATTTTAATTCCATGTCAAGCTCTCAAGAGTTTAGCAAAAAACTGGAACTTACAGCTGCAGGTTTGAAACGACAAACACCGTATTAGGACGACCACGAAGGGACTCGAACCCTCAATCTTCTGATCCGAAGTCAGACGCCTTATCCATTAGGCCACGCGGTCATGAGAAGTTTCAGTGCTGCATCATTGGGTGCGCGTACGTGGATGTGGATTTCGCAGCGCATACGTTTTTAATGGAAGAAAATCATGGGCAAACAAAATTAAATACCAAGTTTTCTTTAGGCCCAGGCAAAATTTTATACTTACCCTCTCTCACTATATAGACAGATAGATAGATAGTAATCTCTCTAGTAGTGTCCAGTGGTGGAGTAGTGTAGCCCAAAATTATACTGGGTATTTGTTTGGGAGCCAGATTATTTTTGATTGAGTTATTTTCACTCTGACCTCTTGCAACAAATGGATCTCCTTGGAGGAAGGGCCATGTAATCGCTCAAAAATACAATATTATGTTGAATTGAGCTGGACACCTTTATGTTCCAAATGCAGTTCCTTACCCATTAACCTCCAATGCCACCCTCTGGCATTTTAATTCCATGTCAAGATCTCAAGAGTTTAGCAAAAACCTGGAACTCACAGCTGCAGGTTTGAAATGACTAACACTGCATTAGGATGACCACGAAGGGACTCGAACCCTCAATCTTCTGATCCGAAGTCAGACGCCTTATCCATTAGGCCACGCGGTCACAAAACGTTTCAGTGCTGCATTATAGGGTGCGCGTACGTGGGTGTGGATTTCGCAGCGAATAAGTTTTTGATGGAAGAAAACCATGGGGAAACAAAATTTATTACCAAGTTGCCTATAGGCCTAGGCAAAATTGTATGCTTACCCTTTCTCACTAGATAGATAGATAGTCATCTCTCTGGTAGTGTCCAGTGGTGGAGTAGTGTAGCCCAAAATTATACTGGGTATTTGTTTGGGAGACAGATTATTTTTGATTGAGTTTGTTTCACTCTGACCTCTTGCAACAAATGGGTATACAGTATTATGTTGAATTGAGCAGGAAAGCTTTATGTTCCAAATGCAGTTCCTTACCCATTAACCTCAAATGCCACCCTCTGGCATTTTAATTCCATGTCAAGCTCTCAAGAGTTTAGCAAAAAACTGGAACTTACAGCTGCAGGTTTGAAACGACAAACACCGTATTAGGACGACCACGAAGGGACTCGAACCCTCAATCTTCTGATCCGAAGTCAGACGCCTTATCCATTAGGCCACGCGGTCATGAGATCTTTCAGTGCTGCATCATTGGGTGCGCGTACATGGGTGTGGATTTCGCAGCGCATACGTTTTTAATGGAAGAAAATCATGGGCAAACAAAATTAAATACCAAGTTTTCTTTAGGCCCAGGCAAAATTTTATATTTACCCTCTCTCACTATATAGATAGATAGATAGATAGTCATCTCTCTAGTAGTGTCCAGTAGTGGAGTAGTGTAGCCCAAAATTATACTGGGTATTTGTTTGGGAGACAGATTATTTTTGATTGAGTTTGTTTCACTCTGACCTCTTGCAACAAATGGGTCTCCTTGGAGGAAGGGCCATGTAATCGTTCACAAATACAGTATTATGTTGAATTGAGCAGGAAAGCTTTATGTTCCAAATGCAGTTCCTTACCCATTAACCTCAAATGCCACCCTCTGGCATTTTAATTCCATGTCAAGCTCTCAAGAGTTTAGCAAAAAACTGGAACTTACAGCTGCAGGTTTGAAACGACAAACACCGTATTAGGACGACCACGAAGGGACTCGAACTCTCAATCTTCTGATCCGAAGTCAGACGCCTTATCCATTAGGCCACGCGGTCATGAGATGTTTCAGTGCTGCATCATTGGGTGCGCGTACGTGGGTGTGGATTTCGCAGCGCATACGTTTTTAATGGAAGAAAATCATGGGCAAACAAAATTAAATACCAAGTTTTCTTTAGGCCCAGGCAAAATTTTATACTTACCCTCTCTCACTATATAGATAGATAGATAGATAGATAGATAGATAGATAGTCATCTCTCTAGTAGTGTCCAGTGGTGGAGTAGTGTAGCCCAAAATTATACTGGGTATTTGTTTGGGAGACAGATTATTTTTGATTGAGTTTGTTTCACTCTGACCTCTTGCAACAAATGGATCTCCTTGGAGGAAGGGCCATGTAATCGCTCAAAAATACAATATTATGTTGAATTGAGCTGGAAACCTTTATGTTCCAAATGCAGTTCCTTACCCATTAACCTCCAATGCCACCCTCTGGCATTTTAATTCCATGTCAAGCTCTCAAGAGTTTAGCAAAAAACTGGAACTTACAGCTGCAGGTTTGAAACGACAAACACCGTATTAGGACGACCACGAAGGGACTCGAACCCTCAATCTTCTGATCCGAAGTCAGACGCCTTATCCATTAGGCCACGCGGTCATGAGATGTTTCAGTGCTGCATCATTGGGTGCGCGTACGTGGGTGTGGATTTCGCAGCGAATAAGTTTTTGATGGAAGAAAACCATGGGGAAACAAAATTTATTACCAAGTTGCCTATAGGCCTAGGCAAAATTGTATGCTTACCCTTTCTCACTAGATAGATAGATAGTCATCTCTCTAGTAGTGTCCAGTAGTGGAGTAGTGTAGCCCAAAATTATACTGGGTATTTGTTTGGGAGCCAGATTATTTTTGATTGAGTTATTTTCACTCTGACCTCTTGCAACAAATGGGTCTCCTTGGAGGAAGGGCCATGTAATCGCTCAAAAATACAATATTATGTTGAATTGAGCTGGAAACCTTTATGATCCAAATGCAGTTCCTTACCCATTAACCTCCAATGCCACCCTCTGGCTTTTTAATTCCATGTCAAGATCTCAAGAGTTTAGCAAAAACCTGGAATTCACAGCTGCAGGTTTGAAATGACTAACGCTGCATTAGGATGACCACGAAGGGACTCGAACCCTCAATCTTCTGATCCGAAGTCAGACGCCTTATCCATTAGGCCACGCGGTCACAAAACGTTTCAGTGCTGCATTATAGGGTGCGCGTATGTGGGTGTGGATTTCGCAGCGAATAAGTTTTTGATGGAAGAAAACCATGGGGAAACAAAATTTATTACCAAGTTGCCTTTAGGCCTAGGCAAAATTGTATGCTTACCCTTTCTCACTAGATAGATAGATAGTCATCTCTCTAGTAGTGTCCAGTGGTGGAGTAGTGTAGCCCAAAATTATACTGGGTATTTGTTTGGGAGACAGATTATTTTTGATTGAGTTTGTTTCACTCTGACCTCTTGCAACAAATGGATCTCCTTGGAGGAAGGGCCATGTAATCGCTCAAAAATACAATATTATGTTGAATTGAGCTGGAAACCTTTATGTTCCAAATGCAGTTCCTTACCCATTAACCTCCAATGCCACCCTCTGGCATTTTAATTCCATGTCAAGCTCTCAAGAGTTTAGCAAAAAACTGGAACTTACAGCTGCAGGTTTGAAACGACAAACACCGTATTAGGACGACCACGAAGGGACTCGAACCCTCAATCTTCTGATCCAAAGTCAGACGCCTTATCCATTAGGCCACGCGGTCATGAGATGTTTCAGTGCTGCATCATTGGGTACGCGTACGTGGGTGTGGATTTCGCAGCGAATAAGTTTTTGATGGAAGAAAACCATGGGGAAACAAAATTTATTACCAAGTTGCCTTTAGGCCTAGGCAAAATTGTATGCTTACCCTTTCTCACTAGATAGATAGATAGTCATCTCTCTAGTAGTGTCCAGTGGTGGAGTAGTGTAGCCCAAAATTATACTGGGTATTTGTTTGGGAGACAGATTATTTTTGATTGAGTTTGTTTCACTCTGACCTCTTGCAACAAATGGGTATACAGTATTATGTTGAATTGAGCAGGAAAGCTTTATGTTCCAAATGCAGTTCCTTACCCATTAACCTCAAATGCCACCCTCTGGCATTTTAATTCCATGTCAAGATCTCAAGAGTTTAGCAAAAAACTGGAACTTACAGCTGCAGGTTTGAAACGACAAACACCGTATTAGGACGACCACGAAGGGACTCGAACCCTCAATCTTCTGATCCGAAGTCAGACGCCTTATCCATTAGGCCACGCGGTCATGAGATGTTTCAGTGCTGCATCATTGGGTGCGCGTACGTGGGTGTGGATTTCGCAGCGCATACGTTTTTAATGGAAGAAAATCATGGGCAAACAAAATTAAATACCAAGTTTTCTTTAGGCCCAGGCAAAATTTTATACTTACCCTCTCTCACTATATAGACAGATAGATAGATAGTAATCTCTCTAGTAGTGTCCAGTGGTGGAGTAGTGTAGCCCAAAATTATACTGGGTATTTGTTTGGGAGCCAGATTATTTTTGATTGAGTTATTTTCACTCTGACCTCTTGCAACAAATGGATCTCCTTGGAGGAAGGGCCATGTAATCGCTCAAAAATACAATATTATGTTGAATTGAGCTGGAAACCTTTATGTTCCAAATGCAGTTCCTTACCCATTAACCTCCAATGCCACCCTCTGGCATTTTAATTCCATGTCAAGATCTCAAGAGTTTAGCAAAAACCTGGAACTCACAGCTGCAGGTTTGAAATGACTAACACTGCATTAGGATGACCACGAAGGGACTCGAACCCTCAATCTTCTGATCCGAAGTCAGACGCCTTATCCATTAGGCCACGCGGTCACAAAACGTTTCAGTGCTGCATTATAGGGTGCGCGTACGTGGGTGTGGATTTCGCAGCGAATAAGTTTTTGATGGAAGAAAACCATGGGGAAACAAAATTTATTACCAAGTTGCCTATAGGCCTAGGCAAAATTGTATGCTTACCCTTTCTCACTAGATAGATAGATAGTCATCTCTCTAGTAGTGTCCAGTGGTGGAGTAGTGTAGCCCAAAATTATACTGGGTATTTGTTTGGGAGACAGATTATTTTTGATTGAGTTTGTTTCACTCTGACCTCTTGCAACAAATGGGTATACAGTATTATGTTGAATTGAGCAGGAAAGCTTTATGTTCCAAATGCAGTTCCTTACCCATTAACCTCAAATGCCACCCTCTGGCATTTTAATTCCATGTCAAGCTCTCAAGAGTTTAGCAAAAAACAGGGACTTACAGCTGCAGGTTTGAAACGACAAACACCGTATTAGGACGACCACGAAGGGACTCGAACCCTCAATCTTCTGATCCGAAGTCAGACGCCTTATCCATTAGGCCACGCGGTCATGAGATCTTTCAGTGCTGCATCATTGGGTGCGCGTACATGGGTGTGGATTTCGCAGCGCATACGTTTTTAATGGAAGAAAATCATGGGCAAACAAAATTAAATACCAAGTTTTCTTTAGGCCCAGGCAAAATTTTATACTTACCCTCTCTCACAATATAGATAGATAGATAGATAGTCATCTCTCTAGTAGTGTCCAGTAGTGGAGTAGTGTAGCCCAAAATTATACTGGGTATTTGTTTGGGAGCCAGATTATTTTTGATTGAGTTTGTTTCACTCTGACCTCTTGCAACAAATGGGTATACAGTATTATGTTGAATTGAGCAGGAAAGCTTTATGTTCCAAATGCAGTTCCTTACCCATTAACCTCAAATGCCACCCTCTGGCATTTTAATTCCATGTCAAGATCTCAAGAGTTTAGCAAAAAACTGGAACTTACAGCTGCAGGTTTGAAACGACAAACACCGTATTAGGACGACCACGAAGGGACTCGAACCCTCAATCTTCTGATCCGAAGTCAGACGCCTTATCCATTAGGCCACGCGGTCATGAGATGTTTCAGTGCTGCATCATTGGGTGCGCGTACGTGGGTGTGGATTTCGCAGCGCATACGTTTTTAATGGAAGAAAATCATGGGCAAACAAAATTAAATACCAAGTTTTCTTTAGGCCCAGGCAAAATTTTATACTTACCCTCTCTCACTATATAGACAGATAGATAGATAGTAATCTCTCTAGTAGTGTCCAGTGGTGGAGTAGTGTAGCCCAAAATTATACTGGGTATTTGTTTGGGAGCCAGATTATTTTTGATTGAGTTATTTTCACTCTGACCTCTTGCAACAAATGGATCTCCTTGGAGGAAGGGCCATGTAATCGCTCAAAAATACAATATTATGTTGAATTGAGCTGGAAACCTTTATGTTCCAAATGCAGTTCCTTACCCATTAACCTCCAATGCCACCCTCTGGCATTTTAATTCCATGTCAAGATCTCAAGAGTTTAGCAAAAACCTGGAACTCACAGCTGCAGGTTTGAAATGACTAACACTGCATTAGGATGACCACGAAGGGACTCGAACCCTCAATCTTCTGATCCGAAGTCAGACGCCTTATCCATTAGGCCACGCGGTCACAAAATGTTTCAGTGCTGCATTATAGGGTGCGCGTACGTGGGTGTGGATTTCGCAGCGAATAAGTTTTTGATGGAAGAAAACCATGGGGAAACAAAATTTATTACCAAGTTGCCTATAGGCCTAGGCAAAATTGTATGCTTACCCTTTCTCACTAGATAGATAGATAGTCATCTCTCTAGTAGTGTCCAGTGGTGGAGTAGTGTAGCCCAAAATTATACTGGGTATTTGTTTGGGAGACAGATTATTTTTGATTGAGTTTGTTTCACTCTGACCTCTTGCAACAAATGGGTATACAGTATTATGTTGAATTGAGCAGGAAAGCTTTATGTTCCAAATGAAGTTCCTTACCCATTAACCTCAAATGCCACCCTCTGGCATTTTAATTCCATGTCAAGCTCTCAAGAGTTTAGCAAAAAACTGGAACTTACAGCTGCAGGTTTGAAACGACAAACACCGTATTAGGACGACCACGAAGGGACTCGAACCCTCAATCTTCTGATCCGAAGTCAGACGCCTTATCCATTAGGCCACGCGGTCATGAGATCTTTCAGTGCTGCATCATTGGGTGCGCGTACATGGGTGTGGATTTCGCAGCGCATACGTTTTTAATGGAAGAAAATCATGGGCAAACAAAATTAAATACCAAGTTTTCTTTAGGCCCAGGCAAAATTTTATACTTACCCTCTCTCACTATATAGATAGATAGATAGATAGTCATCTCTCTAGTAGTGTCCAGTAGTGGAGTAGTGTAGCCCAAAATTATACTGGGTATTTGTTTGGGAGACAGATTATTTTTGATTGAGTTTGTTTCACTCTGACCTCTTGCAACAAATGGGTCTCCTTGGAGGAAGGGCCATGTAATCGTTCACAAATACAGTATTATGTTGAATTGAGCAGGAAAGCTTTATGTTCCAAATGCAGTTCCTTACCCATTAACCTCAAATGCCACCCTCTGGCATTTTAATTCCATGTCAAGCTCTCAAGAGTTTAGCAAAAAACTGGAACTTACAGCTGCAGGTTTGAAACGACAAACACCGTATTAGGACGACCACGAAGGGACTCGAACTCTCAATCTTCTGATCCGAAGTCAGACGCCTTATCCATTAGGCCACGCGGTCATGAGATGTTTCAGTGCTGCATCATTGGGTGCGCGTACGTGGGTGTGGATTTCGCAGCGCATACGTTTTTAATGGAAGAAAATCATGGGCAAACAAAATTAAATACCAAGTTTTCTTTAGGCCCAGGCAAAATTTTATACTTACCCTCTCTCACTATATAGATAGATAGATAGATAGATAGATAGATAGATAGATAGATAGATAGATAGTCATCTCTCTAGTAGTGTCCAGTGGTGGAGTAGTGTAGCCCAAAATTATACTGGGTATTTGTTTGGGAGACAGATTATTTTTGATTGAGTTTGTTTCACTCTGACCTCTTGCAACAAATGGATCTCCTTGGAGGAAGGGCCATGTAATCGCTCAAAAATACAATATTATGTTGAATTGAGCTGGAAACCTTTATGTTCCAAATGCAGTTCCTTACCCATTAACCTCCAATGCCTCCCTCTGGCATTTTAATTCCATGTCAAGCTCTCAAGAGTTTAGCAAAAAACTGGAACTTACAGCTGCAGGTTTGAAACGACAAACACCGTATTAGGACGACCACGAAGGGACTCGAACCCTCAATCTTCTGATCCGAAGTCAGACGCCTTATCCATTAGGCCACGCGGTCATGAGATGTTTCAGTGCTGCATCATTGGGTGCGCGTACGTGGGTGTGGATTTCGCAGCGAATAAGTTTTTGATGGAAGAAAACCATGGGGAAACAAAATTTATTACCAAGTTGCCTATAGGCCTAGGCAAAATTGTATGCTTACCCTTTCTCACTAGATAGATAGATAGTCATCTCTCTAGTAGTGTCCAGTAGTGGAGTAGTGTAGCCCAA
This sequence comes from Synaphobranchus kaupii, assembly GCA_029718625.1. Taxonomy (NCBI): domain Eukaryota; kingdom Metazoa; phylum Chordata; class Actinopteri; order Anguilliformes; family Synaphobranchidae; genus Synaphobranchus; species Synaphobranchus kaupii. The sequence goes on along the minus strand of CM056380.1, from coordinate 18,883,834 downwards.
AATTATACTGGGTATTTGTTTGGGAGCCAGATTATTTTTGATTGAGTTATTTTCACTCTGACCTCTTGCAACAAATGGATCTCCTTGGAGGAAGGGCCATGTAATCGCTCAAAAATACAATATTATGTTGAATTGAGCTGGAAACCTTTATGTTCCAAATGCAGTTCCTTACCCATTAACCTCCAATGCCACCCTCTGGCTTTTTAATTCCATGTCAAGATCTCAAGAGTTTAGCAAAAACCTGGAATTCACAGCTGCAGGTTTGAAATGACTAACACTGCATTAGGATGACCACGAAGGGACTCGAACCCTCAATCTTCTGATCCGAAGTCAGACGCCTTATCCATTAGGCCACGCGGTCACAAAACGTTTCAGTGCTGCATTATAGGGTGCGCGTACGTGGGTGTGGATTTCGCAGCGAATAAGTTTTTGATGGAAGAAAACCATGGGGAAACAAAATTTATTACCAAGTTGCCTATAGGCCTAGGCAAAATTGTATGCTTACCCTTTCTCACTAGATAGATAGATAGTCATCTCTCTAGTAGTGTCCAGTAGTGGAGTAGTGTAGCCCAAAATTATACTGAGTATTTGTTTGGGAGAAAGATTATTTTTGATTGAGTTTGTTTCACTCTGACCTCTTGCAAGAAATGGGTCTCCTTGGAGGAAGGGCCATGTAATCGTTCACAAATACAGTATTATGTTGAATTGAGCAGGAAAGCTTTATGTTCCAAATGCAGTTCCTTACCCATTAACCTCAAATGCCACCCTCTGGCATTTTAATTCCATGTCAAGATCTCAAGAGTTTAGCAAAAAACTGGAACTTACAGCTGCAGGTTTGAAACGACAAACACCGTATTAGGACGACCACGAAGGGACTCGAACCCTCAATCTTCTGATCCGAAGTCAGACGCCTTATCCATTAGGCCACGCGGTCATGAGATGTTTCAGTGCTGCATCATTGGGTGCGCGTACGTGGGTGTGGATTTCGCAGCGAATAAGTTTTTGATGGAAGAAAACCATGGGGAAACAAAATTTATTACCAAGTTGCCTATAGGCCTAGGCAAAATTGTATGCTTACCCTTTCTCACTAGATAGATAGATAGTCATCTCTCTAGTAGTGTCCAGTAGTGGAGTAGTGTAGCCCAAAATTATACTGGGTATTTGTTTGGGAGCCAGATTATTTTTGATTGAGTTATTTTCACTCTGACCTCTTGCAACAAATGGATCTCCTTGGAGGAAGGGCCATGTAATCGCTCAAAAATACAATATTATGTTGAATTGAGCTGGAAACCTTTATGTTCCAAATGCAGTTCCTTACCCATTAACCTCCAATGCCACCCTCTGGCATTTTAATTCCATGTCAAGATCTCAAGAGTTTAGCAAAAAACTGGAACTTACAGCTGCAGGTTTGAAACGACAAACACCGTATTAGGACGACCACGAAGGGATTCGAACTCTCAATCTTCTGATCCGAAGTCAGACGCCTTATCCATTAGGCCACGCGGTCACAAAACGTTTCGGTGCTGCATTATAGGGTGCGCGTACGTGGGTGTGGATTTCGCAGCGAATAAGTTTTTGATGGAAGAAAACCATGGGGAAACAAAATTTATTACCAAGTTGCCTATAGGCCTAGGCAAAATTGTATGCTTACCCTTTCTCACTAGATAGATAGATAGTCATCTCTCTAGTAGTGTCCAGTGGTGGAGTAGTGTAGCCCAAAATTATACTGGGTATTTGTTTGGGAGACAGATTATTTTTGATTGAGTTTGTTTCACTCTGACCTCTTGCAACAAATGGGTATACAGTATTATGTTGAATTGAGCAGGAAAGCTTTATGTTCCAAATGCAGTTCCTTACCCATTAACCTCAAATGCCACCCTCTGGCATTTTAATTCCATGTCAAGCTCTCAAGAGTTTAGCAAAAAACTGGAACTTACAGCTGCAGGTTTGAAACGACAAACACCGTATTAGGACGACCACGAAGGGACTCGAACCCTCAATCTTCTGATCCGAAGTCAGACGCCTTATCCATTAGGCCACGCGGTCATGAGATCTTTCAGTGCTGCATCATTGGGTGCGCGTACATGGGTGTGGATTTCGCAGCGCATACGTTTTTAATGGAAGAAAATCATGGGCAAACAAAATTAAATACCAAGTTTTCTTTAGGCCCAGGCAAAATTTTATACTTACCCTCTCTCACTATATAGATAGATAGATAGATAGATAGATAGTCATCTCTCTAGTAGTGTCCAGTAGTGGAGTAGTGTAGCCCAAAATTATACTGGGTATTTGTTTGGGAGACAGATTATTTTTGATTGAGTTTGTTTCACTCTGACCTCTTGCAACAAATGGGTCTCCTTGGAGGAAGGGCCATGTAATCGTTCACAAATACAGTATTATGTTGAATTGAGCAGGAAAGCTTTATGTTCCAAATGCAGTTCCTTACCCATTAACCTCAAATGCCACCCTCTGGCATTTTAATTCCATGTCAAGCTCTCAAGAGTTTAGCAAAAAACTGTAACTTACAGCTGCAGGTTTGAAACGACAAACACCGTATTAGGACGACCACGAAGGGACTCGAACCCTCAATCTTCTGATCCGAAGTCAGACGCCTTATCCATTAGGCCACGCGGTCATGAGATGTTTCAGTGCTGCATCATTGCGTGCGCGTACGTGGGTGTGGATTTCGCAGCGCATACGTTTTTAATGGAAGAAAATCATGGGCAAACAAAATTAAATACCAAGTTTTCTTTAGGCCCAGGCAAAATTTTATACTTACCCTCTCTCACTATATAGATAGATAGATTGATAGTCATCTCTCTAGTAGTGTCCAGTGGTGGAGTAGTGTAGCCCAAAATTATACTGGGTATTTGTTTGGGAGTCAGATTATTTTTGATTGAGTTATTTTCACTCTGACCTCTTGCAACAAATGGATCTCCTTGGAGGAAGGGCCATGTAATCGCTCAAAAATACAATATTATGTTGAATTGAGCTGGAAACCTTTATGTTCCAAATGCAGTTCCTTACCCATTAACCTCCAATGCCACCCTCTGGCATTTTAATTCCATGTCAAGATCTCAAGAGTTTAGCAAAAAACTGGAACTTACAGCTGCAGGTTTGAAACGACAAACACCGTATTAGGACGACCACGAAGGGATTCGAACTCTCAATCTTCTGATCCGAAGTCAAACGCCTTATCCATTAGGCCACGCGGTCATGAGATGTTTCAGTGCTGCATCATTGGGTGCGCGTACATGGGTGTGGATTTCGCAGCGCATACGTTTTTAATGGAAAAAAATCATGGGCAAACAAAATTAAATACCAAGTTTTCTTTAGGCCCAGGCAAAATTTTATACTTACCCTCTCTCACTATATAGATAGATAGATAGATAGATAGTCATCTCTCTAGTAGTGTCCAGTGGTGGAGTAGTGTAGCCCAAAATTATACTGGGTATTTGTTTGGGAGCCAGATTATTTTTGATTGAGTTATTTTCACTCTGACCTCTTGCAACAAATGGATCTCCTTGGAGGAAGGGCCATGTAATCGCTCAAAAATACAATATTATGTTGAATTGAGCTGGAAACCTTTATGTTCCAAATGCAGTTCCTTACCCATTAACCTCCAATGCCACCCTCTGGCATTTTAATTCCATGTCAAGATCTCAAGAGTTTAGCAAAAAACTGTAACTCACAGCTGCAGGTTTGAAATGACTAACACTGCATTAGGATGACCACGAAGGGACTCGAACCCTCAATCTTCTGATCCGAAGTCAGACGCCTTATCCATTAGGCCACGCGGTCACAAAACGTTTCAGTGCTGCATTATAGGGTGCTCGTACGTGGGTGTGGATTTCGCAGCGAATAAGTTTTTGATGGAAGAAAACCATGGGGAAACAAAATTTATTACCAAGTTGCCTATAGGCCTAGGCAAAATTGTATGCTTACCCTTTCTCACTAGATAGATAGATAGTCATCTCTCTAGTAGTGTCCAGTAGTGGAGTAGTGTAGCCCAAAATTATACTGAGTATTTGTTTGGGAGAAAGATTATTTTTGATTGAGTTTGTTTCACTCTGACCTCTTGCAACAAATGGGTCTCCTTGCAGGAAGGGCCATGTAATCGTTCACAAATACAGTATTATGTTGAATTGAGCAGGAAAGCTTTATGTTCCAAATGCAGTTCCTTACCCATTAACCTCAAATGCCACCCTCTGGCATTTTAATTCCATGTCAAGATCTCAAGAGTTTATCAAAAAACTGGAACTTACAGCTGCAGGTTTGAAACGACAAACACCGTATTAGGACGACCACGAAGGGACTCGAACCCTCAATCTTCTGATCCGAAGTCAGACGCCTTATCCATTAGGCCACGCGGTCATGAGATGTTTCAGTGCTGCATCATTGGGTGCGCGTACGTGGGTGTGGATTTCGCAGCGCATACGTTTTTAATGGAAGAAAATCATGGGCAAACAAAATTAAATACCAAGTTTTCTTTAGGCCCAGGCAAAATTTTATACTTACCCTCTCTCACTATATAGATAGATAGATAGATAGATAGTCATCTCTCTAGTAGTGTCCAGTGGTGGAGTAGTGTAGCCCAAAATTATACTGGGTATTTGTTTGGGAGTCAGATTATTTTTGATTGAGTTATTTTCACTCTGACCTCTTGCAACAAATGGATCTACTTGGAGGAAGGGCCATGTAATCGCTCAAAAATACAATATTATGTTGAATTGAGCAGGAAAGCTTTATGTTCCAAATGCAGTTCCTTACCCATTAACCTCAAATGCCACCCTCTGGCATTTTAATTCCATGTCAAGCTCTCAAGAGTTTAGCAAAAAACTGGAACTTACAGCTGCAGGTTTGAAACGACAAACACCGTATTAGGACGACCACGAAGGGACTCGAACTCTCAATCTTCTGATCCGAAGTCAGACGCCTTATCCATTAGGCCACGCGGTCATGCGATGTTTCAGTGCTGCATCATTGGGTGCGCGTACGTGGGTGTGGATTTCGCAGCGCATACGTTTTTAATGGAAGAAAATCATGGGCAAACAAAATTAAATACCAAGTTTTCTTTAGGCCCAGGCAAAATTTTATACTTACCCTCTCTCACTATATAGATAGATAGATAGATAGATAGTCATCTCTCTAGTAGTGTCCAGTGGTGGAGTAGTGTAGCCCAAAATTATACTGGGTATTTGTTTGGGAGACAGATTATTTTTGATTGAGTTTGTTTCACTCTGACCTCTTGCAACAAATGGATCTCCTTGGAGGAAGGGCCATGTAATCGCTCAAAAATACAATATTATGTTGAATTGAGCTGGAAACCTTTATGTTCCAAATGCAGTTCCTTACCCATTAACCTCCAATGCCACCCTCTGGCATTTTAATTCCATGTCAAGCTCTCAAGAGTTTAGCAAAAAACTGGAACTTACAGCTGCAGGTTTGAAACGACAAACACCGTATTAGGACGACCACGAAGGGACTCGAACCCTCAATCTTCTGATCCGAAGTCAGACGCCTTATCCATTAAGCCACGCGGTCATGAGATGTTTCAGTGCTGCATCATTGGGTGCGCGTACGTGGGTGTGGATTTCGCAGCGAATAAGTTTTTGATGGAAGAAAACCATGGGGAAACAAAATTTATTACCAAGTTGCCTATAGGCCTAGGCAAAATTGTATGCTTACCCTTTCTCACTAGATAGATAGATAGATAGATAGTCATCTCTCTAGTAGTGTCCAGTAGTGGAGTAGTGTAGCCCAAAATTATACTGGGTATTTGTTTGGGAGTCAGATTATTTTTGATTGAGTTATTTTCACTCTGACCTCTTGCAACAAATGGATCTCCTTGGAGGAAGGGCCATGTAATCGCTCAAAAATACAATATTATGTTGAATTGAGCTGGAAACCTTTATGTTCCAAATGCAGTTCCTTACCCATTAACCTCCAATGCCACCCTCTGGCATTTTAATTCCATGTCAAGATCTCAAGAGTTTAGCAAAAAACTGGAACTTACAGCTGCAGGTTTGAAACGACAAACACCGTATTAGGACGACCACGAAGGGATTCGAACCCTCAATCTTCTGATCCGAAGTCAAACGCCTTATCCATTAGGCCACGCGGTCATGAGATCTTTCAGTGCTGCATCATTGGGTGCGCGTACATGGGTGTGGATTTCGCAGCGCATACGTTTTTAATGGAAAAAAATCATGGGCAAACAAAATTAAATACCAAGTTTTCTTTAGGCCCAGGCAAAATTTTATACTTACCCTCTCTCACTATATAGATAGATAGATAGATAGATAGATAGATAGATAGATAGATAGATAGTCATCTCTCTAGTAGTGTCCAGTGGTGGAGTAGTGTAGCCCAAAATTATACTGGGTATTTGTTTGGGAGACAGATTATTTTTGATTGAGTTTGTTTCACTCTGACCTCTTGCAACAAATGGATCTCCTTGGAGGAAGGGCCATGTAATCGCTCAAAAATACAATATTATGTTGAATTGAGCTGGAAACCTTTATGTTCCAAATGCAGTTCCTTACCCATTAACCTCCAATGCCACCCTCTGGCATTTTAATTCCATGTCAAGCTCTCAAGAGTTTAGCAAAAAACTGGAACTTACAGCTGCAGGTTTGAAACGACAAACACCGTATTAGGACGACCACGAAGGGACTCGAACCCTCAATCTTCTGATCCGAAGTCAGACGCCTTATCCATTAGGCCACGCGGTCATGAGATGTTTCAGTGCTGCATCATTGGGTGCGCGTACGTGGGTGTGGATTTCGCAGCGAATAAGTTTTTGATGGAAGAAAACCATGGGGAAACAAAATTTATTACCAAGTTGCCTATAGGCCTAGGCAAAATTGTATGCTTACCCTTTCTCACTAGATAGATAGATAGTCATCTCTCTAGTAGTGTCCAGTAGTGGAGTAGTGTAGCCCAAAATTATACTGGGTATTTGTTTGGGAGTCAGATTATTTTTGATTGAGTTATTTTCACTCTGACCTCTTGCAACAAATGGATCTCCTTGGAGGAAGGGCCATGTAATCGCTCAAAAATACAATATTATGTTGAATTGAGCTGGAAACCTTTATGTTCCAAATGCAGTTCCTTACCCATTAACCTCCAATGCCACCCTCTGGCATTTTAATTCCATGTCAAGATCTCAAGAGTTTAGCAAAAAACTGGAACTTACAGCTGCAGGTTTGAAACGACAAACACCGTATTAGGACGACCACGAAGGGATTCGAACCCTCAATCTTCTGATCCGAAGTCAAACGCCTTATCCATTAGGCCACGCGGTCATGCGATCTTTCAGTGCTGCATCATTGGGTGCGCGTACATGGGTGTGGATTTCGCAGCGCATACGTTTTTAATGGAAAAAAATCATGGGCAAACAAAATTAAATACCAAGTTTTCTTTAGGCCCAGGCAAAATTTTATACTTACCCTCTCTCACTATATAGATAGATAGATAGATAGATAGATAGATAGATAGATAGATAGATAGTCATCTCTCTAGTAGTGTCCAGTGGTGGAGTAGTGTAGCCCAAAATTATACTGGGTATTTGTTTGGGAGACAGATTATTTTTGATTGAGTTTGTTTCACTCTGACCTCTTGCAACAAATGGATCTCCTTGGAGGAAGGGCCATGTAATCGCTCAAAAATACAATATTATGTTGAATTGAGCTGGAAACCTTTATGTTCCAAATGCAGTTCCTTACCCATTAACCTCCAATGCCACCCTCTGGCATTTTAATTCCATGTCAAGCTCTCAAGAGTTTAGCAAAAAACTGGAACTTACAGCTGCAGGTTTGAAACGACAAACACCGTATTAGGACGACCACGAAGGGACTCGAACCCTCAATCTTCTGATCCGAAGTCAGACGCCTTATCCATTAGGCCACGCGGTCATGAGATGTTTCAGTGCTGCATCATTGGGTGCGCGTACGTGGGTGTGGATTTCGCAGCGAATAAGTTTTTGATGGAAGAAAACCATGGGGAAACAAAATTTATTACCAAGTTGCCTATAGGCCTAGGCAAAATTGTATGCTTACCCTTTCTCACTAGATAGATAGATAGTCATCTCTCTAGTAGTGTCCAGTAGTGGAGTAGTGTAGCCCAAAATTATACTGGGTATTTGTTTGGGAGTCAGATTATTTTTGATTGAGTTATTTTCACTCTGACCTCTTGCAACAAATGGATCTCCTTGGAGGAAGGGCCATGTAATCGCTCAAAAATACAATATTATGTTGAATTGAGCTGGAAACCTTTATGTTCCAAATGCAGTTCCTTACCCATTAACCTCCAATGCCACCCTCTGGCATTTTAATTCCATGTCAAGATCTCAAGAGTTTAGCAAAAAACTGGAACTTACAGCTGCAGGTTTGAAACGACAAACACCGTATTAGGACGACCACGAAGGGATTCGAACCCTCAATCTTCTGATCCGAAGTCAAACGCCTTATCCATTAGGCCACGCGGTCATGAGATGTTTCAGTGCTGCATCATTGGGTGCGCGTACATGGGTGTGGATTTCGCAGCGCATACGTTTTTAATGGAAAAAAATCATGGGCAAACAAAATTAAATACCAAGTTTTCTTTAGGCCCAGGCAAAATTTTATACTTACCCTCTCTCACTATATAGATAGATAGATAGATAGATAGTCATCTCTCTAGTAGTGTCCAGTGGTGGAGTAGTGTAGCCCAAAATTATACTGGGTATTTGTTTGGGAGACAGATTATTTTTGATTGAGTTTGTTTCACTCTGACCTCTTGCAACAAATGGATCTCCTTGGAGGAAGGGCCATGTAATCGCTCAAAAATACAATATTATGTTGAATTGAGCTGGAAACCTTTATGTTCCAAATGCAGTTCCTTACCCATTAACCTCCAATGCCACCCTCTGGCATTTTAATTCCATGTCAAGCTCTCAAGAGTTTAGCAAAAAACTGGAACTTACAGCTGCAGGTTTGAAACGACAAACACCGTATTAGGACGACCACGAAGGGACTCGAACCCTCAATCTTCTGATCCGAAGTCAGACGCCTTATCCATTAGGCCACGCGGTCATGAGATGTTTCAGTGCTGCATCATTGGGTGCGCGTACGTGGGTGTGGATTTCGCAGCGAATAAGTTTTTGATGGAAGAAAACCATGGGGAAACAAAATTTATTACCAAGTTGCCTATAGGCCTAGGCAAAATTGTATGCTTACCCTTTCTCACTAGATAGATAGATAGTCATCTCTCTAGTAGTGTCCAGTAGTGGAGTAGTGTAGCCCAAAATTATACTGGGTATTTGTTTGGGAGTCAGATTATTTTTGATTGAGTTATTTTCACTCTGACCTCTTGCAACAAATGGATCTCCTTGGAGGAAGGGCCATGTAATCGCTCAAAAATACAATATTATGTTGAATTGAGCTGGAAACCTTTATGTTCCAAATGCAGTTCCTTACCCATTAACCTCCAATGCCACCCTCTGGCATTTTAATTCCATGTCAAGATCTCAAGAGTTTAGCAAAAAACTGGAACTTACAGCTGCAGGTTTGAAACGACAAACACCGTATTAGGACGACCACGAAGGGATTCGAACCCTCAATCTTCTGATCCGAAGTCAAACGCCTTATCCATTAGGCCACGCGGTCATGAGATGTTTCAGTGCTGCATCATTGGGTGCGCGTACATGGGTGTGGATTTCGCAGCGCATACGTTTTTAATGGAAAAAAATCATGGGCAAACAAAATTAAATACCAAGTTTTCTTTAGGCCCAGGCAAAATTTTATACTTACCCTCTCTCACTATATAGATAGATAGATAGATAGATAGTCATCTCTCTAGTAGTGTCCAGTGGTGGAGTAGTGTAGCCCAAAATTATACTGGGTATTTGTTTGGGAGACAGATTATTTTTGATTGAGTTTGTTTCACTCTGACCTCTTGCAACAAATGGATCTCCTTGGAGGAAGGGCCATGTAATCGCTCAAAAATACAATATTATGTTGAATTGAGCTGGAAACCTTTATGTTCCAAATGCAGTTCCTTACCCATTAACCTCCAATGCCACCCTCTGGCATTTTAATTCCATGTCAAGCTCTCAAGATTTTAACAAAAAACTGGAACTTACAGCTGCAGGTTTGAAACGACAAACACCGTATTAGGACGACCACGAAGGGACTCGAACCCTCAATCTTCTGATCCGAAGTCAGACGCCTTATCCATTAGGCCACGCGGTCATGGGATGTTTCAGTGCTGCATCATTGGGTGCGCGTACGTGGGTGTGGATTTCGCAGCGAATAAGTTTTTGATGGAAGAAAACCATGGGGAAACAAAATTTATTACCAAGTTGCCTATAGGCCTAGGCAAAATTGTATGCTTACCCTTTCTCACTAGATAGATAGATAGTCATCTCTCTAGTAGTGTCCAGTAGTGGAGTAGTGTAGCCCAAAATTATACTGGGTATTTGTTTGGGAGCCAGATTATTTTTGATTGAGTTATTTTCACTCTGACCTCTTGCAACAAATGGTTCTCCTTGGAGGAAGGGCCATGTAATCGCTCAAAAATACAATATTATGTTGAATTGAGCTGGAAACCTTTATGTTCCAAATGCAGTTCCTTACCCATTAACCTCCAATGCCACCCTCTGGCTTTTTAATTCCATGTCAAGATCTCAAGAGTTTAGCAAAAACCTGGAATTCACAGCTGCAGGTTTGAAACGACAAACACCGTATTAGGACGACCACGAAGGGACTCGAACCCTCAATCTTCTGATCCGAAGTCAGACGCCTTATCCATTAGGCCACGCGGTCATGAGATGTTTCAGTGCTGCATCATTGGGTGCGCGTACGTGGGTGTGGATTTCGCAGCGCATACGTTTTTAATGGAAGAAAATCATGGGCAAACAAAATTAAATACCAAGTTTTCTTTAGGCCCAGGCAAAATTTTATACTTACCCTCTCTCACTATATAGACAGATAGATAGATAGTAATCTCTCTAGTAGTGTCCAGTGGTGGAGTAGTGTAGCCCAAAATTATACTGGGTATTTGTTTGGGAGCCAGATTATTTTTGATTGAGTTATTTTCACTCTGACCTCTTGCAACAAATGGATCTCCTTGGAGGAAGGGCCATGTAATCGCTCAAAAATACAATATTATGTTGAATTGAGCTGGAAACCTTTATGTTCCAAATGCAGTTCCTTACCCATTAACCTCCAATGCCACCCTCTGGCATTTTAATTCCATGTCAAGATCTCAAGAGTTTAGCAAAAACCTGGAACTCACAGCTGCAGGTTTGAAATGACTAACACTGCATTAGGATGACCACGAAGGGACTCGAACCCTCAATCTTCTGATCCGAAGTCAGACACCTTATCCATTAGGCCACGCGGTCACAAAACGTTTCGGTGCTGCATTATAGGGTGCGCGTACGTGGGTGTGGATTTCGCAGCGAATAAGTTTTTGATGGAAGAAAACCATGGGGAAACAAAATTTATTACCAAGTTGCCTATAGGCCTAGACAAAATTGTATGCTTACCCTTTCTCACTAGATAGATAGATAGTCATCTCTCTAGTAGTGTCCAGTAGTGGAGTAGTGTAGCCCAAAATTATACTGAGTATTTGTTTGGGAGAAAGATTATTTTTGATTGAGTTTGTTTCACTCTGACCTCTTGCAAGAAATGGGTCTCCTTGGAGGAAGGGCCATGTAATCGTTCACAAATACAGTATTATGTTGAATTGAGCAGGAAAGCTTTATGTTCCAAATGCAGTTCCTTACCCATTAACCTCAAATGCCACCCTCTGGCATTTTAATTCCATTTCAAGATCTCAAGAGTTTAGCAAAAAACTGGAACTTACAGCTGCAGGTTTGAAACGACAAACACCGTATTAGGACGACCACGAAGGGACTCGAACCCTCAATCTTCTGATCCGAAGTCAGACGCCTTATCCATTAGGCCACGCGGTCATGAGATGTTTCAGTGCTGCATTATAGGGTGCGCGTACGTGGGTGTGGATTTCGCAGCGCATACGTTTTTAATGGAAGAAAATCATGGGCAAACAAAATTTATTACCAAGTTGCCTATAGGCCTAGACAAAATTGTATGCTTACCCTTTCTCACTAGATAGATAGATAGTCATCTCTCTAGTAGTGTCCAGTGGTGGAGTAGTGTAGCCCAAAATTATACTGGGTATTTGTTTGGGAGACAGATTATTTTTGATTGAGTTTGTTTCACTCTGACCTCTTGCAACAAATGGGTATACAGTATTATGTTGAATTGAGCAGGAAAGCTTTATGTTCCAAATGCAGTTCCTTACCCATTAACCTCAAATGCCACCCTCTGGCATTTTAATTCCATGTCAAGCTCTCAAGAGTTTAGCAAAAAACTGGAACTTACAGCTGCAGGTTTGAAACGACAAACACCGTATTAGGACGACCACGAAGGGACTCGAACCCTCAATCTTCTGATCCGAAGTCAGACGCCTTATCCATTAGGCCACGCGGTCATGAGATCTTTCAGTGCTGCATCATTGGGTGCGCGTACATGGGTGTGGATTTCGCAGCGCATACGTTTTTAATGGAAGAAAATCATGGGCAAACAAAATTAAATACCAAGTTTTCTTTAGGCCCAGGCAAAATTTTATACTTACCCTCTCTCACTATATAGATAGATAGATAGATAGTCATCTCTCTAGTAGTGTCCAGTAGTGGAGTAGTGTAGCCCAAAATTATACTGGGTATTTGTTTGGGAGACAGATTATTTTTGATTGAGTTTGTTTCACTCTGACCTCTTGCAACAAATGGGTCTCCTTGGAGGAAGGGCCATGTAATCGTTCACAAATACAGTATTATGTTGAATTGAGCAGGAAAGCTTTATGTTCCAAATGCAGTTCCTTACCCATTAACCTCAAATGCCACCCTCTGGCATTTTAATTCCATGTCAAGCTCTCAAGAGTTTAGCAAAAAACTGGAACTTACAGCTGCAGGTTTGAAACGACAAACACCGTATTAGGACGACCACGAAGGGACTCGAAACCTCAATCTTCTGATCCGAAGTCAGACGCCTTATCCATTAGGCCACGCGGTCATGAGATGTTTCAGTGCTGCATCATTGCGTGCGCGTACGTGGGTGTGGATTTCGCAGCGCATACGTTTTTAATGGAAGAAAATCATGGGCAAACAAAATTAAATACCAAGTTTTCTTTAGGCCCAGGCAAAATTTTATACTTACCCTCTCTCACTATATAGATAGATAGATAGATAGTCATCTCTCTAGTAGTGTCCAGTGGTGGAGTAGTGTAGCCCAAAATTATACTGGGTATTTGTTTGGGAGTCAGATTATTTTTGATTGAGTTATTTTCACTCTGACCTCTTGCAACAAATGGATCTCCTTGGAGGAAGGGCCATGTAATCGCTCAAAAATACAATATTATGTTGAATTGAGCTGGAAACCTTTATGTTCCAAATGCAGTTCCTTACCCATTAACCTCCAATGCCACCCTCTGGCATTTTAATTCCATGTCAAGATCTCAAGAGTTTAGCAAAAAACTGGAACTTACAGCTGCAGGTTTGAAACGACAAACACCGTATTAGGACGACCACGAAGGGATTCGAACCCTCAATCTTCTGATCCGAAGTCAAACGCCTTATCCATTAGGCCACGCGGTCATGAGATGTTTCAGTGCTGCATCATTGGGTACGCGTACGTGGGTGTGGATTTCGCAGCGCATACGTTTTTAATGGAAGAAAATCATGGGCAAACAAAATTAAATACCAAGTTTTCTTTAGGCCCAGGCTAAATTTTATACTTACCCTCTCTCACTATATAGATAGATAGATAGATAGATAGTCATCTCTCTAGTAGTGTCCAGTAGTGGAGTAGTGTAGCCCAAAATTATACTGGGTATTTGTTTGGGAGACAGATTATTTTTGATTGAGTTTGTTTCACTCTGACCTCTTGCAACAAATGGGTCTCCTTGGAGGAAGGGCCATGTAATCGTTCACAAATACAGTATTATGTTGAATTGAGCAGGAAAGCTTTATGTTCCAAATGCAGTTCCTTACCCATTAACCTCAAATGCCACCCTCTGGCATTTTAATTCCATGTCAAGCTCTCAAGAGTTTAGCAAAAAACTGGAACTTACAGCTGCAGGTTTGAAACGACAAACACCGTATTAGGACGACCACGAAGGGACTCGAACTCTCAATCTTCTGATCCGAAGTCAGACGCCTTATCCATTAGGCCACGCGGTCATGAGAAGTTTCAGTGCTGCATCATTGGGTGCGCGTACGTGGATGTGGATTTCGCAGCGCATACGTTTTTAATGGAAGAAAATCATGGGCAAACAAAATTAAATACCAAGTTTTCTTTAGGCCCAGGCAAAATTTTATACTTACCCTCTCTCACTATATAGACAGATAGATAGATAGTAATCTCTCTAGTAGTGTCCAGTGGTGGAGTAGTGTAGCCCAAAATTATACTGGGTATTTGTTTGGGAGCCAGATTATTTTTGATTGAGTTATTTTCACTCTGACCTCTTGCAACAAATGGATCTCCTTGGAGGAAGGGCCATGTAATCGCTCAAAAATACAATATTATGTTGAATTGAGCTGGAAACCTTTATGTTCCAAATGCAGTTCCTTACCCATTAACCTCCAATGCCACCCTCTGGCATTTTAATTCCATGTCAAGATCTCAAGAGTTTAGCAAAAACCTGGAACTCACAGCTGCAGGTTTGAAATGACTAACACTGCATTAGGATGACCACGAAGGGACTCGAACCCTCAATCTTCTGATCCGAAGTCAGACGCCTTATCCATTAGGCCACGCGGTCACAAAACGTTTCGGTGCTGCATTATAGGGTGCGCGTACGTGGGTGTGGATTTCGCAGCGAATAAGTTTTTGATGGAAGAAAACCATGGGGAAACAAAATTTATTACCAAGTTGCCTATAGGCCTAGGCAAAATTGTATGCTTACCCTTTCTCACTAGATAGATAGATAGTCATCTCTCTAGTAGTGTCCAGTGGTGGAGTAGTGTAGCCCAAAATTATACTGGGTATTTGTTTGGGAGACAGATTATTTTTGATTGAGTTTGTTTCACTCTGACCTCTTGCAACAAATGGGTATACAGTATTATGTTGAATTGAGCAGGAAAGCTTTATGTTCCAAATGCAGTTCCTTACCCATTAACCTCAAATGCCACCCTCTGGCATTTTAATTCCATGTCAAGCTCTCAAGAGTTTAGCAAAAAACTGGAACTTACAGCTGCAGGTTTGAAACAACAAACACCGTATTAGGACGACCACGAAGGGACTCGAACCCTCAATCTTCTGATCCGAAGTCAGACGCCTTATCCATTAGGCCACGCGGTCATGAGATCTTTCAGTGCTGCATCATTGGGTGCGCGTACATGGGTGTGGATTTCGCAGCACATACGTTTTTAATGGAAGAAAATCATGGGCAAACAAAATTAAATACCAAGTTTTCTTTAGGCCCAGGCAAAATTTTATACTTACCCTCTCTCACTATATAGATAGATAGATAGATAGTCATCTCTCTAGTAGTGTCCAGTAGTGGAGTAGTGTAGCCCAAAATTATACTGGGTATTTGTTTGGGAGACAGATTATTTTTGATTGAGTTTGTTTCACTCTGACCTCTTGCAACAAATGGGTCTCCTTGGAGGAAGGGCCATGTAATCGTTCACAAATACAGTATTATGTTGAATTGAGCAGGAAAGCTTTATGTTCCAAATGCAGTTCCTTACCCATTAACCTCAAATGCCACCCTCTGGCATTTTAATTTCATGTCAAGCTCTCAAGAGTTTAGCAAAAAACTGGAACTTACAGCTGCAGGTTTGAAACGACAAACACCGTATTAGGACGACCACGAAGGGACTCGAACCCTCAATCTTCTGATCCGAAGTCAGACGCCTTATCCATTAGGCCACGCGGTCATGAGATGTTTCAGTGCTGCATCATTGCGTGCGCGTACGTGGGTGTGGATTTCGCAGCGCATACGTTTTTAATGGAAGAAAATCATGGGCAAACAAAATTAAATACCAAGTTTTCTTTAGGCCCAGGCAAAATTTTATACTTACCCTCTCTCACTATATAGATAGATAGATAGATAGATAGATAGTCATCTCTCTAGTAGTGTCCAGTGGTGGAGTAGTGTAGCCCAAAATTATACTGGGTATTTGTTTGGGAGTCAGATTATTTTTGATTGAGTTATTTTCACTCTGACCTCTTGCAACAAATGGATCTCCTTGGAGGAAGGGCCATGTAATCGCTCAAAAATACAATATTATGTTGAATTGAGCTGGAAACCTTTATGTTCCAAATGCAGTTCCTTACCCATTAACCTCCAATGCCACCCTCTGGCATTTTAATTCCATGTCAAGATCTCAAGAGTTTAGCAAAAAACTGGAACTTACAGCTGCAGGTTTGAAACGACAAACACCGTATTAGGACGACCACGAAGGGATTCGAACCCTCAATCTTCTGATCCAAAGTCAAACGCCTTAACCATTAGGCCACGCGGTCATGAGATGTTTCAGTGCTGCATCATTGGGTGCGCGTACATGGGTGTGGATTTCGCAGCGCATACGTTTTTAATGGAAGAAAATCATGGGCAAACAAAATTAAATACCAAGTTTTCTTTAGGCCCAGGCAAAATTTTATACTTACCCTCTCTCACTATATAGATAGATAGATAGATAGATAGATAGTCATCTCTCTAGTAGTGTCCAGTGGTGGAGTAGTGTAGCCCAAAATTATACTGGGTATTTGTTTGGGAGCCAGATTATTTTTGATTGAGTTATTTTCACTCTGACCTCTTGCAACAAATGGATCTCCTTGGAGGAAGGGCCATGTAATCGCTCAAAAATACAATATTATGTTGAATTGAGCTGGAAACCTTTATGTTCCAAATGCAGTTCCTTACCCATTAACCTCCAATGCCACCCTCTGGCATTTTAATTCCATGTCAAGATCTCAAGAGTTTAGCAAAAAACTGTAACTCACAGCTGCAGGTTTGAAATGACTAACACTGTATTAGGATGACCACGAAGGGACTCGAACCCTCAATCTTCTGATTCGAAGTCAGACGCCTTATCCATTAGGCCACGCGGTCACAAAACGTTTCAGTGCTGCATTATAGGGTGCTCGTACGTGGGTGTGGATTTCGCAGCGAATAAGTTTTTGATGGAAGAAAACCATGGGGAAACAAAATTTATTACCAAGTTGCCTATAGGCCTAGGCAAAATTGTATGCCTACCCTTTCTCACTAGGTAGATAGATAGTCATCTCTCTAGTAGTGTCCAGTAGTGGAGTAGTGTAGCCCAAAATTATACTGGGTATTTTTTTGGGAGACAGATTATTTTTGATTGAGTTTGTTTCACTCTGACCTCTTGCAACAAATGGGTCTCCTTGGAGGAAGGGCCATGTAATCGTTCACAAATACAGTATTATGTTGAATTGAGCAGGAAAGCTTTATGTTCCAAATGCAGTTCCTTACCCATTAACCTCAAATGCCACCCTCTGGCATTTTAATTCCATGTCAAGATCTCAAGAGTTTAGCAAAAAACTGGAACTTACAGCTGCAGGTTTGAAACGACAAACACCGTATTAGGACGACCACGAAGGGACTCGAACCCTCAATCTTCTGATCCGAAGTCAAACGCCTTATCCATTAGGCCACGCGGTCATGAGATGTTTCAGTGCTGCATCATTGGGTACGCGTACGTGGGTGTGGATTTCGCAGCGCATACGTTTTTAATGGAAGAAAATCATGGGCAAACAAAATTAAATACCAAGTTTTCTTTAGGCCCAGGCTAAATTTTATACTTACCCTCTCTCACTATATAGATAGATAGATAGATAGATAGTCATCTCTCTAGTAGTGTCCAGTGGTGGAGTAGTGTAGCCCAAAATTATACTGGGTATTTGTTTGGGAGCCAGATTATTTTTGATTGAGTTATTTTCACTCTGACCTCTTGCAACAAATGGATCTCCTTGGAGGAAGGGCCATGTAATCGTTCACAAAAACAGTATTATGTTGAATCGAGCAGGAAAGCTTTATGTTCCAAATGCAGTTCCTTACCCATTAACCTCAAATGCCACCCTCTGGCATTTTAATTCCATGTCAAGCTCTCAAGAGTTTAGCAAAAAACTGGAACTTACAGCTGCAGGTTTGAAACGACAAACACCGTATTAGGACGACCACGAAGGGACTCGAACCCTCAATCTTCTGATCCGAAGTCAGACGCCTTATCCATTAGGCCACGCGGTCATGAGAAGTTTCAGTGCTGCATCATTGGGTGCGCGTACGTGGATGTGGATTTCGCAGCGCATACGTTTTTAATGGAAGAAAATCATGGGCAAACAAAATTAAATACCAAGTTTTCTTTAGGCCCAGGCAAAATTTTATACTTACCCTCTCTCACTATATAGACAGATAGATAGATAGTAATCTCTCTAGTAGTGTCCAGTGGTGGAGTAGTGTAGCCCAAAATTATACTGGGTATTTGTTTGGGAGCCAGATTATTTTTGATTGAGTTATTTTCACTCTGACCTCTTGCAACAAATGGATCTCCTTGGAGGAAGGGCCATGTAATCGCTCAAAAATACAATATTATGTTGAATTGAGCTGGAAACCTTTATGTTCCAAATGCAGTTCCTTACCCATTAACCTCCAATGCCACCCTCTGGCATTTTAATTCCATGTCAAGATCTCAAGAGTTTAGCAAAAACCTGGAACTCACAGCTGCAGGTTTGAAATGACTAACACTGCATTAGGATGACCACGAAGGGACTCGAACCCTCAATCTTCTGATCCGAAGTCAGACGCCTTATCCATTAGGCCACGCGGTCACAAAACGTTTCAGTGCTGCATTATAGGGTGCGCGTACGTGGGTGTCGATTTCGCAGCGAATAAGTTTTTGATGGAAGAAAACCATGGGGAAACAAAATTTATTACCAAGTTGCCTATAGGCCTAGGCAAAATTGTATGCTTACCCTTTCTCACTAGATAGATAGATAGTCATCTCTCTAGTAGTGTCCAGTGGTGGAGTAGTGTAGCCCAAAATTATACTGGGTATTTGTTTGGGAGACAGATTATTTTTGATTGAGTTTGTTTCACTCTGACCTCTTGCAACAAATGGGTATACAGTATTATGTTGAATTGAGCAGGAAAGCTTTATGTTCCAAATGCAGTTCCTTACCCATTAACCTCAAATGCCACCCTCTGGCATTTTAATTCCATGTCAAGCTCTCAAGAGTTTAGCAAAAAACTGGAACTTACAGCTGCAGGTTTGAAACAACAAACACCGTATTAGGACGACCACGAAGGGATTCGAACCCTCAATCTTCTGATCCAAAGTCAAACGCCTTAACCATTAGGCCACGCGGTCATGAGATGTTTCAGTGCTGCATCATTGGGTGCGCGTACATGGGTGTGGATTTCGCAGCGCATACGTTTTTAATGGAAGAAAATCATGGGCAAACAAAATTAAATACCAAGTTTTCTTTAGGCCCAGGCAAAATTTTATACTTACCCTCTCTCACTATATAGATAGATAGATAGATAGATAGATAGTCATCTCTCTAGTAGTGTCCAGTGGTGGAGTAGTGTAGCCCAAAATTATACTGGGTATTTGTTTGGGAGCCAGATTATTTTTGATTGAGTTATTTTCACTCTGACCTCTTGCAACAAATGGATCTCCTTGGAGGAAGGGCCATGTAATCGCTCAAAAATACAATATTATGTTGAATTGAGCTGGAAACCTTTATGTTCCAAATGCAGTTCCTTACCCATTAACCTCCAATGCCACCCTCTGGCATTTTAATTCCATGTCAAGATCTCAAGAGTTTAGCAAAAAACTGTAACTCACAGCTGCAGGTTTGAAATGACTAACACTGTATTAGGATGACCACGAAGGGACTCGAACCCTCAATCTTCTGATTCGAAGTCAGACGCCTTATCCATTAGGCCACGCGGTCACAAAACGTTTCAGTGCTGCATTATAGGGTGCTCGTACGTGGGTGTGGATTTCGCAGCGAATAAGTTTTTGATGGAAGAAAACCATGGGGAAACAAAATTTATTACCAAGTTGCCTATAGGCCTAGGCAAAATTGTATGCCTACCCTTTCTCACTAGGTAGATAGATAGTCATCTCTCTAGTAGTGTCCAGTAGTGGAGTAGTGTAGCCCAAAATTATACTGGGTATTTTTTTGGGAGACAGATTATTTTTGATTGAGTTTGTTTCACTCTGACCTCTTGCAACAAATGGGTCTCCTTGGAGGAAGGGCCATGTAATCGTTCACAAATACAGTATTATGTTGAATTGAGCAGGAAAGCTTTATGTTCCAAATGCAGTTCCTTACCCATTAACCTCAAATGCCACCCTCTGGCATTTTAATTCCATGTCAAGATCTCAAGAGTTTAGCAAAAAACTGGAACTTACAGCTGCAGGTTTGAAACGACAAACACCGTATTAGGACGACCACGAAGGGACTCGAACCCTCAATCTTCTGATCCGAAGTCAAACGCCTTATCCATTAGGCCACGCGGTCATGAGATGTTTCAGTGCTGCATCATTGGGTACGCGTACGTGGGTGTGGATTTCGCAGCGCATACGTTTTTAATGGAAGAAAATCATGGGCAAACAAAATTAAATACCAAGTTTTCTTTAGGCCCAGGCTAAATTTTATACTTACCCTCTCTCACTATATAGATAGATAGATAGATAGATAGTCATCTCTCTAGTAGTGTCCAGTGGTGGAGTAGTGTAGCCCAAAATTATACTGGGTATTTGTTTGGGAGCCAGATTATTTTTGATTGAGTTATTTTCACTCTGACCTCTTGCAACAAATGGATCTCCTTGGAGGAAGGGCCATGTAATCGTTCACAAAAACAGTATTATGTTGAATCGAGCAGGAAAGCTTTATGTTCCAAATGCAGTTCCTTACCCATTAACCTCAAATGCCACCCTCTGGCATTTTAATTCCATGTCAAGCTCTCAAGAGTTTAGCAAAAAACTGGAACTTACAGCTGCAGGTTTGAAACGACAAACACCGTATTAGGACGACCACGAAGGGACTCGAACCCTCAATCTTCTGATCCGAAGTCAGACGCCTTATCCATTAGGCCACGCGGTCATGAGAAGTTTCAGTGCTGCATCATTGGGTGCGCGTACGTGGATGTGGATTTCGCAGCGCATACGTTTTTAATGGAAGAAAATCATGGGCAAACAAAATTAAATACCAAGTTTTCTTTAGGCCCAGGCAAAATTTTATACTTACCCTCTCTCACTATATAGACAGATAGATAGATAGTAATCTCTCTAGTAGTGTCCAGTGGTGGAGTAGTTGTAGCCCAAAATTATACTGGGTATTTGTTTGGGAGCCAGATTATTTTTGATTGAGTTATTTTCACTCTGACCTCTTGCAACAAATGGATCTCCTTGGAGGAAGGGGCCATGTAATCGCTCAAAAATACAATATTATGTTGAATTGAGCTGGAAACCTTTATGTTCCAAATGCAGTTCCTTACCCATTAACCTCCAATGCCACCCTCTGGCATTTTAATTCCATGTCAAGATCTCAAGAGTTTAGCATAAACCTGGAACTCACAGCTGCAGGTTTGAAATGACTAACACTGCATTAGGATGACCACGAAGGGACTCGAACCCTCAATCTTCTGATCCGAAGTCAGACGCCTTATCCATTAGGCCACGCGGTCACAAAACGTTTCAGTGCTGCATTATAGGGTGCGCGTACGTGGGTGTGGATTTCGCAGCGAATAAGTTTTTGATGGAAGAAAACCATGGGGAAACAAAATTTATTACCAAGTTGCCTATAGGCCTAGGCAAAATTGTATGCTTACCCTTTCTCACTAGATAGATAGATAGTCATCTCTCTAGTAGTGTCCAGTGGTGGAGTAGTGTAGCCCAAAATTATACTGGGTATTTGTTTGGGAGACAGATTATTTTTGATTGAGTTTGTTTCACTCTGACCTCTTGCAACAAATGGGTATACAGTATTATGTTGAATTGAGCAGGAAAGCTTTATGTTCCAAATGCAGTTCCTTACCCATTAACCTCAAATGCCACCCTCTGGCATTTTAATTCCATGTCAAGCTCTCAAGAGTTTAGCAAAAAACTGGAACTTACAGCTGCAGGTTTGAAACAACAAACACCGTATTAGGACGACCACGAAGGGACTCGAACCCTCAATCTTCTGATCCGAAGTCAGACGCCTTATCCATTAGGCCACGCGGTCATGAGATCTTTCAGTGCTGCATCATTGGGTGCGCGTACATGGGTGTGGATTTCGCAGCACATACGTTTTTAATGGAAGAAATTCATGGGCAAACAAAATTAAATACCAAGTTTTCTTTAGGCCCAGGCAAAATTTTATACTTACCCTCTCTCACTATATAGATAGATAGATAGATAGTCATCTCTCTAGTAGTGTCCAGTAGTGGAGTAGTGTAGCCCAAAATTATACTGGGTATTTGTTTGGGAGACAGATTATTTTTGATTGAGTTTGTTTCACTCTGACCTCTTGCAACAAATGGGTCTCCTTGGAGGAAGGGCCATGTAATCGTTCACAAATACAGTATTATGTTGAATTGAGCAGGAAAGCTTTATGTTCCAAATGCAGTTCCTTACCCATTAACCTCAAATGCCACCCTCTGGCATTTTAATTCCATGTCAAGCTCTCAAGAGTTTAGCAAAAAACTGGAACTTACAGCTGCAGGTTTGAAACGACAAACACCGTATTAGGACGACCACGAAGGGACTCGAACCCTCAATCTTCTGATCCGAAGTCAGACGCCTTATCCATTAGGCCACGCGGTCATGAGATGTTTCAGTGCTGCATCATTGCGTGCGCGTACGTGGGTGTGGATTTCGCAGCGCATACGTTTTTAATGGAAGAAAATCATGGGCAAACAAAATTAAATACCAAGTTTTCTTTAGGCCCAGGCAAAATTTTATACTTACCCTCTCTCACTATATAGATAGATAGATAGATAGATAGATAGTCATCTCTCTAGTAGTGTCCAGTGGTGGAGTAGTGTAGCCCAAAATTATACTGGGTATTTGTTTGGGAGTCAGATTATTTTTGATTGAGTTATTTTCACTCTGACCTCTTGCAACAAATGGATCTCCTTGGAGGAAGGGCCATGTAATCGCTCAAAATACAATATTATGTTGAATTGAGCTGGAAACCTTTATGTTCCAAATGCAGTTCCTTACCCATTAACCTCCAATGCCACCCTCTGGCATTTTAATTCCATGTCAAGATCTCAAGAGTTTAGCAAAAAACTGGAACTTACAGCTGCAGGTTTGAAACGACAAACACCGTATTAGGACGACCACGAAGGGATTCGAACCCTCAATCTTCTGATCCGAAGTCAAACGTCTTATCCATTAGGCCACGCGGTCATGAGATGTTTCAGTGCTGCATCATTGGGTGCGCGTACATGGGTGTGGATTTCGCAGCGCATACGTTTTTAATGGAAGAAAATCATGGGCAAACAAAATTAAATACCAAGTTTTCTTTAGGCCCAGGCAAAATTTTATACTTACCCTCTCTCACTATATAGATAGATAGATAGATAGATAGATAGTCATCTCTCTAGTAGTGTCCAGTGGTGGAGTAGTGTAGCCCAAAATTATACTGGGTATTTGTTTGGGAGCCAGATTATTTTGATTGAGTTATTTTCACTCTGACCTCTTGCAACAAATGGATCTCCTTGGAGGAAGGGCCATGTAATCGCTCAAAAATACAATATTATGTTGAATTGAGCTGGAAACCTTTATGTTCCAAATGCAGTTCCTTACCCATTAACCTCCAATGCCACCCTCTGGCATTTTAATTCCATGTCAAGATCTCAAGAGTTTAGCAAAAAACTGTAACTCACAGCTGCAGGTTTGAAATGACTAACACTGCATTAGGATGACCACGAAGGGACTCGAACCCTCAATCTTCTGATCCGAAGTCAGACGCCTTATCCATTAGGCCACGCGGTCACAAAACTTTTCAGTGCTGCATTATAGGGTGCT